>VZTX01002327.1:12235-26297 GCA_013400915.1 Pardalotus punctatus | reverse complement strand
TATATATATATAGTATAAGCACATGTATATATGAGTATTTGAGTATAAGAATAAAGATCAAAGATGTTGAGGAAGAATTTTAAGTTAATTCCAGAGGTTCTGAGTAGCTGTGGCTGCTCCATCCCTGGAAGTGTCCCAGGCCAGGTTGGATTGGGCTTGGAGCAGCCTGGGACAGTGGAAGGTGTCCCTGGATGGGCTCTAGGTCCTTCCAACCCAAACAATTCCATGATTCTGAGATGTCATTACCATAACTCTGCACTCTTGGCTGTAAAATACTTTCAAAGCAATGTAAAAATTCTCCTTCGGACAATATCCTACAATAAAACTAGGAATTTGTAACAGCTGAAAAAAAACCTTCTAATTTTTGATCCTATAATTTACCAGTCCAAATAACTGATTTTACATTCATCCCCATTCTCCCCAAGCAAATGCTGAGTGTAGTTCTAAAGGGAACAAAGCTCCACCAGTTTCCTGAGCATTTATCTGCTTTTTTCCTCTGTTCTTTTTATAATAATGGTCATTTTAATGCTCTTTTAAACACTGATCTTCCTTTTGATTGGCCACTGATCCTAATGCCTAAATCCATACCTGCTTTGGTGAGGGATAGCTTGCTGTATGTTGATAGATCTATATTTTTATTATCCATTATCCAAAAGAAAACAAAGTTCAGTGTGATGCCTGTGTTTCTGCTAGATTTTATTTCTCTATAAATAACAGTGGAGCTCAGACAATCCTCTCAACTCACCTGTGTGCTCCAATTTCTTAACTGTGTGCACACTTCATTCTGATTTTTTAGTGCTTTATCTCTTACGGCACTGATGTCACCTGCAGCTGATTTTTCTTCACGATGAGATTTTCTCAACCAAAAGAATCCCCAGAGGTCCCATTTCAAATATCCCTGGGAATTCATGGCCATGGCCATCCTTGGCATGGCCCAGAGAAGGATGGTGCCCGTGGTTTTCTTCCTAACACAGCTATTTTGATATGGAATTAAATGCTCTTTAATATGTTTTGAAATGTTTTGCTGTCCCTGGAAGTGCCTTCATTAAACCATATTAAAGTCAGCCTCAATGGCATCTTATGGCAAAGGGGTACAAATGCCAGCTATGCATGGGATGAAGAATTAATTCCGTTTTATTCACAATTTCAAGGGATTTTCATCCCTCAGGACTTCAGGAACGGCATAAAAGGAGACTGGAAAAAAACCCAGTATATATTAGTCATTAGGGGTTAAAATTAACTCCCAAACTGCTCACCTAATTATTTCTCTGAGTTGCAAACATTGATTGGAGTTTAGAGAACAGAAAAAAACCCCGAAGCCTTTGCTGTTCTGAATTCTGGCAAACGGGCTAATCTCTGGTAACAAAGAATTCCTCCTCCTTTTTGAACCAAAAATTTTGATTAAAATAAATTTTGATTAAAAAATTTTGATTAAATAAAAATATAGTGGGTTTATAGATTTTTTTTTTTGTAACTCATTAACAGCAACTAAATAATTTTAAAAAGCAATTTCACTGCTTTCACCATGGGAAGGGCTGTGCCCAGTTCTGGGATGCATTGAGGAACTTTTATGGGATGGCTGAGAGTTAAACAAGGTTGTTTGTGACAGGGCAGCTCCAAGATCCCACTGGGCTCCTCCCAAACCCAAACCCAAACCCCTTATGACAGAATTTGAGCTCAGAGCAAACAAAGGCCCCGGGAGCAGCTGGAATTGAATTTCTGCCATCGTTGTTTTCCCAGGGAGCGCGGGCAGCACAACGGGAGCCGTGGTCCCAACCCCACTTTGGGAAGGGACCGTCCACCCTCTGCCACCCCATCTGCACACCCGGCCCTTTCCGTGGGACAGAGCCGCCTTTGTGCCAGGAGGGAAAACACAGACCCGTTTGATCACACTGTGATTTGGAAAAATGCTCTCAATTGTTTCGGGAAGAGAAAACTTTTTCAAAGATTCTAAACAGGACTTTTATTTTTATTTTTTTCTTTCCCCACGTGCGATTTTTAGCGATTTGCGGAGTCTTTCAAGGAAAATCCTTGTGAGAGGTGTGAAAGTGTTTTCAGGCAAAAAGTTGGACAGAAAAACTCCTAAATCCAATAATTGCTGAGTTCACTCAAAGCTTAGCATGAGAGCAGTGAGAGCAAAGCTCTTCTCATCTCTTTGTTTTAGGGCACTTGGTGCTTTTAGTGTTTAGGGCTGATCCTCTCCAGAGGATAAAATCTCCCAATTTTCTACTCAAAATTCTAAAAGCATTAGAAGTTTTAAAAGATTTTTGCGTTTTAACAGGTGAATAAAAAAGGAAAAATAGGAAGTGGCTGTGATTTTATGATAATTATATAGACTGGAACTGTTCACAAGGGATTTCCCTGACAAGGAGCCATTACTTTTCCTTAGGGGATGCATCAGGATTCCAGTCCTGGAGAATTCAGAAATCCAAGGAGGAATTCGCTCCTGTCCTCCCATGGAAATTATGGTCTGTCCCTTCCCTCTGTCTCTCAGGTTTCGACACCCACCTTGAGCCCCACGGTGTCAGAAGGGGCTGATTCACATCGTGATCCTTGGAAAAAAACAAGGAATTGTTGTTTCCCAGCAGGTCTGGGGAGGCTTGAAGATACTTTGGGCGGATGCAGCAATTAAATAACTGTAAATAATACTCAAACTGTACAAAGCCACAAATCTGGCTATGAATTCAGGGTAATCCTGAGGTTTAAGCACAGAAATGCTGCATCACCTGAAGTGGAAGATCTTTCATGGCAGTGAATGCTAAGCTCATTATAAAATAGATTAAAAAATAATCCTTGCAATAGATTAAGGATTCAGTGGCATAAATTTCTGGCATAGAGCACCTGTAGCTGTTTCACTTTTCAAAATAATCCATTTTTGAAATGCTTAAATGCATATTAAATCCTGCAAGTTCTGCTGCGTTGTGAGAGAACAAGACCAGGTTGATCCATGAGCACTGGAGCTTAAATACATTGATTTTACTCTAAAAGATAACTTAGGATGTTCTTCTTTCACAGGGAGAGTTAGGGAATGGTTGGGAAGTTCACATATTTACTTTTCCAGAGCTGGTGTTGAGGACTGAAAAATAAAGCAGTGGCTGATGCACACCCCTGGCTGCTGGTGGATCCAGAAAATTCCTGGAAACACCACCCAAGAGGCAGAGCAGAATTAGAACAGAGCAAAATCATTCATTTCACGGCTCTCAGGGAAAGCCTTTCCATGAGCACAGAGGGGAAAGGGTCACACGGAGCTGCCAGCCCTGGAAACTCAGCGTGTAAAAATCAGCGGGGTCAGGGTGTGATCAGCTCCCAAGGGGCAGGAAAAGTCTTCATGTTTTCCCTGACATAAATCAGGGTGCCAGCTTCAGCTCAGGAACAGCCTGCCATTCCTAGCAGACCCAAGTGCAGGGCCATTACCAAATTTACCTTTAGAAATGAAGTTTTTTGACAGAAAGAACTGATTTTCTTGGGTAGACCAAAGCTCCAGCCCCAAACCCCCTGCACTCCAGGTGACCTTCCCTCCTCCATTGTGCCCAGCCATTCCAGCCCTGAAATCCCAGAGTTTCACCACTGCCAACTTTCTAATATTATGGAACAGCATCAATGTATTTCTACATTCGTATGACTTGTTGCTGCTAAGTTGCATTTTTCATTGTTTATTTGCTTTCCCCAGGCTGGTTTCAACTTTAGCATGGAAAATAGCCCGAAAACAGCCCCAAATCTACCTGAATGAACCCTGCACCCACCCCAAATCTTGCAGAAGGCCGTGAGTAACCCCAGAGTGTGCTGTGTGTGAGCTCGGGGCCCTTTTTTTGAATGCATTCATTGTGGGAAAACTCGTTCTGCTGCTTCATTGTATTATCACAAATGTTTTCGCTGACTTAACTCCTCGGGTGACTCACACAGAGGCGATTGGGCTCCCGGAATAAAACACTGTTGTAGCAGTTTTTCCACATAAAAGGCGAGTGTTTTGGGGATCCTGCTTCAACAGGGGTTTCTTTTTGAATGTATATAATGCACGTTCAGTCTCATCTCTGGTCCGATTTGTGTGGAGCCAGCGAGGATCATCTCCCGCTGGAGCAGCCTGGAGGAGGGAGCTGCAGACCCATACAGGACATCTAAATTTATATGGGGGAGAAATTTGTCTCCTGGGACAGCTCTGTGTTGTTTCTCTGGTTGCTCGTTCAGGTTGATCTATTCCCTCCGATGAAGTCGACCTTTCTGCCAAAAAAAAAGAATTTTTTATTTTTTTTTTTAAATGAAGAGTTACTGTCATATTCATGGTGCAGCTTAAATCTATTTGATGTGAGTGATTGGTGCTTTCCAAGCCATGTGGCTGCATTAACAGGGCACATTTAATGGGGAGCACTTGTGACCTGATGAAGAAATGCTATTTATACCCTAATTCCCATGTCTCCTGGGAAAAAATGGTGTAAGGCTTGCAAGAGGAGAAGGAGAAGATCTGCACAAGGCAGCTGCTGGCTGTCCTTGGGAAGGGCAGTTCCACCTGCCAAAGGCTGGGACAGGAAACACTGACTCAGTCAGGGCTGCGAGCAAGGACTGGATTTTTGGCTGATTTTTTAAGGTTTTTTAACAGCCGCTTTCAAGGATGTCTGTTTGTTTTTGTCTCACATGCTGAAGTGAATCTGCCTGGATTTAGCACTGAATTCTGCTCAGCAGAGCAATATTAACCAAGGTTTTATCTGCCTTTTGTTGCCATGACCCTTCTGTGCAGTCATGGAATTATGGAGTGGTTTGGGTTGGAAGAGACCTTAAATCCCACCCAGTGCCACCCCAGCCATGACAGGGACACCTCCCACTGTCCCAGGCTGCTCCAAGCCCCAATGTCCAACCTGGCCTTGGGCACTGCCAGGGATCCAGGGGCAGCCCCAGCTGCTCTGGGAATTCCATCCCAGCCCCTCCCCCCCCTCACAGGAACAATTCCTTCCCAATATTCCATCTAAACTGACTCTTCTTCCATTTAACACCATTGAACCTTTTCCTCTCACAACAGGCCCTGCTAAAATTGTCCCTAATTTGTCCCTACACCTTTGTCACCACAACAATCCCTTCGGGTTTGTTGCTCTAGACTTGTTGAAACTATCCCTGTTTGCTTTGGCACAGCAGAGCAGAAACACACAGCCTCCTGAAGATGATGAAATATCGTGATAACGTAAATTATGAAAGCAGTTTTGTTAGGTTAAATATCTATATGCAGTCACGTTAAGGGGAAAAAAAAGCTTTGGCAGAGTGCTGCAAAACTCCAGTGCTCTGTAGACTTTTTAAAAAGATATTTAAGCATTATTTCAAAGCAGGATTTGGAGGCTGGGAAGCACAGCTGATTGTTTTGCGATGAAAACCCTGAGTTCAGAGTAACTCTGTGAAGTGAGCCGTGCCTTTGACACCGGAGCGGTGGGAAACACCCGATCACCGTGGGATGGTGGAGCAGCCCCACAAACAATGGGGAAAAAGGGCTGAGCGATGCTCCCAAGGACTTGGTAGGGCAGTGTCCTGCTGGGGATGAGCCTTTTGCCTGCCAAAATCCCCCTCTGGAGCTTTAGATCCAGCAGGCTTGAGAACCTGATCCCATGGCTTGAAAGGAATGGGGCAGGGAGGTTAAAGAGGGAGTTTAACAGCAGCTCCAAAGAGCCTTGGGCACCTGAGCCCAGAACAAAGAGAGGTCTGTTCCTCTGCTGAGCTCCTGACAGCAGCAGGATTCCCTCCAGCATGGGCGATTTGGGGAACTCAGCTGCAGCCAGTGCAGGGAAGAGGCTTCGGGGCTGCTGGAGGTGAGCTCGGGGAACAGCAGCTCCAATCCTCGTGTTCGGGATCTGAGGATGTTCACGTGGTGAGGAGCAAGTTTCTGGGAAGGAACGGAAAGAGGAAAACTGGAAATCTTCACCTGCACCTGCCAGACCCTGGAGAACAAAGACATAACAGCCAGCAAATCTAAGGTAAAGACGGGGGTAAATTCAGAATTATTTGCTGGTAAAAATGTCCATCTGTTGAAATCAGAATATTTAATTATGGGAGAAGACTTGGACACTAATTGATGTCTAAGCAATGTGAAATTGAGCTATAAAAAGTTTAAATGGCATTTATCTCTTAGCCAATACTCACATCAAGAGGATAAATGGGAGCTAGGTAGAATTAGGAGCTACTCTCCACCATGGAGAGGGAAATGGATGCACAAGGGCCCAACTTGGCTTGCCAAGGACCTCTCTCAAGGAGCAAGATCGCAGCACGAGGCTCTGTGCTTTGCCTCTGAGTTATGAAACCAGGATTTCTCTGTTTCTAAAACTTCAGGTTTAATTAATTTTCCTCTCCTTCAAAGTCCGAGAAAGAAAATAAACCATATCAGAAATATAAATGGTGTTACCGTGGGCCTTTTGTTTCGCTTCTGCATAGCTAATAAACTCCCAGATATATTGTATGTCTCCAACAAAGCGAGTCCTCTCGTGTTGGGGAGAGATTATCCTCACAAAAGGGAACCTCTTTGTCAAAACAATGGGAATAAGAAAGTTTTCAAGATGAAAATGTCAGGTAGATAAACACATTACTTTGAACTGGATTTGTATTCCACAGCTGGTTCAAACACTCCGGCAGTTATCTTTCCAAAAGTAAACATGCGTGAAATCTGATCGGCTCTTTATTGTACACGGAATAAATTATGCGAGGCATTGTAGGAGACTCCTATATGGCTCATTTACACATCTTTTGATAAATGTAATATGCAGATTCCTGGTCCTTTGTGAGGCATTAACCTCCGTGCATATTGATGTTGTTATTCCGAGAGATGACAGGCGCTCAAAGACCTTTCTGTGTCTCTTTGAGAGCTGCCAGGGCCCTGATTGGGGAGGGACTTGCTCAGGGATGTACAAATGACCTTTCTTTAGAATTCAGCCTTGTCATGAATTTTCTCCTCCATGTCAAAAAATTAAAGGCTTCGAGGGGTTTTGATCATGGTATAAACTGGGTGGGGTAGAAGACACGAGTTTATTGCACGGTTCGGGAGGAAGGCAATCCTAATCCAGCAGTACAGGAATTACTGGAAATTTAAATTATAAAAATTCACATTGAGTGGCCAAACTCTTCCAAGATAAATGATTTGGGCTATTTATCTCAGTTTAAAACACCCAGCAAGTCTATTTGAAGAAAGGGAAGAGCTCTTAAGGGCCTCAGTTTGGGGCTCCACTCAGGCGCTGACAATCCCCACTCATCAAATCCACAACGAGGATGTTGGAAGCTTTTCCCAAGAACCTGTGCAATGGTAATTTTTGCTAAAACCTTGTCTGAAAGGGCTGCAAAGCAATATAGCCATGCCTTGCTACAGAACATTTGCTGATAAATGGGATTGAAATTATGTGCACACCCTTTTTTTTTTTTTTTTGGTGAAAAAATTTTTTTTTTCCTTTTTTGGCAGAAAAATGGGGAAAAAAAAGGATGCTGTACTCGAAAGGTGAGGATTTGTAGATTTTCCTTTTGAAAGAAGCAAATCCAAGGGAAATCTGAAGGTTTATTTAAAGTCTTTCCCTCATTCAAAGTCAAGGATATTCTCTCAGCCTTCTTGTTCCTACTCAAAGTCAATGCTGGAAAAAAGCCTTTTGGGAAGGAAAAAAGGAAAAGCAGCTGTGGGAGGTTCTGTGGGATTTTCTGTGGGACGTTCTCCCAGCACATGAGGGCTGGTGGATGTGAGGAGAGCAGGAGTTTGCTGAATTACACGAGTAAATAAAGCAGCTGCAGGGCTGGGGCTGGAGGTGTCGTTTGCTCGACAGCACAATGATAATTTCACTAGACAAGGTAAGGAAGGGCTTTGCTGCAGAACATCCCTGAGCTGAGACCTCTTCTCTTCATTCCTGGTTTCATTCTGGAGGAATTGGAAAGGAATTGAGGAGCTGGGAAGGGAGCGAAAGAGGAAACGGCTTTTCCGCAAGTCTTTTGAATATTGAAAAGTCGAGCTTTTGCTGATAAGTGAACAGAAATGTTCAAAATGAGCTAGAACTTGCTGAAACCTCCAAACAAGTCAGATAATGCTGCTTTTATAGTAAAAGAGTTTCTTGAAAGCCACAGTAGCGCGGTGTCACTGGCTTAATCCTCATGTGGACATGACAAGAGCGGCTCCAGCAAGGAGATTTTCAGCTCAATTAAATCTCACTCAGACTTCCAGGACCCTGAAGTCCTTTGCGTTGCTCTAACACAGAAAAATTCCAGCACACTTCCCAAAAAAACCCTCTATGAATTGTCAGATGCACAAAATTCTCATTTTAAGTTTGCAGTTACAAATATTTTAGCTGATGTATTTGGCTCTGCAGGGCTGTCCAACAGGGGAGAGGAAGTTCCTTGTTTTTCCTCTATTTGCAGTAAAGCTGTAGCCAAAGTGCAGTAATTCCATTAAAATCACCGTCAGGTCAACCGAAAAATCATTGACTCCAAAATCACGGGGTTAAGATAATTATATGTATGCATATATTTAATAAATGAATCCTTATTAATTATTCTCTGGGTTTTGAGAGCGTGGGATGCATTTACTCAAAAAACCTGGAAGCTCACGCACAACTGTTGGGGCTTGGAGCAGTGTTTCATCATAAAGCAAAAGAAATAAAATAAAATAAGGAAAAAATAACCAAACCAAGAACAGGAAATCAAAGGTCAGAGTGCAGCCACTCACTTTTAGGAGCACAATGTTAGGAACAGACCTGCAATGGCGCTTTGGTAACACCACAACAGCGCCAGAAATCCACATTATCATGGGAATTAATTCCCACTGTCTGCCTGGCCCCAAATGCTTTAGAGACTGTCATTAATGGGAAAAGATGGACCTGGAAGAAAGCAGAGTTAAAAACAATTAACGAAACTATTTCCTGATCCCCTTTCTGCCAAATTCTGGATTAATGAGCAAGATCAGCCTACAGGCCCCCTGGCTTGGTGGAACATTTGGTAACTCCACATTCCCAGTTAAATCTGCAGCTCAGTGCATGTGTTTGGTGCTTGTCTCTGAAGGGATGAATTACTCACGCTCAAAATTGCTTGCTGGCTGCTGGCATGGAAAAATATTCTTTGTATTTTTCTGCCCTGGCCAGGAAGGCTTTCAGATGTTTATTTTAGATACTGATATTTTCCCGTTAAATGATGTAGGGACAGCTGACAACCTTTTTATGGATGCATTCACAGAATGCTCCTGTGAGATGGGTAAATGTGATTAATCTGCTTTACAGACAGGGAACTGAAACAGAGAGAAACCAAGGCTCAGATCTCTGCAGAGATCTTAAAATGCGCAATGACGCTCCCAAGTTTGAAAGAAAAAAAACCACCAACCCCACCAAAAAACCAACCTCAGTCAGTTTCTGATGAAAATCTTTCAGCATCCCACTTGGTGGCTTCATCAGCAGAGTGCCCTGGCTAAGGAGGGAGATGAATCTCCCCTAAATGACCCAAAACAACCCAAAAAGAGGTGAATCAGACACAGAGAACAAATGGTCTGAACTCAATCCCCTTTGCCATCCCCAGTGCTGCTCTAGCACTGCCCATCTGTCAGCAGCACCTCCAGCCCCAGAGCAGGCAGATGAAGGTAATTAATTTTTCACTCCTAATTAATGAGTCCTCTAAACGCAGTGCTGTAGTCAATGAGGTCTTCAGACACCCAGAAGCTGCCTCAGATCAGGGGATATCACTTATTTTTGGAAAGGGACTCACAGACTTCTTCAATCATTCCGTCCTGACCTACTTTGGAACCCATCTCTAAACCAGCTTATTTCTCCCACAATAATTGAGTAAGCAGACAGAAAAATAATGCTGTGCTGCCCCTTTCCTACAGTTGTGCAGGCACTGTAAAAATGTGCCTATTAATAGGAAAATATAAATTAATCTTCTGTTCCAGAGGGAGAAAATTGTCAGTAAAAGCTGGAGAGTAGAACAACATTTTGTAGTCGTTCATGCAAAAAGCACTGCAGAATATTTTGTATTCTAAACCAGGAATCATAGGATCAATCCCAGAATGGTTTGGGTTGGAAGGGGCCTTAAGGACCATCCAACCCCCTGCCATGGGCAGGGGATGAAGATTTCCTTTCCAAGGAGGAAAAGTATAATTTTGAAGAATGAAGGGGCAAGGGATGTCCCTTTGGGTGTAAAATGTTCTTCCACTCCCAGCTTGCTCCAGAGGGAGCAGCTCAGGCTCTGTCCCTCAGTTTGGGAGAAGCTGAGGAGCCAAGGATATTTGCAGCACATCCCTCAGCACATCCTGCCTTTCCCACTGTGCTGAAATATTTTATGGCTTCAAGAAGGGTCCTTTGCCTTAGGTATTACGGCCTCTGAAGCTGGAGGGATTTTTCTCTTTCTTTTAGCTGTTTTATTCTCAGTTTTCCAGCTGCATCCTAAAACATCCCCATCAAATATAGAAATGGGAATCTGCGCCATCACTATGGCTGAGCTAATTTGGGAAAATAAATATCCAACCCAAATTCCAGGTAGGATATACAAATTGCAGCTTAATTCATGGAGATTGAAGTGATGTCTAGTGCAGCTATTTTCTCACCCACTCCACAAGCTGAGTGCTGAAGAAGGAGCTGTGGTGCTCTGCAGGCACTGGTGCAGCCTGGAATTCAGATTTTCTGTTGAGTTCTGCCTCCAGCTCTGGGGTCCCTGGCAGTGCCCAAGGCCAGGCTGGACATTGGGCTTGGAGCAGCCTGGGACAGTGGGAGGTGTCCCTGCCATGGCAGGGGTGGCACTGGGTGGGCTTTAAGGTTCTTTCCAATCCAAACCATTCCCTGATTCCATGATAATTGATTTTCCTAGATAAACAGAGAGAAGCACTTGGGATACACCCCTGACATCCAGATTGAAATGATCACAAATAGGAAAACCCAAAAATCAACGATCAACCCCTGAATTTGCTGGTCTTGCCAATCTTTAGAGCCAGGGAGCTGCGTGAGCAGCAGCTCATGATGTTTGTAACAGTCTGAACGTTGGTCTCCAGCTCCCAAGCAACTCCTCATTTGGAGGGAGGAGTTGGGCATTTTCCTCTGACCTTCCTGAACCAACAGAGGCTGGGAAAAGCCAAAAGGAGTGGAGTTTTATCCTATTCCTTCAGTCAGCACTTCACACAAGGAATGAGATCGATACAGAGCAGGATCTACACGGGGTTTTGGATGAGGGAGCTGAACAACCAAAAACCCCACTGAAACGTTCAGAAAAAGTCGAGTAGAGAAATAGAAAGGTGAGATCCACATGGCAAAACCTCAGCAATTTCTTCAGGAAAACTCTCTCCCTTTAACTCCCTGATGGAGAAGGCACAGCAAGGGCTGGGTAGAGGCATCTCATATTATGCAAACTCCAGATTTTTGGGAACAAACATTCTTTGGGAACATTCCTAAAGCTGATTTGTCTGCTCCTAATAAAGGGGGCCCCACTGGCACGTATCTCATCTGATTAATTAGTAGTATCCTGCTCTGTTAATTAGCCAAAAATTCGCACCTCATTGGCCTAACACAATGTACATAAAATCTTTTCATGAAAAATAGGGAGAGCTCATGTTTTACAAACTTTTTTATCCTCCCTTTTATGGTGCTTGACAGAAAATGATACCAGATACAGGTTAAGGAGAATCTGAGTTGCCTCCAGCAAAAATTTTGAGGTGGGCAAATGTTTTCATCCCCATTCTATCGATTTATTGTTAGAGAAAGACTGCAAAGTATTGACCTGAGTACTTGGGAATGTGCAACAGTCGGTAAAAACGGGGAAAAGCATGGATTTGGAGTTTTCTGCATGCTGTGCTGAAAGGTCATTGTGGCCAGCTCAGCTCTAAATGTGTTTAAATGCTCTGAAACAAAGTTCAGAAAACCGTGATTCTGCAAAAAAAGGTTGTGGGAGAATCGAGGGATGTTTTGGAGTTGTAACTCTTCAGCACCTGGGCGTGACTAAAGAAAAGGGAAGCTTTGTTTGAACTCAGAAATAAAACAAAAGGCCTCTGTAAAGCACGGATCCATGAGCAGGATCTACATCCTGCAGGCTGGGAGAGCTGGGATTGGAGAGGAGAAGGATCCAGGGAGAGCTCAGAGCCCTTGGCAGGGTCTGAAGGGGCTCCAGGAGAGCTGGAGAGGGACTGGGGACAAGGGATGGAGGGACAGGACACAGGGAATGGCTTCCCATGGCAGAGAGCAGGGATGGATGGGATTTTGGGAAGGAATTGTTCCTTGTGAAGGGTGGGGAGGGGCTGGGATGGAATTCCCAGAGCAGCTGGGGCTGCCCCTGGATCCCTGGCAGTGCCCAAGGCCAGGTTGGACACTGGGGTTGGAGCAGGGTGGGACAGTGGGAGGTGTCCTTGGGTGGAACTGGATGGGCTTTGAATTCCCTACCAACCCAAAGCATCCTGGGATTCTCTGATAAATCCACCTGGAAACGGCCATCCTTTGCATTTGGAGGAAAGACAACAAAGCTGATGCTGCTGTAGCTGATTTGATTTGGCCTGAGCTGGTTTTATCTCCGTCCACACCTGAGGGGCTCTGCAAGAGCAAAGCCAAGCCAGGCCCTCACAGTGAGCAGCTTTCCACATCAACCTTTCAATGCCTTTCAAGTCAATATTTTTTAAGGCATAGAAATTAATCGTGATTACAGCACAACTTAAACAATGTTATATTATCTCATATGTGGAAAAGAACCCCAGTTGGCTTTTAATTTTTTTTAAAGACCAATAAAATTGAGATTCTTTGCAAATTGCTGACATTTTTATCATTAATTCTGACCCAACAATTTTACCATTTCAAATCAGACAAGGGATGTTATCTTTGCAATAAAAGGCTATCGAGAATCTAAATGAGAAATCAAATGCTTTTTCATGCTGGTTTATTTTAGATTAGAGAAACTTGAACCAGATGTAAACCTGAATTGCTGAGGCATGAGAAGGGACTCACAGCAGAGTGATAAATATCTGAGTCGTGTTGTTCTAGGTGCAGATTTGCATTAACTCAAATAAATTGATCTGTAAGCTTTTCTAAAACTTAATTAATGCTGCAGAACAAAGCTGGAGATCAATTATCAGCTTGATATCTTGGCACAGATAAAGCTGAAGTAAATTAACCATCCAAAAATGTATGGTATCAATATCATATTGAAATGATTACTGGCAGGGGGTGGAAATGGATCCCAGTGCAACCAGAATCCTCCTTTATAACCAAGTGTTGGAAATGCACGGATTATATCCATAAACTCCAATTTTTCTGCAGCAAAATGAGCATTTTGTAATGAAAAAAAAATAGAGAAACAAGAGATTAGAGATGCACAGACACGGACAGTATTTTTCCAAGCCTACTCAGGAGCAGGCTGACTGATTTTTTTCCAGAATAAGAGCATTTCCCGGGGAGCTGGTGGACAGCTATCATGAAATTGTTAGTTACCATCAGGAATTAGGTGGCAGAATTGAATTAGTGAGACTGAGAAGTAATTTTCATGTGTCTGGTAACTCTTCAGGTACTTTATTTTTGCTGCTTTCTTCTGCTCCTTCTTTAGGCTGACCTTGCTCGTAGGTTTGCAGTGTAATTCGGTGTTTTATTAAAGGCTGTACAGGGCAGTGTGGTCTGCATCTCAGAATGAATATAAGGATGTGTGTAGGAATGCAGATTCCCTGGTTAGGGAGTTCACACACACACATAAAATGTTCAGAACACCAATTTGAGACATTTTTCTGGAGGAGATATTTAAAATTTCCTTAAATTTGCTGATATATTACCGTCTCTATATTATTTGTGTGAGGAAAAGCCTGAAAAGTCCTATATCAAAGCATTCTAAACAAGACTCATGACTCCAAGTCATTGGAGTCATTCTGCATTCCATGCAAGAAATATAAATTAATAATGTGCCTTATCCACTGCATCTGGATCTCCATAGATCTTCACACGCTCGCTCTGGATTTCCTGTTGTTGTGACAAAAAGGACAAATTAAAGGTGTTTCCAGTTCAGTCTTGGTGTTAAGGGAGGGAGGGAGGGATGGATGATGGATGGACAAGGATGGATGGATGGATGAGGAATTGATGATGGATGGATGGATGGATGGATGATGGATGGATGATGGATG
>VZTX01002327.1:0-11777 GCA_013400915.1 Pardalotus punctatus | reverse complement strand
GATGGATGATGGATGGATGGATGGATGGATGGATGGATGAACAAGGATGGATGAAGAGTGGATGATGGATGGATGGATGGATGGATGGATGGATGGATGGATGGATGGATGGATGGTTCTGTGATTTCCTTTTGATCTGTGATTTTCTTTTAATGCCAAACCACATCCTGTGGAAGCTAAAAATGCACGAGGGTTTGCCTTGTTATCAGCATCATCTTCTCCATGATCCCTGATCCTCCTGAAGCATTCCAGGTTTCCCACCTCCCTTGCACACAGTTATTTAAATGGAATGGCTCTGCTGGAAGGTTTTTCAGTGCTGTTTTTCTCATTTAAAAGTGCCCAGTTAATGTTGCAGAAGTCCAGGAGGCTGCCACGCACTTCAACCTCTGCTCCAGTGAGGCATTAAAAACTTTCCAAGACAGGAAGGGAGTATCCAAGAGATGAGTTTAGATCTCTGCCATCGATTGTATTGATCAAACACTGCTCCATTTTAAACTCTGAGTCAGATAACCCTAATTTGTTTATAAAAGGGCCTCTTTGAAGGTAGTCTTAATTAAGTAGAAGGAAAATGAGCCTGTCATTGATGTGAAGAGAGCAACACGGGCAGCTAAATAAATATCCCACCACCAAAAACATCTGCTGGTGGTAAAGCTTTTCAAGAGAATGATTAGGGAATCGCTGGATGTAAAGGTGTTTGTCCTTTGATCAAGGACTCCTGCTCAGTTCCCAACAGGATAACAGACAGCTCCTCGCTGGCTGTACTCATGGAATGGCAATGAGGGCGTGCCTGCAGTGCACTGGGAAATTCAGCCTCAAAAATGTCATTTATACAAATGTTTGGGGACTGCCCAGCACCAGGGGGTCTTGTTCCCAGTGCGACCTCAAGGAGCTGCTGGGATTCATGGAAACCACACAGGTCCTGTGGCTCGTGGGGGCTGGATTATAAATGACACACAGCATCTCCTGCTGAGCTAAGAACTGCCCACAAAAATGGGAATAAATTGGACTGCACCTCTCCCATGCAGCTGCCTTGGGCATGGTGGGCACAGGACCCTGCAGGCTTCATTACACCTCGTAGTAAAATACTGCAGACTCAAAACCTTCCCCCTCTTGAGGTATTTCTGTGACAGAATATTTAGGATTGTTGGCTGCTCGTGGCTTGTTGCTTCATTTCTGCAGTTCCTTTGAAGTCATCAATATCGCAGGTTCATTTTGTGGCAGAGTTAGCTCAGGGGAGAGGAGGAAGATGTGTCATGGATTCAATTCCACAGCTACCTGCTTATTGGGACTCTGATCCTCTAACCCTTAATCAAGGAAAACTGCTGGCCTTGGCAAGAGAGGGGGAAAATGCTCCAGGATGCTTCTTTGAGTTGTTTTCATCCTGTTGCTCATTATTTGAAGATTATATACCCAGAAAGTGCAATAATAAGGGGTTGTTTTTATGTCCTTGCTGGAGTCATCTCATCTCTCAAGGACATCTAACAGGAAGGAAAGCCTTTCCCATAAAGTGCGGGGAATTGCTTCCTACAGGACCAGCTTGTGGAGCTTTTATTTCCATTTCTTTTATTAACTATTGATAATGATATATGCTCTTTGAAGTACACTCTGTTTACACATAAAGAGCATAATGGAATGGCAGTGATGAGGCAGAAGGCAAATCTGGGTTTCTGAACAAAACATTTTTAAATGCTAAAGTAGTTCCAAGCAAAGAAAATGCAAGGAAAAAATTGGTCACTTGGGATGCTGTTGCTGACTTTTGGGACTATCTGAAGATTGCTGACTAGATTAGATTAAAACCACCATAGCACACAATTAAATTTTCATGGAAAATATTAATTTTAAATATTTATGACAATCTTTGCTTGCAAACCACTTAAAAAATAACTGTAGCAGCTCAGTGGTATCAGTGAAACACAGTGGCACAGGTGAGAGTTATAGGGGCAGAAATATCCATTTTGTGTCAGCGGAAATTGTTGGCAAATCCAGCTCTGCTGGGATTTGGGATGGGATGGGATGGGATGGGATGGGATGGGATGGGATGGGATGGGATGGGATGGGATGGGATGAGGCCAGTGTCATCCCTGTGGGACAGGTTCTCCAGGGCTGGGTCACACTTTGCTGTGACGTTGAAGCTTCAAACGAGAGGCACAGGGAGTGTGAGATCCACAGCCAGGGTTGGCGTTCTCTGCACGGAGCCCTCGCCTCAAACTGCTCGAGGTCTGAGAAATTGTCCCAATGACAGAGGAGACCATGGTGCTGTTCCATGGGAGAGCTGGGGGTGCTCACCTGGAGAGGAGAAGGATCCAGGGAGAGCTCAGAGCCAGGGCCTGAAGGGGCTCCAGGAGAGCTGGAGAGGGACTGGGGACAAGGGATGGAGGGACAGGATAAGGGAATGGCTTCAAGCTGGATGGAATATTGGGCAGGAATTGTTCCCTGGGAGGGTGGGGAGGGTTGGGATGGAATTCCCAGAGCAGCTGGGGCTGCCCCTGGATCCCTGGCAGTGCCCAAGGCCAGGCTGGACATTGGGGTTGGAGCAGCCTGGGACAGTGGGAGGTGTCCCTGCCATGGCAGGGGTGGGATGGATGGGATTTAAGATCCTTTCCAGCCCAAACAATCCCGTATTTCCTCGGACAGGCAGTGCCTTCCCTGCCGGGATGGAAAGGTTTTTTTGTGCAGACAGCCCTTATTACACTCTGAACTAAATCTCTCCTGCTCCCTCACCGTGCCCTCCCCGAGCCTCCAAGGACCGTGGAAAAATCCACACAACAGATGAGTTATGCAACTTCTTGTGACAGCAAAAACCTCTCCCCGCTGCTGCCGGGGAGTTGAGCCTTTGTAGGGGCCCTGCTCCCCCAGCTCCAGCTCTGCTCGGCCTCGTTTTGCCAAGTCCTGATTCCAAAGGGACAAGAAGGGCAGAGAAGTTACATGCAGGGAAGGAACTGCAGGTAGCAAGAGTTTTTCTGGTTTTTTTTTCTTTCTTTTCTTTTCTTTTTTTTCTTTTCTTTTCTTTTCTTTTCTTTTCTTTTCTTTTCTTTTCTTTTCTTTTCTTTCCTTTCCTTTCCTTTCCTTTCCTTTCCTTTCCTTTCCTTTCCTTTCCTTTCCTTTCCTTTCCTTTCCTTTCCTTTCCTTCCTTTTCCTTTTCTTTTCTTTTCTGAGTCTCAGGAACTGTGAATTGCCTTAAATGGTGGGAATTTTTAAAGTTCTACCAGAAAGGCAAGAAAAGCAATGCCGTGCTGCCCAGAAGATGAAATGTAAAGGGAAAAAAAAAAGGATTTATAGGGTTTTCATATGCAGTTATTGAGGATATAATTTAAAAAGCAAACAGGAAGCAAAAAGGAGGAATATTGGAGAGAAGGGAGGAGAAAACAAAAAAACCAGATGTGAGACATTCCTTTAAGTGAACACAAAATGCTGGCGCTGAATCCAATGCTCTGCCACCTTCTTCATCTCGTTTGTCCCAGAGAAATCCTCAGGACTGAGCTCCATGAGAGTCACCAGAACACAAAAACCTCAATCCTGTGGGAAAAGCTGTACTCGGTGGGGATCTGAGGGTCTGGGGTGCATCTTCCTCCCATCCCCACGGCAGCTTGGAGAACCCCAAAGAGCTGCAGTCATTTCACCTGGAACTGTGGGAACCGAAATTATCAATGAGAAAAAAAGACCACAAAAACATTTATTAGAGCTGTTTCATCGTTGGGACTGCTTTGCTCTTCTCCAAAACTCACTGTGCAAGGCAGCCCAAACCCTAAACCCAACAAGAATTTCCCTCCACCACTGCACTGCACTGAAACTTTGAGAATAACAGAGAGCAATTAATAAAATATGTGATTTTATTTTGACTGATGGCTGGGCTGAAGAAAAACACTGGATTTTTTTTTTTTTTTCCACTGAGGTTAATGGTGCCTCATTCAAATAACTTAAAAATAAATAATCGACCCCTGTTCTTTTCTCATTGCATTTTTGTTAGGATTCCTTGCAGTGGCAGCCAGGCCTTGTCTCTGTTGCTATGGAAGTCTTGTCTTAAGGCTTACAGAGAAAAGAGTTTAAAAATGTAAACGGGAGATGGACTCAAAGATATTGATTGTTGCTTCAAAGTATGTTGTCATTTCATCCTTTTCTTGCTATATATCTTCTTTTTAAATATGAGAATAGACTTGCAATGTAAGTTTCAAACTTAGAATTTTTACATCAGAAAATAATTAACTCAGTAATTATATGAGTTGTTTTTTTTTTTTTTAATTGTGGGCAATAGAGACATTGAAAATTGTAAGGAGACTTGTGAAGGAGGAAAGAACAGTGCATAACTCACTGGTTTTATCAGTCCAGGGAGTAAAAACATCCTGAGTTTTTGAAAACCTTTTTTTTTTTTATTTATGCCCTTTGAAGAGAAAAAAGGGTTATTTCAAGGAGCTCAGAGTTTCTCTGTTAGGAACGATACTCAAAAAAATTAGATTTAAAGCTAAGCCCATTTTGACTTAAACATTCTGGATTGTTGAGAAGGGAGTGTTACTTCCTATTTGTAGACTTAAATCTGAAGCTTTGGAGCAAGTACCCTGGAAACTTCATTTTTTTACACATTGCATACATGACTTGGTTTCTGTTGGGTTTTTTGGTTGGTTTTTTTAAGCAATAATTATCTTGAATCCATCAGGGAAAATAAAAACAACCCAGAACTGAAATTGGCTGTGAAATTGAATTATAAGAATATTGGAGATAAATTAGCAATGAATCATTTCATGCAGTGTGATGGTGATAGACAGGCAGGTGTGAATTGATAGATCTCCAGATTTATTCAGGGATTGGAAACCCATTTGGAATTTTCTCCTGACGTGCCCTGGAATCACAGCAAAACTGGTCAGCCAGAAAAGTACAAAGGGACTAAACTAGATTTTGTAATATTTGTGCAGTGAATCTAAAGACTTCTGGCTGCTGCAATATAGAGACCAATTGCGGCAATTAAATTTCTGTGTCACTCTTGATTACATCAGAAAGGTGGGGCAAACAGAAAAACGCAATAGTGGAGTCTCTTTGATAATCAGATTGATGTTCTTAAGCTCCTCAGAAACTTTTGAAAATGGATTATAAGCGACTTTGTTACTTAGATAACGTAATAATTTCTTGGGAAAATACCCTGAAACACCCAATAACCCAGAAACAGATTCAGCCATCACCGGCCAACGGGAGAAAAAGGAACTGAAACCATTCTCTGGCTTTGCCATGGCTTTTGGAGCTCCCTAAATTCCAGCTTGGTGCCACTTTTGGAAACTCTTTGGTTTCCCTTGTTTATTTGGACACGACTTCACGCCTGCAACCTTATTTTGTTCAATCACCAACATAACAAACAAGTTTTTTATGCATGATTTGCTCATTAGTGGCTGCTTCAAACATCCCCATCTCCCGGTACATAATCCAATTTTAAGAATAATTGGGAAAATGATGTCGTGTAATTAGCATTCCGAAATCTGGTTTAATCCGTGTGGCTCTGGGTCAGTCGGGGAGAAGCAATTTCAATTAGTGATTAATTGCCTGGGCTGGGGGGCTGGGAGGGGGGTGTGTTACACAACCCTGCGCTGGCATCTCCCGCTCCCGGATCTTCCAGAAAACACCGCCTTGCCGGGGATTCGCTTGGCAGAGCTTCCCCTTGGATTGCTCTGGGATGTGAGGATCTGATCTCGCACCTTTGGGAGTCGGAGGGAGTTCAGCAATTCCCTTGGACCGAGTGCCATTCCTGGGTTGATTTGGGCTGGCGCAGCGGTTGGAGCTGGGCTCGTTAGGGCTGCTCCGTGGGAAAGTGCAGAGCTGATGGCGATGCTCTGGCCACACACCAGCCCCAGCAACGTCACAGAAGCGAAATTCCCCCTGGAGCCTCTTCACAGCCAGGCTGGGAATGCTCCTCCTCAGGGACTCACTCGTGGGGATGTTTCGCCCTGAGATCTCCTGCTTCCCCTCTCAGGATAAGCATCTGGCAAAAAGGAGGAGTGAAAAAAACTTCCGAGCAGACAAATGAGAGCAGACATTATTAAGGTTGGAAATATCCTTATAAACCTGTCCTGTGCGGAGAAATGGAGATTTTTATTGCTATGCAAATGGCTGTTATGTACAAGTCTCGAAGGCTGCAGTGGAGATGAATCATTTAAATTGACTTAATCACTACATATTCTGTTAAGGGGTTATCTGTGGATCTCATTAAGTGTCACTGCTAATGGCTGGCATGTTGAGGCCATTGTTTTAAAATTCAGAAGTCACCAAGTTTACGTCTGACAGAGAAACAAAATCCTAGGAGCTCAAAAGCCTGACTTTTTATTTTGGATGCTTCATTTAATAACTCCTCGGAGAAAAAGAGTGACAGCACTGGGATTTATGGTCTCACTTCAAGGTATTCCACAATTCATCCTGAGAAAGTCTCAGCATTTTCTTCAGCTATTTAAAATAGAATGACTTAGGGCTTATAAGAGTCTCATTTCTAACTTGTTGCCTGTGCACTTTCCAGTCACACACGCGGGGATGCACCTGGAATTCACACCGTGGAGAAGTCCCACCAGCTCCCATTTTCCCATCCATATTCGATTTAATTGTGCTGGCTAATACAAGGATTTAGGGGATCAGCTTGGGCAATATTTCTTAATGATATAAAGTAGCATAGGAGCACAGAGCTTGAAGCAGAGGATTGAATTCTCAGGCTTAATGAGATACAGGGCTCGGGCTTATCTATTCAGGCAGGGATTTTTATTGACAGCAGGAGCGTGAATGCAAGCTTTGGAAATGAAGTGAATACAGCAGCTCCCCAGAAGATCACCTTGACTGCAGCTCCTGCCGTCAGATGCCCAATCTGCCAGGAAGCTTCTGCATCATCCCCAGCCTCAGTCCAAATCTGAAATCCGAAGATTTGAGCTCATCCCTCCCATTTTCTTCCTCTGCAGAGCAGCTGGCACACGGACCTGCCTCTGTCCTCTCAATCTTCTTTTCCTCCCCTCAGTAATTTTCCACTTTGGCCCCCACACACCTTCTCCCCTCACTTGTTGCAGTTGGTTTTATGCAAAATGGGTTTAATCCTCCCTGAGCCTCATCCCTGTGCCAGCGTGTGGATGGAGGAACGCAGATATGGAACTGGTGTGGCTGGGAAGGGACCTTAAAGATCATTTTATTCTATTCCCTACCCTGGGCAGAGCACCTTCCACTATCCCAGGCTGTCCAGCCTGGCCTTGGGCACTGCCAGGGATCCAGGGGCAGCCCCAGCTGCTCTGGACACCCTGGGCCAGGTCATCCCACCCTCCCAGGGAGGAATTCCTGCCCAATATCCCATCTGAACCCACCATTCCTACTGATCATCAGCATGGGGGTGTATTTTCCACACTCAGCAGCTTCATACAGTCTCTCTACCCCAATAATTTCATTCCTGTGGCAGCCGTGGGGGTGGTTTGGGCTTGGCTCAGCTCGAGGGGAGGATCTGGGCACGGATCTGAGCAGCTCTGGGATGGACACGGTGATGGGACAGGGAATGGTGTTTGACAGTACTGGGGTGAGGTGATGGGACAGGGAAAGGTGTTTGACAGCACTGGGGTGAGGTGATGGGACAGGGAATGGTGTTTGACAGTGCTGGGGTGAGGTGATGGGACAGGGAATGGTGTTTAACAGCTCTGGGGTGAGGTGATGGGACAGGGAATGGTGTTTGACAGCGCTGGGGTGAGGTGATGGGGGCAGGGGGTGAATCTGGGGGTCCTGGGGGTGCCGAGCATCCTCTGCCAACATCAGTGGGATCAGGACACGGCCCTAAACCCAGGGAGGGCGAGCCGGCCGCTCGCAGCCAGGTTTTCATTTCTGGAGATCGCGCGGCGCTGACAACCCTATCGAGAAATATCCAAGTACTTCCCCTGCACTCCTTCACGGCTTTAAAACTGATGTAAATTTACATGCAAATGAGGTGCAGCCCTCCAGCTCTTGGCAATTCGCCACGGCAGCCTCTGCTGTTGCCCCGAGTAGCTCGTCCTTTATGGGAAAGCCATCAGTCATCCCACGGCAGCGGAGGAGGAGAATTTCCCTGCATGAGCTGCATGAAGATGGCACCGCACACGGCTGTCCTACCCACAGCAAAGAGATTTCTGCTCCCAGCACGCGCTTGGTGCCTTTTCCGGCCCACTGAGCAATGCAGGAATGGGATTTTTATGGGATGAAAACAATAGGGTTTTTCGGAACTGAAATTCGGCGTTCTCATGTGTGTGCATGTGATAATCCCTGGGTAAAAAATAAGAGTTTAACCGTCCTGTGTGCATTCCCTCTTTGCAAATTCTGTATTTCTGCCCATTTCCCTGGCTACTGGTTACAATCACTTCTCTGTAAAGAATATCACAGGGAAAAGTCATTCTTGGGGGCAAAATCCCAGACCTGGAGATCCCTACAAAAATATTCGGGGGAAGAAGAACTCTGTGAGAGTGTCTAGAAATTCCTCCTGTTTATGGCTTGATTGCTTCTTTTAGTGAAATGTTAATAATGCAGCAGTGGCCGGAGAGGGTCGATAATGAGGTAATGTGTATTTATGGGCTCTGTGTCCAAATGATCCTTAGTGCATGGTTATTTGAAAATAAATAGTGTATTGATTGAAACAGCCACGGGACAAAATGGGCTTTCAACACGTGGGGAGAGCTGATAATTACTTAGAATATTTTTTCTCGTTGTTAATATATCAACAAGTCTATTTTTAGCTCCGTTGTATAGAAAGGCAAATCTGCTCAGAAGGATATGATAATTTTTATAGGTTGGTTTTTTGTTTTTTTTTTGTAAGAGTTTTGTGTATCACTTTGAAAATGCTGTCACTGATGAAAATACAATATTCACACCTATTTCCCATCCCTGGGATATCTCCACAGTCTCATTTCAGCGCAGTCAATACCACTTTGAAAGAGGTTTTAAATGGCATTTAATGTAGCCATACTACTAATATTCCATTAAAACCACATAACCTCCTGTCATGGGAAAAATCAGCAGAAGGAGCTGCAAATAGTGGAATTTATGGACTACAGTATCCAGCTCTTAAAACTCTCAGTTTTGGGGGGGAAGTCTTTGTGGCAATATTTTTTGGGAAACAAATGAAAATTATTTGAAAGATGAAAAAAGGATGAAAAACCCATGGGAAGAACAAAGCAGGGTTATCAGATGAAGAGATTCCCCTCGATGGTTTGATGGATCCTGACCTCATATTCAGTTTTCCTTGTATTCTAAAGCCAACAGATAAAATTCCTACACAGAGGAAGAGCTGACGTAGCTTATTGAGCAAATATCCGATAAAAATTTTAATTCAGTTCTGAAAAAGCTGGAATGGGCTGACAATTTGGAGTTTCAAGCAGAAAGTGTAGCGACAACGTGCTTGTTTCTTTCATCCCAAAATTACCCATAAAAAATTAAAGGTTATTTTTAAAACATTAAACAACTCCATTCCGAGCTGCAGGCAGTAGAATCGGGCTTTCCCCAAATATCTGGGCTGTTGAGATGTTTGAACCAAATATTTGGTATTGATATTTACCTATGAAATACTCATCCCAAATATTTGGTGTTGACTCTTGCAGAGGGATGTAAATATTGACCCGCAAAGCTGATCTGGGCGTGAAGAAGATACTTCGTCTCTGTCTGGTTCCTCTCAAAATCAGCAAACACCACAATTCCCCACATCATTGCCCTGGATTTTGCAGTGGGGAAATGCAGATTAAGGGAATTTGAGGTTGTGTTTTCTGTCCAAGGGCGACACACCCCAAATGCAACACATCCTGCTCCACTTGCCTTTGCCCTTTCCATCCTTAGATCCTTTTCAGTGAGGTCACAGCTAAGAAAACCACATTATTCTCTCCTGTAGGCACTTTTTTTTAAAGTGCCGTTAAAATCTATACCATTCTGTCCCTTGGCCTCTTTTATAATTCATAAGTGTTTTGTAGTTGTGATCTTTTATATTAAGAACTTCCAAACCCCCTAAACTACCAAGTTCAATCCCATTTAATTGCCCGCCTGCAGCATCAGAAAGCAAAAGAGATGAATCATTTATTCATTTATAAACCTTCTCTCCACAGCACAAGCTCTGTAGATTTAAGAACAGCTTTCCTAATACCTGTAAGTTTAAAATGAAAATGTTTATAACACAGAGCTATGAGCACTTACCAGGCAATTGAGGCATTTTTCCCTTTGAAGCAGCACACCAACGTGCCATTTTGGTAATTCAAAGGCCAGCTAATGGTTTTTTTGGATGGGAAGGCTCAGGGTTAGAGGGCATTTGTCGAGGCAGTTGTAAAGCCAACCCAGATTCTGTTTCTGCCAGCACGAGTGTGCCGCGCTGCCTGCGGCACTCCAGCTCTGTTTATTGATCCCTGTGATTCAGTGTTTGCGCTCATGGGCATCAGTCAGCACTTCCAGCAGATCAGCACCGCAGCTGGAGGATCAATGGCTCCTTCCCCTCCTGATCCATTTTAATTGGGCTATCAAAGGTGCTGTAATCCTTTCTCAGGTCAGCACATGTATCTGAAGCCGGGACAAAGCTGTGCTGTGAAAGCAGAGATTCCCCTATGCAGATCTGAGGGAAAACCTCCTCATTCCAGGAACCCACCCGGCAGCAGAGGCCAGTGGTGCTGAGCGAGCTCGAAATTGCTACAACAACCAGCTCAGTAAATAAAGTGCTTCACTTCCCTCACCTCTCCCTCTGCAGCAGTGCAGGACTGAAAGGCAAACTGTCTCTGCAGGACAATGGTGCTCCAGGGAAATTATTAAGCTCAGACTCAGAGTCTTTATTTTGACACTCAGGAGCAAGCTGGAGTGCAGACCTGTTACCAGGCATGTGAGGGCTGAGCTCATGCGAACTTGAGCTGTGTCTTCTTCTCTTTCTAAAAAAAATTCTCTTTTTTTAAAAAAAAAATCTCTTTTAAAAAATATTCTCTTTAAAAAAATATTCTCTTTAAAAAAAAATTCTCTTCCATCACCGTGTTTAACCAAAGAGAAATAATTTTAAGGGGAAAAAAAAACCAACCAAGATTCCCAGAAGAGCTGCTGGCTGTTGCACCCAATGGAGAGGGGTAATTAGTTGGGATAGCAGCTTGTCAGAACACAGGATTGCTCTGTGGTGGGATTGGGGGCCTTTCCTCTTGTTTAGAGCTTTGTCACCTCTGCTTTTAGCTATGCAGGATATCGAGGCTTTCATGTGCCCTGTGGAAGGTCGGTCTGTAGCTCCTGATTTCTGGCAGATACCCTATGGAGAGAGCACATATCCTATGGAGAGGGCACGTATGGGAGCCATAACGAGAGGTGGAGGGGGAAAAGAGATTTCTCCAGGGCTGCTGAACATCGAGAGAACGCACTTGGGACTGTTTGGAGTGACTTCTCCCACCTAATTTGGGTTTTCTCCATCCTCTAGCCCTAAGAACTCTTGCAAGGAAGTTGAAGCTGATAAATCCACATGCTGTAGGGTTTTTTTTTCCCTCTGAAGAAAACATCTTGCCATCACAGACAATGTCCTTCCAGGGGACCTCAGAAATGACACTACAGAATCAAAAGAGGAATCTTATCTGGGAAAAAGCTTAGGAAATTTTAGCCTGTCCAGCTGGCACTCTAGAAGTAGAAGGAACACAGGAAAAACCACAGCTGCTCTTACTCTGTTGGGTTGCAAGCAAGAGGTGGGGACAGCCAGGTGGAAACCTCGATCCAGAGAGGAACTGCACAAACCCAAGAGCCACAATTCGGGGATTTCACGGGAGAGGTGCAGGGTTTGCTCAGAGTTCAGTGGGGAGGACAGACCCTGCTGGCAG
>VZTX01002309.1:0-10472 GCA_013400915.1 Pardalotus punctatus | reverse complement strand
GCGGGACCCGGAAGCGGCGGCAGAACCCGGAAGCGGCGGCGGGCAGGATGGACGGTACCGGGGGGTTGGGCGGTACCGGGGCCTCCCGCTGGGGCTGGGGCGGGTCCTGAGGGGCGGGGCTGGGGGTAGGGGGTCGGAGCCGGGGCTGGTGGCCGAGATGTGTGGGCGGGGTCCCCGGTTCCCCAGTCCCGGCCGCCGGTCCAGGTCGTGTCGCTGAGACTGTGCTCTCCTTCCTTTCCAGACACGCTCTTCCAGCTGAAGGTGAGGGCAGCGGAGGCCCTTCCACCTCCTCTCCGTCTCGTATCTCCGGTCCCGGGAGAGTCCCCGGGCCGGTTCCGCCCGTTGGCTCGGCCTTATCGGAGCTTCTCCTGCGGCGGGACCGTCACAGGAGGAGGCCCCGGCTTGCGGGGGGGACCTGGGGTGCCGCGGGCAGAGGGTCGGGCTGCCGTGGCCAGTGAGAGGTGGCTGGGGTGGGACAGGTGGGCACTGGCACGGTGGCACAAAGAGAAATGGCTGCCCACTGCCAGAGGGCGGGGTGAGATGGGATATTGGGAAAGAATCCTTCCCCTTGTGAGGATGGGGAAGCCCTGGCACAGGTTGCCCAAAGAAGCTGTGGCTGCCCCTGGATTCCTGAAGTGTCCAAGGCCAGGCTGGACGGGGTTTGGAGCAATCTGGGATAGTGGAAGGTGTCTCTGCCCACGGCAGGGGTGAGAATGAGATGGGCTTGAAGGTCCTTTCAAACCCAAACCATTCCATGAGTCTGTCCCTGGTCCTGCCCTGCTCTATCCCGGTGTTGTCCTGCTCTTTTCTGCAGTTCACAGCAAAGCAGCTGGAGAAACTCTCCAAGAAAGCCGAGAAGGACTCCAAGGCCGAGCAAGCCAAAGTCAAAAAGGTGGGTGGGGCTCATTTCTGCCGGTGCTTAGCATCGTGCGGGGCTGCTGGAATTCCCTTCTCCTGCCATGTGAGAGCGGGAAAGGGGCAGATCCCTTCCCCACCCTCCACTCCTGGATCTGGCAGGGGGTGTGGCAAATCCAGTGACACAAAGGGGGATTTAGTTCCTGCTCTGGGGCATTCCCAGCTGTGGAGTCATGGGGGAGATGTTTCTTGCTGAGAAGCCATCCAGCAGGAGCAGCATGGGCTGCTTTGAGCCTGTTGGGGGTTCTCTGAGCACGGATTCCCCATGTCCCAGGCCCTGCAGCAGAAGAACGTGGAATGTGCCCGGGTTTATGCCGAGAACGCCATCCGCAAGAAGAACGAGGGGCTCAACTGGCTCCGGATGGCATCCCGGGTGGATGCCGTGGCCTCCAAGGTGCAGACAGCCGTCACCATGAAGGGGGTAAGAGCCTCCAGGAGGGATTTGAGAGCTCCATCCCCACATGGAACTTCCCCTCTTGCTGCCTCCAACCACCACAGGCTCCCCCGTCTCCCAGAATGAGCCCACCAAGGCTCCTGATGGTCTCAGACCCTCTCAGACAGGTTCATCCTATCCCTGATGGCCTCATGGCAGGCTCGGATTCATCGATATCCCTCGGAGCATGCCTGAAGGAATCTCCTCTTGCAGGTGACAAAAAACATGGCACAGGTGACCAAAGCCCTGGATAAGGCCCTGAGCTCCATGGACCTGCAGAAGGTGTCGGCAGTGATGGATAAATTTGAGCAGCAAGTGCAGAATTTGGATGTTCACACGTCGGTGCGTGCCGGGTGTCCGGGAGGAGAGGGAGGGTGGGATCCCTGCTGGATCTCCGTGCTGGCCAGGGTGACAGGGCTGTGTCTGTCCCAGGTCATGGAGGACTCCATGAGCTCAGCCACCACGCTGAGCACGCCGCAGGAGCAGGTGGACAGCCTGATTGTCCAGATCGCTGAGGAGAATGGGCTGGAGATCATGGACCAGCTCAGCCAGCTGCCCGAGGGGGCCTCGGCCGTGGGGGAGAGCTCTGTCCGCTCCCAGGAGGACCAGCTGTCCCGGAGGTTGGTTCTCTCCCAATTCCTGGGTAGTTCAGTGCTTCCTGGGATCTCTCACCAGTGTGAAGGGAAGGAGTTGGCCCTTCCATAGGGGCTCAGGGGGATGAGCCCCTCTGTTTGGGCAAGTCCCCAAGGCTGTGAGGCCACTTTGGGCCTGGGAAGGGGCTGGGTTTGGTACTGGGCAGGGGCAGGACAGGCCTCCCAGCTCCACACTCGCCCTTGTGCAGCTGCTCCTCTCAGGGCACACCTGGCACTGCTCTGCCAATGGCTCCGGAACAGCCGGTGTGCCTGGAACTGCCCCAGGAGGAGCTGCTCCATTTCCTCCCCCGCTCCCATACCATGAGTCCATCTGGGGACAGCCCTGAGGCTGTGGCACGGGGACAGCCTGGGGAGAGGGACCAGGATTGGGGATGGCCCAGAGAGAGGGACCAGGAGACGCCAGGGAGAGGGAGCAGAAGAAAAAGAGTTGGGAAGCCGTTCTCTGTGGCACCTCAGCTGTGAGTTCGCCATCAGCTGCCGTGGCTGTGGCTCCAGGGCAGGATTTCAGGGACATTCCCTGACAGGAGTTCCCTGGACAGGCTGGCTGCTGCTGCTCCTGAGCCCTGACTGTTCTGGCCCTCTGACCTCACTCCCTTTTCCTGCTCTCCCCTCCAGGTTGGCTGCCCTGCGGAACTGAGGTCTCCCGTGCTCCCGTGGATGGCACCGGTGGAGCAGCCGTGGGCAGAGGGGCCGGGACCCCCTCCTGCAGCCCCAGCCCTGCCGCCCCCCTGCAGCACATCCCCAGCCCCCCCCGCCTCCGGACTCTTCTCTGGGGGGTGACAGCCCTTCCCCGAGCAGGCGGCAATCCCAGCAGGAATGTGGCCTCTCCCTCGGCCGAGGAACGCTTTGCTGGATTGTGGGAGGGCTTCATTTGGGGGGAGCTGCTGGTGGTGCCTGGCAGAGCGCCCCATCCCGCTGCTGATGGAACACTAAGGGGATTTTCCTGGTCTCGGGATGCTGCTCCCCAACTCCTCTGTTGTTCCCTGTCCCTGCCTGGGGCTGTGGTGTGGGCTGAGTTCCTCAGGAGCTGTTTGGGAGGAGCAGGAGAACCCGCGGGGTTCCCAGTCTCCGGCAGCGCTGCGGGAAGGGCCCTGTGCCCGGCTGTGGATCTGGGGAGGTCGGTGCCTTGCAGGAAGGGGCAGTGACAGCGGGGTGTCCCTTCACTCGCTGTCACTGTCCCTGTGCCCTGCTGTCCCCTTCCAACCCCGTACCACGAAGTGCCCTTTGGAACACCCCCCTGCCCAGCCCTGTGCGTGTCAATCCACACATTCCCCAGGCACTGCCAGCTGGAAATGGTTACCTCGGCCCTGACTGCCAGTTTGGACCAGTGAGGACCCATGTCCAGCACTGGGAGCGGATTGCAGCAGCTGTGGTGGCTGCAGACACGTCCCCAAATGTCCCCCTGCTGGGAGCGTGTAACAGGGAATGCAAAACCATCCCGGGAGCAGCTCTGCCACAATCCCTGTGCCTCGTCCCTGGATATCCTCACTGATGGCACTGCACTGGGGGCAGGGCTGCTCCCCGTGTCCCCTCTCGCTGCTCATCCCATGTCACCTTCCCCTGGGGCTGGAGGTGTTTGTGCCCCTCCTGCACAATCCCCGACACCACGGAGCTGCTGGATTGCTGGAAGCTCTTCAGGAAGGAAGCAGTTTCCTTTGGGTCTCCCAGGAGGAGCTTTGACCTCTGGGGGATATCGTGGGGGCCACCTCCCCGGCACAAACACTTCCCGCTGTGTTGATTATTTTTCCCGAGTTCAGTGGCCTTGGAGCGCGTGGCTGGTGATATGGAGCCTTCTTCCCCATCAAGGAGGAGGAGGAAGCTTTGGTCTACAGCAGAGCATTGAATCTTGTGCCACCTCCTGATGGGCCAGGCGGAAAGCTGGGGGACCCTGGAGATTTGTGCCTGGCTCCTGCCCCCCTGCACGATGTCCCCGTGGGACTGGGGGCTCCAGACCTGCCCCCTGCCCCTCTCCCTGGGCTGTGTCTCTGTGGTTTCATTGGTGGTTTTTTTTTAAGCTTGTCTTATTTGCCTTCTTTTCTCCCAAACCGTGTCCATCCCCTTCTGTGGGTTTAAATAAACAATCTCTGAACACCCCAGTGTGTGTTGGGGGTGTGGGTGCAGACAGGACTCTGTGGTCCCTGTCGTCTCACCGTGTCCCCTGCCCTGGGACAGGACTGGTGCCCTGGAGCTGAGGAGAGCAGGAGGAGGAAGGGGCTGCTCTCGTTCCCACGGGCTCTGCCCATCCAGGGAAGTGGGCCGGGGTACCCTCTGGGGGGGTGCCGGAGGGCAAGGACAGCCCCCCTGCCCCCCCACCGCTGCTCCTGCTGGCCCCGTGCCTTGCAAGTGGCCGAGCCGGGGGCACCAGGGCGAGCAGGAGCCCGGAGCAGCTGGAGCCCAGCTCCCTTCCCCACCGGGCTTGGGTCAGCCCAGCTCCCTGCACCGTTCCCCAGCCTTCGTGGGGACAAGCTGGGCCCCCCGAGGGGAGACCCCGGGTTTGTCACCGCACCGAGGTGACACTACACCCGTCCTGCCATCAGCAGCTGCCCACAGCAGCCTCACTGCCAGGCACGGGGCTGCGGGGATGAAGGTGCAGCCTGCCCTGTTCCCATCGCTTCCCCGTGCTCATCCCTTCCTGCGCCGGGCTGGCAGATGGACCCTGTGCCTCAGCCAAATCCCGAATGCCACAGGAAGATGGCTCTCCTTCTCCTGCCTGCTCTCCCGCCTCCGCTCCGAAGACAGGCTGTTCCTGAATGTGAGAGGAAATTGCTGAGGAGATAATTAAGTAACCAATTAATTAGCTAATGATTAATGGAAGCATCCTGCGGAGGCAGCGCGGCAGCCGCCCTGGCCAGGTGTTGCCAGGATGTGTCACTCACTCCCGGTGCGGTTACAGCATCCCGGTGCCCCGGGGTGGGCGTCACCGGGACCCCGCAGCTCTGCCGCAATGGTGACATGCCGGGGTGGCGGTGACATGCCGGGGTGGCCCCACACCTCCAGCCAGGAGCCGGCGGGGGCTGGCGCGGGGGTCCCGCAGGGTCCCACACGGACACTCGCTGCCGGCGCTGCTCGAGCCACGGTTTTATTTTGCCGGCAGGTCCGGCAGAAAGGGGCGCGGGATCGCTCGCAGCCCGGCAGCCCCGGGCTCGGTGCCGGGGCCGCGGTGGGCTGCCATGGGGTGCTAGGAGAGCAGGCAGAGGAGCCCGGCCAGCGCCAGCGCCAGGGCTGCCGGCAGGGGCCGGGCGGTGCCGCCGCCGTTGGGGTACCCGTAGCGGGTCCTGCACGTCCCCTCCAGCTCCTCGAAGGCGATGGGGGTCTCGTGGGCAGCTGTGCCCTCCAGGCTCCTCTTCACCTGCCGTGGGGACAGGGTGGGCTCCCGCTGTGAGGGGCAGTGCCCGTCCCTACAGAGCCCACGCCACCCCGCACTTCCCTGCGACACCCCACACCGGTGCCCCACGTGTCCCTGTGCTGCCCCATGTCCCCATAAATTCCTCTGTCTGCTGCCCCAAGTGTACCCATGCCCGGTGTCCTCATGTCCCTTACCTCCCCGCTCCCAGTGCCGCTTTTGTCCCCGTGGCCCAAGTGTCCCCTTGCCCCGTACAGCCCTGTGCCCGGTGCTTCCCATGCCCCACTCACCTCCTCCACTTTGCTGAAGACCCGGAGCAGGTTCTCAGCCAGGGCCCCCCTCACCTCGTCCTCCGTCCAGTTCCTCGCTAGCAGCTCGGCCACCAGCGCGGGATACTTGGAGACGTCCTCCAGGCCAGTGGGGAGCCTGTGCCACCCCACAGCTCACAGCGGGGCCACCTCCAGCGCCCCCCAGCTGCCCACCCAGAGCACAGGGGGGACCAAGACACCCTTCAGGAAGTCCCCAGTGTGGGGACATGCTGCCCCATCGCATCTCGCACCATCGCCCCCTTTACCCTGTGACCCCGTCGTAGTCCCCACCGAAGCCAACGGCCTGGGCACCAGCCACCTTCTTCACATGGTCCATGTGGTCTGTAGGTGTGTGGGGGGACCGGGGTGAGCAGGGCAGGGGGGTCACTGCCACCCCCCACCCTCCTGGGCACCTCCTCACCTGCAACATCATACAGCGTGGCCGTGTCCCCGCAGGTCACGTAGGCGTTGTAGAAGTTGACCATCACCAGGCTGCCCGTGGAGCGCTGGGGGGGAGCAGCCCTGAGCCCGCAGCCCCCAGCACCCCCCGGTGCCCCTGCCCTGCCCTGGCCGTGCCCCACACTCACCACCAGCTGCAGCACCTCGTCGGGCACATTGCGGCGGTGCTGGCAGATGCTGTAGGCAGACGAGTGGCTGAAGATGACGGGGGCTTTGGAGATGTTCAGCACGACCTTCATTGTGTCCACTGAGACGTGGGCCAGGTCCACGATCATGCCCAGGCGGTTCATCTCCTCCACCACCATCTGCAGGGAGCAGGGACAGGGGTGGTTCGGGGGGCTGAGGGGTGAACAGGAGGGTCCTCTGAGGGGTCCCATGTGAGGATGTCTGGGCTGCTTGGGTGGCTTTTGGCACATGGGACAGATGGATGGGCAGATGAACTGGTGGGTGCAGGGATGGATGGATGGATGGATGGATGGATGGATGGATGGATGGATGGATGGATGGATGGATGGAACACTCCACCCAGGACAAATGACCCAGCATGGGGCCAGTGGGTGCCACTACCACATTCCTCCAACGCCACTGCTCCTGGACACCACTGCCAATGCTACTCCTCACCTTCCCAAAGGGTGAGAGGCCGTGGTGCACAGGTTTTTCATCCTCGGTGTCCACCAGCCAGTTGTCAGCCCTGCAGAGCAGGGAGCACATCAGAGTGGCCACACCTCTGACCACATGCTCCCAATGCCGGCCCTGCCACCCTCGATCTGTGCCCCCGGGGGTCCTACCAGGGGGTGTTGCAGCTGTGGGTGAGGGTCATGTAGCGGGCGCCCAGGCGGTAGAGGGTGCGCAGGACACCCAGGCTGCTGTCGATAGAGTGGCCGCCCTCCACCCCCATGAGGCTGGCCACCTTCCCGCTCTGGATCGCCTGCCGGACACCTGCAGGGGGGCAGGGGGTCAGCTGGGGTGGGCACGGCCCCTCAGCACGTGCCTGTCCCCACGGCCACTCACCGGCGCTGTCGGTGACGCAGGCGAAGGTCTCGGGGTACAGGTCACACATGCGCTGCACCACGTCCATCTGCTCCAGCGTGCGCTTCACCGCGTCCTTGTCCTGCGTCTCGCAGGGCACGTACACGGACCAGAACTGCCACGGGCGCTCCGTCAGCACGGCAACACGGCACAGCAACACGGCACTGCCCACCCACCGCCCACCCCAGGGTCCATCCCAGTGTCCCCTCATGTCCAGGTGCTGTGCCAAGAGCCCCAGTGCTCACCTTGGTGCCCTCCCTGGTGTCCCTGCCCACCCCAGTGCCCCCCACCCTCACTGGTGTCCCTACCCACCCTGGTGCTCCTGCCCTCCCCAGAGCCCACCCCAGTGCCTGCCCCGCTGCTCCCGCTGCCTGGCCATCCCACCTGCCCGCCCACGTGCCCGCGGCGCAGTTTGGGGATGTTGGTGTGGGTGTCGTTCAGCAGTGTCAGGTTGGCTGCTGGCAGCCTCAGCTGGTTGTTGAACTTCCGGAGGAGCTGCCAGGGCAGGTCATTGTGCCTGGGCAGGGACAGGATGGGCACTGAGGAGTGGCCTGACCCTCTGCCCACCCCCCTGGCTGGCTGCACACACACAGTCCCAGCATCTGGCTGTCATTCCGTCCGTCCATCCATCCATCCACTCATTTATTATCCATCCTCCATCCTCGCCCCCATCATCAGTCCATCTGTCCACCCACCTGTCCCCTCTGCCAAAAGCCACCCAAGCAGTTCCAGCCAGGAACTCGAGACAGGAGACTCCCAGGGGACAGTCCCCCGTGGGACCCCATGGAGGACCCCCCGTGCACCCTTCGAACCCATCATCAGCCCTCACACCCAGGGGTGCCAGCCCAACATCCCTCTGACAGGGATGTCACCACAGGGACATCCTGCCACGCACATCCCACACCCAGCAGTGCCACTGGGGAAGTGGCAGGGTCGGGGCTGGGTCCTACTTCCTCACTCCGTCACGGAGTGACATTCCCCGGCTCCCCCTGCCCCACTCCCTGTTCCTGTGGCTGCTGTGGCACAGCGCTGATCTACAGGGAATGCTGCAGGGGACCAGAGCCTCCTGAGGGTCCCGAGAAGAGAGCAGGGACATCTCTCAGACTGAGCAGGGACTTCCCCCAGGGCAGCCTAACCCCGGCTTCCCGGCACCCTGCCCAATCCCTCCGGGCTGCACTGCTGGGGATCCCCCCGGCTGCACGGAGGGTCCCATGGGATCCCCGGGAAAGCTGTCCCCTGTCCCCTCACAGCCCTGGGGTGCCCGGCATGGGGATCCCCTGGGGAAGTTGTTCCCTGTTCCCGCACAGCCCTGGGGTGCCTGGGCGGGGGATCCCCCATCGGGCTGTCCCAGGAGGGTTTCCCAGCTGGGATTTTCCCACGGAGCCGGAGCAGCCGGGCACGCTGCAGGGCCAGGTGACTTTTGCTCACCCGTCGATGACTGGTGTGGTCTTCATGATGCGTTCAGCCTCCTCCAGGTGCTGCTGCCCGGTGCTGGGCAGTGCCAGCGCCAGCACCAGCACCAGCACCCACACACTCCTGCCCGGCATCTTGTCCTGCTGGGTGCTGCTGGGGACAAGGGGGGACCTGCCACTGCCGTGTGAGCTCATGCACTGGGATGGCCGCCCCGCGCTCCCGCCGTCCCCTCCCGCCGTCAATGAATAACCAGGAGTGCGGCGTTACCCCTCCCTGGGTGCCCTGTGCCCACTGGGCAGTGCCAGGGCTCCACGGCCACGGCCTCCCCCAGCCCAGCTCCAGTGGCTGCGCCGTGCCAAGGCCTCTCCTCCGAGCCGCGGTGACGCTCCCAATCCATCTAATGAAGCCCAGATTTTTTTTGGTTGGGAAAGTGCCAGTCCCATCCCCGCCTTAGCCTCCCCAGCGCTGGCATCCATCGACACCCCCAGTTCAGCACTGGTACCCCCAGCATCCCTGGCACCCCCAACACCCCTGGCCCCGCTCACCCTGGCCCTGGGACACTCGGGCAGTCCCTGCCTGCGACGGTTGTGAATTAAGTTTTCCGGCTTGCGTGCAGTGACGGGCTGGGATGGGCTCCAGCCACCCCAGAGCCACCCCCCTCCATGGCGCCGGAGCAGCCACATGCCCGGGGGGAAGCAGCCGGGGTGGCACGACCGTGGTGTGGGGCTGCTGCCGGTCCTCCCTGTGTGCTTGGATCCCCCACACTCCGGTCCCGCTGCAGCGTCCTGAGGGGAAACTGAGGCACCGTTATCCTGCGGATGCTGCGCATCCCGGCTGGCTCCAGCTGTGGCGTCCTTCCCGGCGAGAGGCCTTGGTGGGGCTTCTGGGAATGGCACGGAGCCACGTGCGGATGGCTGGTCCAACTAGACACCTCATCCTGCGATGCGCTGGGATGGAAACCCCCTCCTCCGGTGCCAGCCATGGGGAGCTCGGGATGGGGCGGGTGCGGGGCTGGCATCCCTCGGGATTCCTGCCCCCCTTCCCGAGGCGACGCAGCCCCCCCGTTTCTCCTGGCTGCAGCAGTGGGTCTGGGAAGGCAGGACTCCCATCCCACCCATCCCATTCCATCCCACCCCATCCCGGGTGTCTCCAGCCCCTGCCAGCAGCGCTCTCCCGGCGATGGCCCCAGCGCGGCCGGATTCCCGGCTCCCCGGCAGGAATGTGCCGGGGGGTTCCGGCCCCCCGCCCGCCGGAGCCGCTTCCTCTTTCAGCGCTATTTAAGCGGCTCCCGGCGCGTCCCGCCCGGCCGGGCCATGGAGCGCATGGAGGTGACCGAGACCTTCGCGGGCATCGCCCTGCCCGGCCACCTCCACACCCAGGAGTCCCTCGGCTTCGCCGCCGCCTTCACCTTCCGCCCCACCGACGTGCTCATCGCCACCTACCCCAAATCGGGTGAGGGGCTGGGGGGCACGGGGACAGCGAGGGGACGCGGTGGGACAGGGCTGGGACGCCCGGGCTGGAGGGCGTGCGGAGGGGCTCTTCGGGAGCTGCCGGCGTGGCTGGGAGGTGGCCGGGCTTGGGGACACCTGGTCTCCGCCGCCACTCTCTGGTACAGCACTGGGACCCCTGGCCAGGGGCTCCTGCCCCCTGAACCGCCTGTGCTGCCACCACATTGTCCCAGCCCTGGACTGGTGTCCCTGGGGGCACGGGGAGTGGGGACACGGCACTGTCAGCACAGCTGCTGGGACAGGACAGGACAGGACAGGCTGGGATGGGATGGGATGGGATGGGATGGGATGGGATGGGATGGGATGGGATGGGGCAGGACAGGCTGAGGAACACCTTGCTGTGTCAGTCTGTGCTACCCGACGGCACGTGCCAGTGCAGAGCCATCCCGTGCTGTGCCACACCGTGCCATG
>VZTX01002307.1:0-29503 GCA_013400915.1 Pardalotus punctatus | reverse complement strand
GAGCTGGGATCAGCAGAGCTGGGCTTGTCTCTCCTCAGGAGCTGCTGATTTTTGTCCCTGTCCTGCCTGGCCCCTGTTTGTTCCCTGCTCCACTGGAAGGCCGTGGCTCCAGCAGTGGGAGCAGGGCTTGTACCGCAGTGATCCCTGGCTGGATCCTGGCACTTCGTTTCCTTGATGTCCCCGTGCTCGGGCAGCTCTGAAAGGAGAGAGCCCCGGGCTGGGGTGCTGAACAGTGGCCCCTTGTGCTGCTGCAGGCCAGGCTTTCTCCTCTAACAATATTCCTTTGATCCTCTGTGTGCCAGCCCTTCTCCCGACCTGTGAAATCTCACAGCACGATCGCTCAAAGTCAGCCCGGCAGCAGCAGCCAGGCAGGGTTATGGCTGTGTTTAGAAAATGGCTCAAGTGCACACAAAGATTGCTTTAAAAAGAAAAAATCAAACCCCCCAGGCACTGTTGTGGTAGAATTAAGGTCTTCTGTCCAATGATTTGCTTTGCTGTTTTCATCTGTTTGGTCACCGTGGTGTTTCTGCCCCCAGGTGAAAGCGGGGCTGGGAAAACTGAGGCCAGTAAATACATTATGCAGTACATAGCAGCCATCACCAACCCCGGGCAGAGGGCTGAGGTGGAGAGGTAAGGCCTGGGCTGCAAAAGAAGGGAAATTCTCCTGCTTGGGATCTTTCTGTGGGCTCTGTAGCACCATGTTATCAGATGGTCTCTTGTACATGCTGATTTATACTTAACTTCTTCAGGCACTGCTTTTACTCTGGGAATTTTGCAACATTAATTGCTAAAATCACATGGAAAAGTGTATTTTGAAAGTTCAAACTTTCAAAATCAAACCAGCATCTAGAAATACCACCCAGCTGATATCAACCATCTAACAGCAGGACTCAATGACCTTAGAGGTCTTTTCCAAACTAAATTATTCTAAATGACTTTTCTTGGGGCAAATTGCCTGAAATTTGGGTGGGCTAGAACACCATGGTGAGTGCAAGGAGTGTGTTCTGTGAGGCTCACATGATTCTGAATTGCAAAATGTCCCTCTCTGTCCTGGAGTAAAAGTTTTTGAGCAAAGAATGTGGCTTTCTGCTGAAACAGACTTAGACCTACCCCAAATGAACTTTTGAAAATCCCTTGAAATAGAGTTCAGAAAACTGGTTTGAGAATTCAAATATGTATATAAACTGAATTTCTGGTGCTGTTTTCGGAGGGGGGGTGGGTCTGGTCTTTGATGCAAAGAGCATTTGCTCTCTCTGAGGAGCATTGCTGACAGCTCCCAGCTGATTTCCCGTGGGATTGCTGATGTCATCCACATCTGCCCAGATGTGCCATCAAAGAGCATCACTGCCGGCACTGAATCCTTCTGGAGAAATGGCTGTGAAAAGAAATCTTGTGGTGTGAGTGTTGAGGCCTTACCCTGCTCCCTCTTCTATCCATCCCTGCTGCAGAGTGAAGAACATCCTGCTGAAATCCAACTGCGTGTTGGAGGCCTTTGGCAACGCCAAAACCAACCGCAACGACAATTCCAGCCGGTTTGGAAAATACATGGACATCAACTTCGATTTCAAGGGAGACCCCATAGGTGGGCACATCAATAATTACCTGCTGGAAAAGGTGAGGCACCCTCCCTTCCAGGGCTACAGCCTTTGCTGGAGTTACATTTGCAATCTGGGCTTTGCCAGTAGAAAGTTTTCCATTCAAACATGAACAGCAGGTGAGGTATGAGGGCATGGAAAATGAATCCTGGGCTTAGTTTTTCCTCAGGAGTCAGTTCCTCCCTGCAGTGCTGGCAGTGCCCTGTTCCTGGAGCACCACGACTTCCAGAGCTCACCAGGAGCAGGGCTGTGTTACCCAGAGGAGTCTGTGTGTGTGGGTGTGTGAAGTGTAATCTCAGCCTTCATTTTGGATACAGTTCACCCTCTGCACAGCTCCTGCTTTGCAATTCCTGCACTGAGCTCTCCCTGGAGAAGGAGATCGCCAGGGCTGCAGGGAGCAAGTCTGCTTGAGAAGTGTTGTTTTGGAATAACACCGCAGCCTTGGGTGAGCTGTTGGTAGCGTTGTTCTTGTATATTCCAAGTGAACCTGAGCATAATTATCTTTTTTGTGTCATTAACTGCTGTCTGAAAACATTGGAATATGTAAAACTGGAGAAACCAGGCGTGAGCCATTAACAGATCTTGCTGTATGAGACACGTCTGGCTTTGATTATGTGTTTGACCGCATCTGCCAACACCCTTTTTTGTTTGTGTTTCTTTTTTACTGCTCCCCTTATTTCCCTGAAGTCTATTTTCAGAATAAACACTTTATTTTGAAAAACAAAATAACAAACCCAAACATTTAACTTGGGATACTTTGATGTAAAAAGAGGGCTGGGACTGCAGCTGCAGTGACTTAAATCCAGATGATTTATTTATCCTGATTGTTTATTTCATATTCTTGACTTGTCCCAAGTTAAATTTCTTTCCATTTGAAAACAGTGGAGGCTGTGGCCTGAGCACAAGCAGTAACAGACAGTGGCTTTGCAGCAGGAACACATCAAATCATGGAATATTCTGGGTTGGACAGGACCCACAGGATCATCCAGCCCAGCTCCTGCCCTGCCCAGACCCCCAACAACCCCACCCTGTCCATCCCTGGCAGCGCTGGCCAAACGCTCCTGGAGCTCTGGCAGCCTCGGGGCCGGGACCATTCCCTGGGGAGCCTGGGCAGTGCCCAGCACCTCTGGGGGAAGAACCTTGCCCTGATCTCCAACCTAAACCTCCCAGACACAGCTTTCTGCCTCATCACTCTTCATAGTTCAAACCTGTAGCATAAAATAAGGATACTTTGCTTGTTACTGAATGTCTGCTGCATTTAACCCTTTTTTGTGCTGTTTTACACTCGTTTGGAATGAGGATTCTGGAATGGAGCTACAGCTCCCTAAAACCAGGCCCTTGTGTCAGAGCAGAGCATTCCTTGCACCATGGCTGTGGGCAGCCTGTCCTGGTGACCACCAGGCCCTGAGCATTTGTCTGTAGTCACAGAGCCCTGGTTTTCATTTCCAGTGATTAAGTAACTCTAGAACTAAAATGATGTTTTATTTGACTCTTCCATGCAAGCAAGCCTGTGGTTCCCTCTTGGGATTCCTGGTGGAAGCTGGACATTGCAGCTGTTACACAAGCTGGTGCTTTGATTGCAGACCTCGGGCTCCAGGGTCACATGCGTGTGATGGTGTTCCCAAGAGCCTGAGTGTGAGATGGGATGGATTTGGGCTGTTCTGGTGATCTGGGTGCCTGAGGGGGGGTGCTGATGTCCCAGTAACACCCAGCTCTGTGTTTTGTCGCCCCAGTCCCGTGTGATCGTGCAGCAGCCCGGGGAACGAAGCTTCCACTCCTTCTACCAGGTTTGTGTTCCTCTGCTGCAGCAGTGACGTGTCCCCCGTGTCCCAGACACCTTGGGCAGAGCACTCAGGCCTTTCACTCCCTCGTGTGTTTTGCACAGGGCTCCCTTTTGCAGCATCTTGGGTGATCTCGGCTTCTTTGGTTCTCTGCGGGGGCCTGGGCTGGGAGGGAGCCTGGGAAGATGGATTGTTTTCTGTCCTCCAGTCCCATATTAACACATTTATAAACTTAAAAGGAGGCTGACTAAACAAATATGGTAGGACATTGGACTTTGACTCACTGTTTTATTTGTAGTATGTCTAATCCCTCTATTTTCTCTTGAGGCCTTTAGTCCATATGGAAGTAATTTTATGACACCAACTTGACTTTTTTGGGTTTTTGGATGTTTTTTAATGTCTTCCACATTGTGTGGTGGTTCCCTGTGTGTCCTTTGGGGGATATGGTCAGCCTATTAGTATAACCTTGATTCTGCAGGGAGGGAAGGGTAGGTTTGTTTATTTTTTTCCCACTTTTTCAGTACTCCATGATGCCATGTTAGCACTTTCCTCCTGGATGTGTCATTTCCAGGAGGAAAAGTCTCTGTGTGGGCAATGTGCTTGCCAAGACACAGCTGTGGCATGGCACAGGTGTGAACAGGTCTGTGAGGGGGTTCAGGCTGTTTTTATACAGTTGTGACTCTAAAGGACAGTGATTTGTGGTGGCAGGGCCCTGCCCAGCGCAGACTGCATCTCACACATGTTGTGTCCTGACTCCAGATACTGCAGCAGTAATTAATATTTTCATGGTTTTGCTTGTCAGGCAGATGAAAGAGAGACAGAAAAAATGAAGGATTTTATTTTTCATTCACCATTTCTTAACACACTCTTTGTGCAGCTCCTGCAGGGAGGTTCTGAGCAGCTCCTGCGTTCCCTGCACCTCCAGAAGGATGCATCAGCCTACAGCTACATCTGCCCTGGGGCTCAGCTCAAGGTGAGGGGTCTGAGGGACTCAGGGACAGCTTAACGTTGGCAATGCTGCTGGAATGCTCAAAGCACTGCTGAGCTAGCAGAAGGTGAGATCAGTGGGGATGGGTATGGAAAGGTGACGCTGGTGTGCTGTTTGTCATGGAGTTTTTGGCCCTACATGACAAAGCACGAGTGTAGTTAGAATCGTAGAGAAAATGTACCTGTATTCTGCTTAAAATGTACAAATATACCTGAGCATGCTGCATTTGTGTGTGCTGACAAACAGCAGTAAAATGATTTGCTAATAAATGCAGGCATAGATACGAGACCCATTCCCAGTGGCAGACATTCCGTGCTCCATAATGGATAACCTAAACTGCTTTATGCACCAAAAAGCCATAAGGACTCATTTTTTTGCAGCAGGATCTTTGAGTTACTGAAGCATTGAATCTTCATGTCTGACTTGTCCTCAAGGGGGAACTCTGAGCAGGGAAGAAGGGAACAAATCCATAAAGGTTTTAGGACAAGATCCTGAACATTTCACATACATCTGGAGTTGTCCCTAGTGTTGTCCCTCAGAAGCAGGGTCCAGACCAAAGGCTCCCTGACTTCCTTGGTGCTTTTGAGATGCACTTTGGTGCAGGAACCCAGAGACCTTCTCACATGCCTGGCTACTGTCTCTAGAAATGTGCATTGAAAACAAACCCACTGCAGGGAGGGAAGGAGAGGCTATCTGGAGAAAGGTGGAGACCAGAGATTTCCTGCTGGTGCTCTGCAGCCTCTGCTCAGAGAGTCCGTGACTGCACAAATTGTCCCTGTGCTTCTGGGATTTTCTATGAACTCTTTCTCAGCAAATTCCACTGGGAAATTTATGGTGCTGTGGTGGATTTCTGCGTCTCCTGCTGCCAGAATACGTATGTGCAATGCAGGGTTCAGTGTCCAAGCACGCAAGATGGCGTTGGAATAAGCTGGGAAACCTCATGACAGTGTCTTGCATCTGAGAAACATCAAAGTGCATCTCTAGTTCCCATGGGCTTGTGAAATCCTTGCTTCCTCACAGCTGACTTCCATTAATCCCCCCCATCCCAAACTTCTCTTTCCCCTCAGTGTTCCATCAACGATGGGGCCGAGTTCAAGGCAGTCGCTGATGCCATGAAAGTGGTTGGCTTCAAGCAGGAGGAGATTCAGACTGTCTACAAAATCGTGGCAGCCATTCTGCACCTGGTAGGCTCCCTGCCCTTAGGTACCCATCCCTGTATCCGTCCCTGGGCTGTTCCTCAGGAGTGCTCGTGCTGCCAGCAGCTCTGCTTTTCCTGCTGCAGAAGCACTTGGAAGCTCTGTTGCCTGGGAAAATGTGTCCAGTTCACAGCTCCAGTGGTGAGAGGAAGTCCTTGCTGGAACAGGACACTGCAGTGATGATCACATGTGCTCCTGCAGGTTCCAGATCCCAAAGCAGATGTAGCACTAAGTGCTGGGAGCTGTTAAATGTTCTGAAAAAGGATTTGTTGGGGTTTGGCAGTGAGGAGATATCGGGAGCTTCTGTCCCTTTCTGCCCTCACACTCACCATCACCGTGGTGGTTGTGCTTCACTTCACGGTGAAGGCTTGAGCACAGGAAACACAGGAGACCCTTAATTCTTCATGTTCTGAGTCTGGGGAAATCCTTCCTTCTCCTGGATCCACCTGGCAGCCCCAGAGCCTCCTCCCCTGCAGTGTCCCTGTAGCTCAGCTCCTGGTTTCCCTGAGGAGAGAGGTGGGCAGGAGGAGGGTGGCCAAGAAGAGCTTTGTTCCCGTTCCTTCTTTCTCCTCCTTGGGAAGGCAGTGCTGGGAAGGAATGGAGACAGAGCAGAGCGGGGCCATGCAGGCAGGGTGGGAGACCACCCTCTGCTGTGGACCACAGGGGTGTCACTGCTGAATCCTGGCACAGCAGTAGCCAGCAGCAGAGCTGTGGTGTTGGGGTGCTGCCAGTCCAGTCCCACTGGCGCTGACCTCTCAGCTTCCCCACGCCATTCCCATCCCCTCTGTTCCATGGTGAGCTGCAGTGAAGGCAAATGCTACATCCAGCAGTTGTGTTTGTGGTGGAATTCCCTATCCCTGCACTCTGAATCTTGGGATGGTGTTTGATTAAATCTCGGGAAGTGTTGGATGTCATTTGTCCTAAAAGCTGAGCTGAGCACTGGGCAGGAATGCTTTGCTTTGGGAAAGGCTTTGCTGCTCCCGCTGACGGTGGGGCTTTGTGGGTGTGTGGATATGCAAGACCCTCCTTCAAGTGTGGCAGGAGATTTCCTGCCTGGAATAGCAGGTGGGATATGGATGGACTTGGGGTGTGCTGATCCCTGTTAGTAAAGGGCAGACTGAGAAATGCTGCTATTGCAGGGGAACCTGAGGTTCTCGGTGGATGGAGACACTCCCGTCATCGAGAACGGGAAGGTGGTGTCGGTCATCGCCGACCTCCTGTCCACCAAGGCCGAACTGGTGGAGAAGGCGCTGCTGTTCCGCACGGTGGCCACGGGCAGGGACGTCATCGACAAACAGCACACGGAGCAGGAGGCCACCTACGGCAGGGACGCCTTTGCCAAGGTGAGTTCCCGGCTCCTTCCTCTGCACAAGGGTGGACACTCCCCCAGCACAGTTCTGCCTTTGCCCTCGGGCTGAGCCGCTCTCGCTGCATCAAAGAAAGGTGGTGCCCAAGGAAGGCGCTGCTGTCAGAGCTGTGCGTTTCTCAGTGCTCGGTCCCAGCGGGATTCCTGGGTGGGTCAATAAGCTCAGTGCTCGCTGTACATCATCCAGATGTCTCTCTGAATCTACGTGCTCTGAGTTCTGTAGGGGTTTGTGGCACAGCCCCATCCCTGCCCTTCAGCACGGATCCAGCTCCCACAGGCAGCGGTGCCGGGCACACTGAGGAGGGGACAGGCTGCAGGCTGGGCTGGCATCTGCAAATGTGTCAGAGAGGGAGGAATTTCCTGTGAAATGGGATCATCAACTTCATTTCGCACTTAAATTCAAAGAGTAGAGAGTGGAATTATCACAGCTATAACACGGGCTGGAAACACAAAGTGTTGCTCTTTTTTAATTTGAAAAGAATCATAGCATGGTTGGGGTTGAAGGGAGCTTAAAGACCATCTTGTTCCAAATCCCTGCCATGGGTAGGGACACTTTCCACGAGACGAGTAGGTTCTGATGGCAGGAGTGACAATTGTTCCTCCTCTGCTAAGAAATCAAATTATAAGGGAGGAACGGAGGAAGTTATGAAGGTCCTTGATTATTAACTTGACTTTTCCTGAGGTAATGTGTTTACCTAGCTTCACAGCACATTTTGAACATGTAGACTTTGAAGATACCTCTGCCTACAGAACATTTTCTTAGTGAAAGGTGAACAGGATTATTTTCTTGTCATTTTGTTCAGTTTTTGGGTTTCTGTGACTGACCTCTCACTTGCTCTTTGCTATTGTTAAATAATTCTCAGGAATGGTACTTATTAGGCAGCTGAAAAGCTGACTGGAATCAAATTAGGGAACTGCTGCACCCAGTGACCTCACTGAGGTTTCATCTTGCTGTCAATGAGTTTTGAAAGAAAGAAAAGAAATACTTCCATAGAATATTTTCTCCAGTCCGTAGCTGCTCACTTTTAGCAGAACATTACCTGCAGCTTTGGTGGAGGCCTGGAATGAGCTGTGTTGCATTTCCTGGGAAGAGCTGAGGCGGGTGCAGGCTGGAGCCCTCAGTCTGTGTTTCCTGCAGGCCATCTATGAGCGTCTCTTCTGCTGGATTGTGACACACATCAACGATGTCATCGAGGTGAAGAACTACGACACCACCGTGCACGGGAAGAACACGGTCATCGGCGTCCTGGATATCTATGGCTTCGAGATATTTGACAATAACAGGTGAGCCACCTTCTAAAGCCCAGTGTTGTGCCTTCGCCTTTTCCAGAACACTCATCACCTTTTCTTCTCGTGTTTTTGCAGTTTTGAGCAATTCTGCATTAATTACTGCAATGAAAAGCTGCAGCAGCTCTTCATTCAGCTGGTTCTAAAGCAGGAGCAGGAGGAGTACCAGCGCGAGGGAATTCCCTGGAAGCATGTGAGTGCTTTGGCAGGGGAGGCAGAGGTCGGGGTGAGGTCAGTGCACCAGCACAAGTCCCAGATCTGAAGTGGCTCCACATGCAGGCTCCAGTCGATGGGATGTGTGTCCCTGCCAGCTGTCCTGTCAGGCTGGCATCAGGCTGGGGCCGGAGCTCACCTGTCACCTCACCTCCTGTGTCCTTGGGAAAACAAGGGACTCCAGGTCTGAGGTGAAAGCTGTTGTGGCACCTCTGTGATGCCGCAGACATCCCTGTGGGTTTCTGTTCTGAGTGCTTATAGATTTTTCTAGTTGTTGATAGTAACACGTAAAAATCTTGACTTTTCCTGTTCAGACTCTCCTCAGAATGCCAAGGACAAGATGTGCAGTGTCACTGTGGTGACTGCACACAGCTGCATTGTAAACGACATTTTAAAGGGCACTCTGCAGCCGAGGTCTAGAGATGTATCTGAGGGGTTTGAAAAACTGCTTTCTTTGCTGTTCAGTGTAGGAGAGCAGCCTGCTTGATCTGGAATTAGAGATCTGCATGTTCAGAGGTGACTGCTCCTCGCTGTCACACTGGGTGCTGTGGCCAGCACTGGTACCCTGCCATTTCTGCAGCCAAGGTCACCGATACCCCTGTCCTTTGTCTCCTGCAGATTGATTACTTTAACAACCAGGTCATCGTGGACCTGGTGGAGCAGCAGCACAAAGGGATCATTGCCATTCTGGACGATGCCTGCATGAACGTGGGCAAAGTCACGGATGAGATGTTCCTCGAGGCCCTCAACAACAAACTGGGGAAGCACGCGCACTTCTCCAGCAGGAAGGTAACCCGCACACCTCCCTGTCCTCTGCCTTCCCTTCTCCATGTTCTCAGGGGCCATGGAATGAGGAGAAAGGGCTTTAGGGGTGGCTGGGTTGGAATCACTGCGACTGAGTACGAGATGAGGAGCCCGGAGCAGCTCCAGCCGCAGAGGAACCCGGCAGAGGGAGCTGCAGCACGTCCAATGGCACATCCCTTTTATTCCGGGATAAAAGGAGCCCGAGCTCGTGCCTGGACATATCATGATGTCATCTGGAACCAATCGATGTGCTGGCTCAGCCCACGTGCTGTTCTTCCCAGGCTGCTTTAATACATAGTGACAGTGAAATTATTCACACTCCTGCATTATTACAGCGCTGCGATTTGGGCTTTTTTCATCGTCATTGGCTGCAGAACGTGCTCATCTCCCACTGCACCTCAGAGCACCCAGGCCCCTCGCCTGGCTTTGTCTGGGCTACAATGGGCGAATTAAAAGGCTTCATTTATTCCTCACTTGGCAGCAGATTGCAAAATGGTCACCAGCCTGATTAATTTGAGAATTTTTCACACTGAGTAATCAAATAAGGGCCTTTAATTTATTGATGTCTCTCTACTCAGAAACATTGTCTGAAATGCATGGCTCAGAGTGCTGGTCCCCCCTGCCCCCCCACCCCGGCACAATATTTTATGTAGGTCAGAAATACCAAATTAGCCTGGTTGTGTAAGATATGTGCTAAAGGCTGCCTCGGGGAGGCCCGGGATAAACAATGGAGCTGGCTGGGGCTGTCTGAGGAGAGGCCAGGATGAAAATAAACCAAAACCCCTCTTTCCTCCCAGATGTTGCTTTCCTTAAATGTCCTTTCACTGCAGCACACCTGCCACTTCACCTGCCACGTGCACCCGAGCTCAGGGAGGGGGACGGAGAGTTTGATTCCAGTGTTGACCCAGATTTCTCTGCCTGAGCAGTGACATGGCACGTTCTGAGAAAACCCACCTGCAAACACGGCTGGGGCCTGGTCTGGGCTCCTGTCTGAATGCAAATTGTGTCCTTTAGTGATAACACTGGGGGGATGCAGTCAGGGATCCTCTGCAGTGGGGTGCTGGGGCAGTTTCTGGAGCTGTCTGGTCAGTGGATGTAGAAAGAGGAGTTTGGTTTCTGCTCTGTTCTTGCTCCCATGTCTGCCTGGGGGAAGGGGCTCCACCAAGGAGGGAGCAGGTGGTCCTTTAGTGCAGCGGCGGAAGGGGATGGAATTTCAGGCGTTATTATGGGAGGCTATAAAATGAACATTTAAAAATAAAACCTGCTCGAGTCCTTGCCTTCCGGAGTCCCCTCCCAGCAAGGAGACATTAAAGGACAGCACTGCCAGCTGCAGCGTTCCTCAGCAGGAGGTGGCGTTGTCAGAAACTGCCTGCACACACTGAGAGGGAGACAAGGAATCCTGCTATAAATAACGTTTATGGAGGGGCTGATGGATCTGCCTGGCTTGCTAATTTCTAGTTAAATCAATAGAGCCTTGAAAACATTGACCCATAAACCTCTCAGCGTAATTATTATTTTTTCTCCCCATCGCATCTCTGCAGACGTCCCAGCACCTCAGAGCTCTTTCTCAGTCCCACCCAGCACTGCTGTGCAAAGCCTGAGTTTTCCAAGCCATCCTCTTCTGACTTGGATTAAAACAAAGGGCTTGATTCCATCTCATCCTCTGCCTTTGCAGACTGCAGTGATTCCGTGCAGTTGCTGTAAAGTTCCACATGGATGGGAGCTGTTCCTGAAGAGTTAAAGTGCGTGTGTTGGGAACAGCTCCCATCCTTCAGCCCGAGCTCATGCTCCACTGCTCCCTGCAGAGCATGTTGCACACAGGCTCCATGTGGAGAAGCTCTAGGGGGCTGTGGTGCCCTAAATAGTCGTGTCCTACTTTGTGTACCCGGCTGCTCTGCACTGCTGACTCCCTTGGCCTGGGGAAGGCCAACCAAACCGGGAGAACGCCGGTTAACACTTCCACCCGCAGAATTTGTGGCAGAATGTGGTGTTCCTGGAGCATGGGGTGACCTCCTCGGATTTGTCTAATGCTAATTGGGATGTGCAGGTGTGCCAGCTGTTCTGGTGGCCCTTCTCTACATCCCCATTTGTTTCCTCAATCTCTCCAAGTTCCATTGATTTTCTGTTGATATTATACTTTGGAAGGATCAAGTGCAGTGATAGACAGTCCATGAATGCCTCAATCTTCAAATTGTGGAGAGCATCGTGCTCACCAAACTGGTTGTGAAGGGAAGAGTATCAGAAGGTCCATTCTGTCCACCTGATGTGGTGTCTCCCGAGACACTGGGCAGCAGTGAATGTCCAAGTGAGAGCCCAGCATGGGACAAATGTGCAGTGATAACTTGATGTGTTCCCATTCTCCAGGGATCTGCAGCCCAGGAAGCTCCTGGTGTCCTTAATAAAGGGTTTTTGTGTGGTCTTGGTGTTTTAAATTGGCAAAGCGTTCCACAGCTCAGATACCCATGTCAAGAGCTCCTTCCTTCCTGTTTCCCTTCCTCCTCCCTTTTCCATTTTAGGTTACACCTATTTAAAACCTCCTGTTTTTTAAATGGCAAAACACAGTTCTCTTTGTCTCTCCATGTTGTCTGCCATCATCTCCAGGCATTTCTTTCCTAACCTGGAGAGGCCAAGTTCATTGGCTCATCCTCCCAGGGCAGTCAGTCAGCAGGGCATGGGCTTTGCCCTTCAAGCCTCTTCCAGTTCTCCGTGTCCTTTTTGAGATGAAGGAGGGTAGTTAAGATCGCTGTTGAGTCAGGAGGGGACAGTTTGGGGCCCATCAGTTCCTGTGAACTTTGCCCTTTCTCAGTGGGAAGCCCTGCCCTGCTGGGGAGTTCCATTTGCTCTGCTTTGCCCTCATTTAGCTCCTGCTGTCTCCTGCAGTTCTTCCCATCCAGCCCTCAGTGATTAAGTGCCATCCCCCAGCCCCACGACCTCCCCTTGCCCTCCCATTATGGCTCATTTCAGAGGCTGTGAAAGCACAGGCTCAGCACAGGCTCCCACCGGATTCCCACTTCCCATCTTTCCAAGAGTCACATGTGAGGACCTTGTCTCCTGTCTTTATTCACCCTCAGATCTGTGAGATCAGTGAGGAGCCTCGTGGAAGGGCTCACAGAAACCCAAGCAGATGATCACTGTATCAACAGACTCGCTGGGCTTTTTGTCACTAATTTGAACTGCTTTGTCCAGTAACACAGAGTTTGGAATGAATCACTCCTTAGGAAAAAAACCAAACCAGCAAACAACAAAATCCCTGCTGGCTGTGTTATGGCACCTTCCAGCCTCTCCAGAGCTGGATGAGCTTTCAGAGGAGCTGGTGCTGCCAGCTGTGCCCTGTCTGGTAGCACAGACACATTTCTTTTTACATTTGGTATTTACCTCTTTTATTGACTTGTTGGTTTGAGCTGTGAGTTTGGGTGGCTGAAAAAGGCACTCCCCCAGCCCTGTTCTGGGAACACAGCTGCAGCAAGAAAAATTACTTTGTTTTCCTGGTATTGCCTCATTTCTTCATTTTCTCTGTGTTCTGCTGCACCTTGGTGATCCATCAGCTCTGCAGCTCCCTGCTCCTGCCGTGCTGGACTTCCCACACCTCTGTGACCTCCGGGGGACCTTGGTGCTCACACTCCTTGGGCTCCTCCTTGTGATTAATTTTGTGTAAAATATATTCCGTTTTAGTTGTTTCATCTGTTCTTACAGTTTGAGCCAATCTATTTTGTGCTCTTGGACACAGGTGAATTTTTGGAGTGTATCTCCCTGCTCCTAATTATCCCTCCTGTCCTGCATTCCAGCCATGCTAATCTCCTCTTCTATTTCTCCAAGACTTTTTGTGGATAGCAGATATCTGCTCTTCGCCCTCGGTGTTGCTAAATGCTGCCTGCAAAGACTTAATTCATCTCCTGCCCCTTTTGCCTATAACAAAATCCTCATTCTTATCTCATTCTCCCTTTTTAATTAAGCCAAACCTGATGGATTTTTTGGCTCCTGCTATTCCTGAAGGGATGAGTGTATGACAGCCAGTGCTGCTGAACAGCTGCCGTGGGGCACTGGACATTTCGTTGTACAGAGGGAATGGGATGGGATGGGAATTTGAGCCGGGAGCAGGGGGCTGGGGCTGAGGATCCGCAGGGGGGTCCCGGATTGAGGGGTGTCAGGTGACCGGGAGGGATCTGGGGCAGAGCAAACCCTGCAGTTGTCACAGCAGTTGCCTCATTTCTTTGCTGAGGGGTGACGCTGCAATAGGAAGAAATGTAAAGGAAGACTTAAAATAGTCATAAATTAACTCGTGGGTGCAATGTTTCTCTACAGGCACGAGTGTTCTTTTTGCATAATGGTGTTTCTGAGATAATATCAATTTCTTAATAAAATTATAGGCTCTTGCAGCTTCATTTGTACAAGCACATGTTCTTACAGTGCATCCATGAAAACATTATCCAGCAATGGGTTTCACATCTGCACATGCACATAGAGAGTGGAATTCCTGTAGTTCCCAGTGCTATTTTGAAGGCAGGTTGCTCTTCTATGGAGCTTGTAAATCCAGGGGGGTGTTTTAATATCAATCCATGGGTGGTATTTTAATGTGTGTGAATTTATTTCAGCTTTGTGCCACGGACAAAACGCTGGAGTTCGACAGAGACTTCCGGATCAAGCACTACGCTGGGGATGTGATGTGAGTTCCCATCAGAAATAAAGTTGCACCTTCTATTTTTGTCTTCCCAGCAGCTCTGAAGTGGTACAATATTCTGATTTACTGCTGCTTCTGGTGCGAGCCAGAATAGCTGTCACACACAATTACAGAGTGCAGCACTTGCTTATCAATTAAATCTTCTGCTGGTGCCTTGCTCTACAGAGTGGGAATTTGTACTTGGAGAGAAACAAAAGGAGAGTGAGGGGTGGGGGTGAGGGGAGAGCAGTGCTCCAGGGAAAAAAGGAGGGGGAAAAAGGCAGCAGTGTTTATGCAAGAAAGCTACACTGAGCTAATAAAATCTGGTTTAGACATCTGTTTGGTGTGATTATATAACTCTGGCTTTAAATTCTCCAATCAGTTGGAGCAGACTGGGAGCACAGGGGAGTGATAACCTGCAGGAGGGATGGGAAGTGCGTGCCTGGAGCCTGCAGGAGTGAGGGCAGGAGGTGACAGCAGTGGGGAGGGAGAGTGAGGGAAGTGAAGGATGCACATGGCAGGAGCCATTTGCTGGCAAAGCTCTTGTGTGGAACATCACTGGAGTCATTTAATGGTTTAGGATTTGGGCAACTCCCCATGTCAGAAGAAAGTGAGTTAGTGAGGGAATAATTCAGGATTCTTTTACCTCGAGATTAATTTTAGCTTTAATTTCTAAGGATAACCAGTGTGATCAGACTGGAGCCCATGTTCCACAGGCAGGTTGTCTCCTGGAGCCTTTGCTGAGCAATTCCTGACAGACATCCCTGATTTCAGGGAATTTTGGAGGAGAAAATAGAAGGTGCCATCTTAGTGGTTGAACCTTCTGCACTGCCAGTGGCATAAAAGAAAACTGAAATTTGGAAGGAATCACAGATAGTTCAGGCTCAGATCTTACGTGGAGCCCTAAGATTTGAGGGTGGGGAGGCCCTGGCCCAGGGTGCCCAGGGCAGCTGTGGATCCCAACTCCCTGGATCCCTGGGAGTGTCCAAGGCCAGCTTGGATGGGGCTTGGAGCACCCTGGGGTAGTGGGAGGTGTCCCTGCCCTGACAGGGGTGGAATGAGATGACTTTTAAAAGGTCCTGTGCCATGATTCTGGGATTTGAGGACAGCTCAGGGATTTGCAGGTTGTGGGGTGACTCCAGAACCTGCAGGTTGGGTGCAGCTTCCCAGGGTGGGATCTGGAGCTCAGGAAACATCTGAGTGGGAGTCAGTGAATGGGAGATTTTGGACCTTTTGCATGAGGACAAAGCGCTGCCTACCTTGAGCCTTGTACAAAAACAGTGACCTGGAGTGGTGTTCCTGTGGGAACAGAGGAAGGAAGGAATCCAAAATGTGTGTGTGTGTTGATTCCCAGGAGAGCTCCCCAGTCACTGGTCAGAGGCTGCTCTGGAATTCAGGCTCTCTCCACCAAGAGAGGGGCAGAGTGCACGGATTGAAAAAGAAATCTGAATTTCTCTAGGATTTAACACACACACGTGCTCAGTTTGGAGGCAGAATCCCGAGTGTAACTGTTGAATTTGGGCCATCTACAACCTGTGAGGTGTCTCAGCCATCACCTGCACAGCTCCAGGAGCTCTCTGAAGTGTTGTGTTGTTCCTGTGCTGGACGTGGGAGCTGGGCCCAGGCGTCCAAGTCTCACACTCTGCTCCTGCAGCAATTAGTGCTAGGCTGGGAGCAGGGCTGGACTCCTGATTAGCATCTGCTGTGTCTGTACAAGTGCAGGGATGCTGATTCCACAGTTACCAGCAGCTCACAGAAGGACTTTGCTGCTTTGCAATTAACTCTGTTTTCCTTTTTTTTCAGTTACTCAGTCACTGGATTTATTGACAAAAACAAGGACACTTTATTTCAAGACTTCAAACGCCTCATGTACAACAGGTGAGAATATTAATGAGGTGAATTTTAATCTGATTTGTCAGAAGCCTTTTTTTGTGGTGTGGATGCTATGAGAGACTCAGGTTTTCAGTGATTCTGTCTTCAGTGTGTGTGAGTAAACACATTGCTTTGGGATTTGATCTCTGCACATCTCCCATGACCCAAAGGCTGTTAGTTTGATTTTTCAGGTTAAAGTCCTTATTCTGTACATGTTGTTTCTGTTCTGATGCAGCCTTTAATTGAACTAAATTTAAAGTGTTTGTTTGAAACCAAGTGATCGTGCAATCAAGACTGTGCAGAGCTTGCTTGTGCTGCCTGATTTGTCATTAACCAGCTGCAGATGTGCCATCGCTGCTCTGTCTGTAATCAAATCAAACCTGCTAAAGATACTGGGGAGCTTTGGTCAACAACAGATATCCTTGGTCTCAGCTAAAACACCTTTTTTTGAAAGAAAATACAGGGGAAACTGGGCAAATAGATTTGAATCCTTTCATGTGTGCAGTGCTGTGAGCAGTGCAAACCATGGGGTCACATGTTGGGCCAGCAGAAGCTGCCTTGAGAAGCAGATTTGAAATCCCATCAGAATGTGGGTGTAAGTGCCCATGGGGCTGTGTTCCTTCACCTGGCATTAAACATGTCCTGATTTTGTAACCTGCAGCTCTCAGAGGCTCTGCTCAGAGGATGGTGGGCACTGTTGGCCTGTGCAGGTGTTAACTTGGTCTGCAGTCCCTTGGCTTGACTGGATGTGCTCCCCTGAGCTGTCCCACTGTTCCCATTTTCAACACTTCCCATTGACCACAAACCTTGCAAAATATTTGCTGTGTGGAGGTTGTATTAAATTTAGCCTGTTTTGTGTGAAGTCTCTGGAAAATCCTGTTCCCAAACACCATTTCCAGCACTCTGAAGCCTGTGACAGATTGGCCATTGGATTGCTGTAAATGTGCTCAGTTTTTGTCTGTTTCTGAACTCTTGCCATCCATCAGGGCCAGTTTACTTCACCCTGAACCTTTCAAAAATAAAGGCGAAAGTGTATAAATTTATATATCAAGAGAGGAGCAGAAATAAAGCTTGAACACAGCTGACAGCTTCCAAGGGAGCATGCTGTGGGTCTTGCTCTCTTGTGTGTTGATTAAATTCTTTCTGTTGTGTCAGTGAGGCAGCCCCTGCCTTTGATGGATCACTCTGAGGGATTTTCTCTGTCCATTCCTGCACATCGTGATCTGAAGGGAGAATGTGCTGCTCGTTTTTCCATTATATTCAGTTGTAATCTTGAAGTTGCTCTTAAGAGCGCGACATGTTTTGCCCAGGAGTGTCACTGTGGCTTGGCTGATGCTCTGTGAGCTGGAAGCAGCAGTGGGTCTGGGTGGAAACCAGCTGTTGGATTGTCAGTGGAGTGGAAGTGCTGTGAGTGTGCAATTAAAGAGTCTCCCTTGTAGCTCCAACCCTGTGCTGAAGATGATGTGGCCTGAGGGGAAACTGAGCATCACTGAGGTCACCAAGAGACCTCTGACAGCGGCTGCTCTGTTCAAGAACTCCATGATTGCACTGGTGGACAACCTGGCACTGAAGGTAAAGATTTCTGTTTCAAAATTGACTCTTGACTTTTGATGAGAAGAGTGTGGCTTCTCCCTGGAGAGACTCCCACCTCCCCCTCACTGCCATCCATCGGGAGCTGAGCTGATCAAAGGCGGAGGAGCCTTGGCTGTGCCAAGACAAGCTTTTGGCTGGGAAGGTCTCGAGGGAGGGTCACCTGCATCCCCCATGAAGAAGGTGGAGTTTTGCTTCCTCCATGACCAGTGCATCTTTCACCTGTAGGAAAGCCAGTCTGTCTTAGGTAATAATTATTATATCAAATCATCATTAGCAAAGCTCTTTGGGCAGAGGGCCCATAGGATGCTGCTCATGGTGGAGAGATTCTCTCTGGCTTCCCATGCCAGTGGGCCTCCATGCAAATACAGACCTATGTGAGCTCCTTCTGTCCTCCTCTTTGCTGTGCCAGAGGGTGAGGAGGGAAAACTTTTATTTCACCGAATATTTCGGTTTTATGGCAGAAGGCGTTGCTTGGGCAAGCACCACGTTGTGTGAAGGAAGGTGGGGAAGGGAACGCTCTGGGAAGGGGCTGCTTGAGCAAGCACTGGGATCCCTCATGTGAGCTGAGATCCCTGAGGAATGTTTGGGTGTTACAGGAGCTGGGTTGCCTTGCTGGACTCCTGGCACTGTGGAACAGCCCACAAGAGATGAACAGAGAGCCCAGGGTGCAGGAATGTGTTCGCATTCAGAATAATGAAACAAAGAGTGAAGTGCTCTGAGTGTCTTCTCGGGAGTTGTGGGAGGAAAGGAAATGGGTCAGAGCTCAGCCAGCCAGTGCTGGCTGTGCACAGGGAGAGAGAGCTGCCCTGGCTTCTTGTCTGCAGAGTTAGGACATGAAATCCCACCTGATTTATGGGTTCTTCCCCAGAGGTGCTGGGCACTGCCCAGGCTCCCCAGGGAATGGTTCCGGCCCCGAGGCTGCCAGAGCTCCAGGAGCGTTTGGCCAGCGCTGCCAGGGATGGACAGGGTGGGGTTGTTGGGGGGTCTGGGCAGGGCTGGGGTGGGACTGGATGATCCTGGGGGTCCTCCCAGCTGAGGATATTCTGTGACTCCATGATTCTGTATTTTTGCATTCCTGTTCTGGAGTGGGCTTGATCTGAGCTCTGCAGAAGCATCTGGGGTCCCCCAAAGCTGCCTGGGGGTGCCAGCTGAGCTCCCCCAGTAAGGAACAGAGCCCTGTGGCTCCCCCAGGGTGTTTTGCCTCGGGGCTCCTGAGAAGATGCCCCTGTGAGCCCAGCCCAAGGCCAGGCCTTGCTAAAACCAGCACATTGGTCCAAACTGAGAGAGGCCCTCCCCCAGTGCCTGTGCAGGCAGAGAGGAGCGTTCCTGGGTGGGAAGGTGGCTGTGACCCTGATGGGGATGGGGACAGACTTCAGTCTGCTGCCCAAGGAGTCAGGCTTGTCTAGCTTCCAAATAGTCTGCTGGCTGGCCCTGACCCAAATCTGCTACAGAAGTGTCAGGAACCCAGGGGGTTTCTCTGCGTTGTGGGAGGAGCAGTTGTGGAAGGAAAAGTTTCTCCTTGGTGCTGCTGGCTGTAATTGCAGGTCTGGGTCGCACAGAGTGGCCGTGGTCCCTGGTGCCCAGCCCCGTGTGGGGAGCCTGAGGCAGCCCAGGAGGGGCTCAGGACAGCCAGGACTGCGGTGTGGGGCTCTGGGCAGGGCTGTGAGCCGGGCACAGCAGGGAGCTGGGAGTGGGAGGGTACAGCAGGCATCTGTGGGAAAACTTCCTTTCCTTGTTTATTGGAAAAATTATTCCAGGCCACCTGGCAGCTGTAAAAATAGAAGAGTCCAGAGAATGCTGTGCTCTGTGGTGGTTTGAACAATCCCTGCAGCTCCCAGCAGGGCATGAAGAGTTTAAATCTCACCTTATCCATCTTGAGTCTGTGGGCACCAGCATTGCTCACTGAAGGCTGCCTGGTTTGTGTGGAATTAATTTACTTCAGCCCATTTATCATCAGTATCTCCATCACAAATAGCAGCCTTTTCCAGGGCCAGGCATAACCAGGAGCTGTTTTCAAGTCAAATTCGCTGGGAGGTTCCTGTGTCTGTCTCAGTGCAGTCCTTTCCTATTCTTTACCTGCTCTAAACTTTCACTGACAAACTTGTATTGAACCTGTTGGGGTTTCCTGATTTTCTGTTGAATAGCAATGGAGAAAAGAAGATTTCAGCAGTATTGAGACACCAGTGCTGATATGCATAATTTAAACTCGGCGTGCTCCAAAACCAGATTTCATGGAGTCACAGAATTGTTGAGGGTGGAAAAGCCCTCTGAGATCGACTCCAACCATTCCCCAGCACAGCCACGGCCACCACTGACCCATGTCTCCAAATGCCACATCCACACCTTTTTGAACACCTCCAGGGATGGGGACTCCACCCCTGCCCTGGGCAGCTGTGCCAGGGCTAGACAAGCCTTTCAGTGAGGAAATTTTCCCAATATCCAACCTAAACCTCCCGCAGCACAGCTTTAGGCCGTTTCCTCTCATCCTGTCCTGTTCCCTGGCAGCAGAGCCCGACCCTCCTGGCTGCCCCCTCCTGTCAGGGGTTGTGTTGGTGAGACCCATCCTGCAGCCAGGCTTGTGTTATTTTAAATGGTCTAAATTTTGGGGAGGTTGCTTACATAAGGCTCCTGAACAGGACCTTTGGGTACTTTATTTCATACAATAAATCAGAGGGCAGAGAGCTTCTGTCTGGCCATTCTGCCCTGAGCATCTCTGTGGTGTCACTTTTGGCACAGTTAATGAGATGCACATGTCATTAGCAAGCCAATGTCATTAGCAAGCCGATAACTGGGCACTCAGGCCATGCCATGGACATACTGGTCATGCACAAAGAACTGGATGCTCTGCCTCAGGTCACTGCCCGTTTGGATCCTTGGCTCTCCCTTCTGCTGGGGCTGGAAGCAGCAGCTGTTCGTGGGCTGGTGAAGCCACTCTGTGTTCTGGGGACACCAGGGCTGCAGTTCCAGGTGCTCTGATCCTTCCCTGGGGCCGTGTTACTCATTTTTCCTGTGCTGAATTTGGGTCTGGAGTTGCACTTGGGATCAACAGTGACAGTGTCTGTGTGTCTTGACTGTGGCTTGGACCCTGCAGGGCTTTTTTGGGAAGCCTGTGGTCACAGCTGATGGAAACAGCTCTGAAAACAGGGTTGCACAAGCTGCTGTGGTCTGGGGATGACAGAGGACTGGGGTTCCACAGGGAGAGGTAACAGCAGTTCGTGCTCTTCTCAGCTGTTCCTCAGCAAACCAAGTTGAAGATAGGGTGAGTTCTGTGCAGTTTGAGCTGATGGTTTGTTGACATTACCTGAGCGTGCCCAGTGCAGTCAGTGCTCCTTGTCTCATCCTGGCCTCCCATTCCTGGGCTGTTCTGGCTCAGTGCTTCTCTGAAAACTCCTTTAAACCATATCTATATGCTCAATTTCTGTAGTCCTTGAACAGGATGGCAGCCCAAGAGCTCCTCTTTATTGATACTCGTTTGGCCTTCCTGGAAAGCTGCAAGGTTTTTGGCTGTAGCAGCAGCATCTTTAAACCTTTTTGGGCAAAGGCCTCTTGTAGGTAGAGAAAAAAGTGCTTTTTTGTTCCCTAAACCAAAGCACTCAAAACAAAAACCATCTTTTCGAGTTGCCACACGCCATTTCTCAAGCACATTTTACTGCCCAAAGCTCTTCTCTCAAGGATTTGGTCTCTCTGTGATGGATTATTTTGGGTGGCTTTTTTGTAAATCCTGACATGGGGAGCCCTGTGGCTGCCCCAGCTGTGAATGATGAGCTTCTCTGGGACCTCTGTGGACATGCAGTTCTTCCTTGGTTCTTTTCTTCTTTTCCCCTCCTCTGTAACTCCTTTTGTCTGACTCTTCCTTCCATCCCTCCCCTCTCCTCTCCAGGCTGACAGGCTTCACCTCTGCTAAGTTATAATGTCACCACTGTGACTGATTGGACACAGATTTGTCAGTCCTGTGTCTCATCCCTTCTCTCATGGAAGGAATGATAAAGTACAGAAAAGAAACCCCTCAAGAAGGAGCTTTTTTAAGGTGAAATGGCTTAAAACTGGTTTGGTTTCTTTTTAACGCATAAAAAAAATCTAAAAATCGCTCAGCTTGATTGAAAAAAGTAAAATCAGCTGCAATTAGACATCTAAAGAGCTTTCAGAGCTGGGGCCTTTGTGTCTCTGCATTTCAGTTTTTCCCTTTACAAACTGTGCTTCTCTGACAGCAAGAATGGGAGCTGCATAATTATCCCCCTGAAGAGCTGGGGCTGGGGGGATTGGAAGCATGGAATAATCTACTTTAGAATTTACTCCAGGAGCTGTCGCTTCTGAGAGGCTTTAATTACACTGTAATTGCACTGAGAGATGATCTCCTGTCTGTGCAGGCACTTCCCATTCCTGCTTTCCAAAGGATTTCTGCCTTTTTTTATCAAATGCAGGCACAGTCGCTGCCCTTTGTGCTGGACCTGAAGTCCCAGATTTGAGGGGTTTTGCATTTTTGAGTGGCAGAGCTGACAGGCCTGTGCTGCTGGGGTTCTGTGGCAGCAGGGGTGACCAGCTGAGAGCCGGCTGCTCTCGTGTCAGCAGCGAGCGAGTGACACTTCCGTGACTTTGTGCTCCTAATGACATGTCCAGAGCAGCTCAGGCTGCCCCATCCCTGGAGGTGCCCAAGGCCAGCTTGGATGGGGCTCGGAGCCACCTGGGATGGTGGAAGGTGTCCCAGATGCAAAGCAGGGCAGATCTGGCCTGGCACCAGCTGGTGTTGGTGACCCTGCTCCTGACACTGAGAGAGGTTTGTCCCTCGTGGTGACAAAGGTGTGGATGGGGAGGTGGCCCAGAGTGAAGATTGGCAGGAGGGGAAGGGGAGAGGTGCTGCCCATTCACCTTCACAGCTTTGGGCTCTTCCCCAGCTTCCAAGTCCAGGTGTAATTCAGGAGTTCTCTGTGTATCCTGCATTTCCCTACCCAGCTCATTTCCAGTCATGCAGGAGCCAGGGTTTAGCAGATCAGGGCAGCCACGCACACAGCAAGTTCTGAGAGCTGCCAGGAGACTCTTGAGTGAATGAAGAGCCTTGGGAACCTTCTCACCTTCCAAGCAGGGAGAATTTCTGGGAGAAAGCCAAAAAAGTTAATATGGAAATCTCTTAAAACTCTTAGAATTGTACCAGCACATTGTGTGTCACCTTTTTCTCCTTAAGGCAAGGAGAACAAGTGTCATTGGGATGGGTTGAGTTGGAAAGAATGATCTCTACAACTCCCTGACAGGAGGGTCCAGCCGGGTGGGGTTGGGCTCTGCTCCCAGGAAACAAGTGACAGGAGAAGAGGAAACAGCCTCAAATTGTGCCAGGAGAGGTTTAGACTGGATATCAGGAAAACAACTTCTACTGAAAGGGTTCTCCAGCCCTGGCACAGCTGCCCAGGGCCACAGTGGAGTCCCCATCCCTGGAGGTGTTCAGAAACGTGTGGATGAAGCACTTGAGGACGTGGTTTTGTGGTGAACTGATGGTTGTGATGCTGGGTCAGCAGCTGAATTTGATGATCTTAAAGGGCTTTCCCAACCTGAATGATTCTGTGAGTCTCTGAGTTGCCATGGCAGAGGGGAGTGCTCAGTGCTGGTGACCTTGGAGAAGACCTTGCACAGAATGGAGTCATCATGGAATGGTTTGGGTTGAAAGGGACCTCAAAGCTCATCTCAGAATCACTAAATATCCTGGGCTGGGAGAACCCCCAGGGATCATCAATCCAACCCCCGGCCCTGCACAGCCACCCCAACAATCCCACCCTGTGCATCCCTGGGAGCGTTGTCCAAATGCTCCTGGAGCTCCTTGGGGCCATGCCCATGCCCTGGGGAGCCTGGGCAGTGCCCAGCCATCTCATTCCACCCCCTGCCATGGGCAGGGCCACCTTTCACTATCCCGAGTTGCTCCCAGCCTGTCCAGCCCGGCCTTAGGGAAGCCGTGTCCTTGGTGCTCCTGCATTGTCCGAGCCCCGGCTCTTCCTCAGGAGCTGCCCCGGGGCTGAGCCGCTGTGCAGGGAGCTGGGCAGGGCTTCCCTGTGTGCAGCTGTGCCCCAGCTCCCTGGCAGGGAGAGGAGCCCAACAAGGCTGGGAAGGAGCAGTTCCTGACGCACTTGGAGAGGGCTGGGAGAAGGGAGATGGTGCAGGAACGGATGTTGCCCACACATCCTCCTGTTTATCCCGCACTGCTCACACCTATCCCTGCTCCTGGGCTGCTGCCGGGAGGGTGGGCAGTCCAGGATGCTGCCAGCTCCTTGTGGGTGCTTGGCTCAGCTTTTGCTGTCTATTCCCACCCCAAGGAGAGCCCTCCTGGAGAAATCACAGCCTGCTGCTGCTGATCCCATCCTCGGGAAAGCAGGGAAACCTCCCAGCCCAGCACCTTCCCCAGAAGATCCGGTGCCTTGTGTCAGCTTTTGGGATATGAGGCTTTGCTTTCCAAGGCCTCCCTCTCTCGGCCTGCTCATGGCTCACACTCATGGGGAGTGGGAGATCCTGGGCTGCTCCACAGTGCTGCACACCCCCAGGCTGTGCCAGCACCAGCCAAGGATGATCCTGTTTCCTCAGCATGACTGAAGGGAAATGGCAATTTGGGGCCTTTCATATTATTCTGAGATGAGGTAAGTGACCTCCCCTGCCAGAAATAAGGCTGAATTGTAGACAAATCATAGAAAACAGGGCTGAGGGGGACCTTGGGAGTGCACCTAATTCACCTCCCGTTTGAGGACACCTCTGCCTGTATCTTCCCTTTGCAGACTCTTCTCCCTAGTGATGGATGTTCCCTTCTTCCCGCAGGCATTCTGTTCCCACTCCTTGTTTTCCTGATGCTTAATTTGAATTTTTGTACTGTGGTTATGTGGTTACTGAAGCTCTGACTTCTTTGTCCTAAAGCTGAATGTTTACATTTCCTCATATCTATCTTTTAAATACACAAAATCTCCCACCAGGGTGGTTCTGTGCCTCTTTGGTCCTTCTAGGCTAAACCCAGAATTTGAGTCACATTTGCTGGATTTTTGATCTTTCTTGTTCTTTCCTGCACTGACTCACATTCCCACTTGAACTGCAGTGCCCTGGCTGTGTGAAATGCTCAGAGAGCTAGAAGTGCGTTGGGTTTTTTGTCTTGCAATTGTCCTCCTCCTGTGCTCTTTCCTAGAAAAACATGGATTTGCCTCAGGTCCGCTGGAACTCCTGGATCTCTTTAGCACCAGGGTCAAATCAGTTTTTCATTCATTATTAATCAACTATTTCTGCTAAATGTGGAACTTTGCATTTGTTCTTACTAAATTAATCCCTTTTTTCCACCCAGACCACTCCTCCCCTGTGTTACCTTTGTGGGTTCTTGAGGCCATCCAGGAGTGCTGGGGCTGAACAGGCTCCCCTGGAGAATCCCTGGGGTTTCCCTTTCGGGATCCCTCAGGTTCCTCAGGGCAGTGTTAGAGGTGGTTTCACAGCCATCAGCTTCATCGGGCCCAGATTGCTGAAAGGTCATTCCTGGTCATCAGCTGTGGTTATCAGAGGTGACATCTTGGCACGCTGAGGTGTCACCCAGGCTGTGTCCTGATGTCACCTTGCTGTGAGGTGCCTTTGGGATGCTGCAGTTTCTATCTGTGCCAGGCCCTCTGAAGGTCTCTGGCCATACTGGGACCTTCTGAGCTCACTGGGATCCTCTTGGAGTTCTCTCCTTGGCTGCTGCTGAGGCTGGGTGGGCTCTGCCAGCCTGCAGGATGTGCCACTCCTTTTGCAAGGGCTGCTTAGAAAGGTTTATCTATTTATATTAGAATACAGCTTTGTGTTGAAAAGCTATGGTGGGCTTTATATGAAGCTGTGCCAGGGGAGGGTTCGGTTGGATCTCAGGGAAAGGTTCTTCCCCCAGAGGGTGCTGGGCACTGCCCCGAGGCTGCCAGAGCTCCAGAAGTGTTTGGACAATGGTCCCAGGGATGCCCAGGGTGGGATTGTTGGGGTGTCTGTGCAGGGCCAGGGGTTGGACTCAATGATCCTTGTGGTCCAACTTAGAATATTTTGTGATTCTCTGATTATTAATGGCTTTTCCACACAGCAACAAAGTTAGAAGTGGGATAGCAAAGGCCAACCATGAAGAGAAAGAAATGAATGGACTCCAAAACCCAGATGGAAGTACCTGAGTTTAAAAGCCTTGTAGCCACCCCTCACTCTGGTACTGGTTACAGACCACATTGGCCTAAACAAAAACTGCCTTGCATCTCATAAAAATGAAAGTAAACATCAAAATACTCCAACAGACCTGTGTGGGGCAGAGTGCAGGAGGGCTGGCAGGAAAAGGAGTGTGATCTGTGGGGCTCACTGGACATCCAGGGTCAGCCTCAGCAGCACAGGGCAGGGCCTGTGCAGGGTGGAGTAAAGCCATCTGACCCATTCCCCCTTCCCTGCCCCCTGCAAGTCCCAGGTGGTGCAGCAAGAGGACCCCACGTGCTGGTGGCCTGTGTTTGTTCAGAGGGTGTGGGCTGGAGGCAGCTGGGTTTGGGGCTCCATCATCTCCATCATTCAGCTGGGTTGGGACTGACTGTGTTTGACTTGGTTCAGCCCAGATAAAAGTGATGGAGTGACCAGGCTGCTTTTGGAGGTGATGCTGGGAAAGTCATATCCGACAGGGCAGTGAATTCCATGGATTTGGTACATCTGCTGAGGACTGCTGTTATCCTCACAGTGGAGGAGGAGGATGTGCTATGGGTGGGTGCACAGCAAAGGCCAGGGGAGCTCCAGAGGGGAACACGTGGGTCCTGTAAGGGGCTGTGGCAGGGTGTGAAGGAGGGAAACCTTACAGAATCACAGAATCAGCCAGGTTGGAAAAGACCTTTGAGCTCATTGAGTCCAGCCTGTGACCCAGCACCACCTCATCACCCAGACCATGGCACTGAGTGCCACATCCAGGCTTTCCTTTACCACTGTTCCTGTCACTTCTGTTTTAACCTCCTGCTTCCTGCTGACAGCCTCGTGGGTCGGGCTCACTCCTGGGGCAGGAAGGGCTGTGTCACCTGCCCAGGTGACCCTGCTGTGCTCTGTCCCCCAGGAGCCCTACTACGTGCGCTGCATCAAGCCCAACGACAAGAAGTCCCCGCAGCTCTTCGACGAGGAGCGCTGCCGGCACCAGGTCGAGTACCTGGGGCTGCTGGAGAACGTCCGGGTGCGCCGGGCCGGCTTCGCCTACCGCCAGACCTACGAGAAGTTCCTGCACAGGTGAGAGGCTGCTGGGGGCTGCCCAGCTCCTCGGGGTGTGGGTGGTGTAAATCAGCTCCCGGGTGAGCTGAAACGCAGATCCCACAGGACCACGGCTGCTCTGCTTCACCGGCACCGAGGTGCTGGTGCTGCTCAGGCTCATCGCCCTGTCTGCTCAAACTCGCTGGCTGTGTTGCTCTGCAGCAGGAATGTGTAATGAGGTCCTTCCCCAGAGTATCACCCTAAAACCTGAGCTAATTAACTGGTGTTTTCTCTCCGAATTGTCTAATTGTTGCAGCGAGAGAGACACACAGACGTGGTGTGTCTGGGGGAGCACGTGATGGTGCATGGTGACATTATGTGGGAAAAAAACCTGGACTTTAAAACTGGAAGTCTGAAAAGGGAATAATATCATGACCCCATTAAATATGGTTTTGATACTTCTTGCCCTCTTAATTCCTACCAGACTTGTGACAAATGATGTGGTTTAGATTGAAATTTGTCTTAGGGCTTCAGTAAATTAATGTGAGCCCTGCGAGTTCTGATGGAACAGTGAATGGAGGTTTTGTTCTGTTATTGATTCGGGTGAGGAAAAGACTGTGAGAGTAGAAAAAAATTAAACTATCCAAGCAGATGGGACGTCATGAGTTAGAAACAAAGTGCTGGTGAAAGATCTTTTGCTGTTCACAGTACAGATTTGCCTGGATATATTATAATACCCAAGGTGGAATGAAAGGCTCTGGCTTCCTAAATCCAGCCTGCAGTGCTGGGGATCAGTTTCCTTGAGCATTCTGCAGCAGAAAGAGTGTACCTTCACCTCACATGTGGAATTCATTACAATTTACTCTTAAGATTTGTGTAATCACCATTAATATAAACAGTTGCTTTGTTTTTAATGAATGTTTGATGAGCTCCCGTGAGCTCCAGCCCAGCAGTGTTTGCAGCCAGGAAACCAAATCAGCACATGGCAACTGCTTCAGCTTTTGGGCTGCTGGAACAGGAGTCCTGCCCAGCCCTGGAGTGGGATTAGACATCCTGAGTGAGGGATCAGACACCGTGTGTGTGGGGTTGCTCCAAGCCTGGTCTGCAATGGCTTTTCTAAATTAAAAAAAAAAAAAAGGAGAAAAATATTCTTCTGGCCTGGATATTGCTTTAAGGGTTTTTTTCAAGAATTCCTTGTTCCTTGTCTTTGGGTGAGCCGTTCCCTCGTAGGGGCTGGGGGATGTGATCTATGGTACAAGCTGCACATTTCTGAGCTGGTTTTGAGCAGGCATCACACAGGATTTCTGTTCATTTCTATTTCCCAGATTTATTGGGAGACTGGGCATGTGGAGGAGACTCCAGGCCCTTCAGCTCTGGGCTCCTGCACTGCTTGTGGGGCAGGCATTAAGACAGATCTTGAGTAACTCGGCCAGAGGTGATTTTGGGACATAGCTTTGTCCCCTGTTTGCTTCCATTGACAAAGGTATTCTAAAGCTCAGACCCACAAACAGACATTAACTCCCTGACAGGCCCCCGAGGCTTCCAGGTGTTCTGAGCCCAGAGCAGATCCCTGGGTTTTGTTTTGCTATTCCTCTTAGGGGACAGGAGATGGAGATCAGGATATATAGAGATAACACACACACATGTAAACATATATATGAGTGCATGCGTGTCTGGGTTTTATCTATATGTGTATGTAAACCAGAAAAATAACTTCTCTTCCTGTAGGAGAAGATTTTGCTGATATTTAGCCCTAAATCCTGTAAGGTAGTTGATATCTCCTCTCTCTCAGTAGGGAATGAAGGGAAGCACAGTTAAGACCATTATAAATGTCCTTTGCAAGCTTTCCTTGGATAAAGAAAAGCTTCCTTTGAGCTCTGTGCAAGCCAGGCTGCCCTTTCCAATTTGAAATATTTTCTGTTGGACCAGGAGAAGTTGTTCCTTCCCGTGGTCACAACATCGTCCAGTTGGGTGTCACACGTGGCACTTACACAGATGGGGTGCATTCTCTTGGTTGAATGTATAAGTTACCAGCAAAAAAAAAAGCTGATTGGGTTTCAGGAAGGGGTTTGTGAGTGTAATCCAACCCTTTCCACACAGAGGCATCCACATGTCAAACAGGCCATGTCAAACATAGCATGGAATCAACACTGCGAGCTGTGAACAGCAGGCTGGGAAGGGACAGTGTGGCCCAGCTGCAGCTGCACACCCACTATTGCTCATTAAAGCTTTATAATTTAGTGGCTTGCAGAAATCTTGGTCCTTAGGAGAGCTGCAGTGGGAATTGTTAACTCCAGGGGCAGCTCCATGCGTGGTGGGTGTTTCCATACGGAAGGAGAAACAAAGGTGCTTGGAAAGGGATGTTCCACGTGTGAGTGACCTTGGGAGCTGTGGGGATCTGCAGGCAGGAGAGGGGCAGGGCTGTGGTGTCAGGGAGCAGATTTATTCCACACTCTGCCTGGCTATAATTAGCACCAGGCTGGGATTGTGAGTGGCTGTGACATCCAGGTCCTGCCCGGTGCTGCGGGGAAGGAGTCGCTGGCATTGGTGCCACGTGCTGTGGGAACAGCGGGAACAGCCGGAGAGCTGGGATATTCCAGCTCCTGGGGGCTGGGAGAGAGGGGGGCCAGCGCAACTGGGGTGTCTTTAATGCCATAGCTCTGATGCTTTGGAAAGGAGGAGGAGGATTTAACATTAGGGACAGGTTTTCAGTTCTGTGACATCCCTTTTGTCCTTGAAGAGCAGATAGGCCTGGCTCATGGCCTGAGTCCCAGTCTGATCCATGACTTGGATCCCAGTCTGATCCACAGCCTGGATCCCAGTCTGATCCATGACCTGGATCCCAGTCTGATCCATGGCCTGGATCCCAGTCTGATCCACGGCCTGGATCCCAGTGTGATCCATGGCCTGGATCCCAGTCTGATCCATGGACTGAGTCCCAGTCTGATCCATGGCCTGATTCCCAGCCTGATCCATGACCTGG
>VZTX01002305.1:0-14987 GCA_013400915.1 Pardalotus punctatus | reverse complement strand
ACCCCTTCCCCTTCCCCTACCAACCCCCTCTGTCCCCTGAGGAGGCCGCCTCTGATGATGACACCATTGACCCCGACCTGATGGCATATCTGAGCTCGCTGCACCATGAGTCGCTGGCGCCTGGGCTGGATAGCCCTGACAAGCTGGTGCGCAAGCGCCGCTCACAGATGCCCCAGGAGTGCCCTGTCTGCCACAAGGTCATCCATGGTGCCGGCAAGCTGCCTCGCCACATGCGCACGCACACGGGCGAGAAGCCCTTCGCCTGCCAGATCTGCGGAGTCCGATTCACACGGTGAGTGCTGTTGGATGTGGACCCTGCCTGGTGCGTACCAAATGACATCCCCTATGGCAGTCCCCCTGCCAGTCCTGCCGGGACTGAATCCCCTGAGTGCTGCTGACCAAACTGGGGTACATGATGGCATACTGCGCAGCACCCCTCTGCCAGTCCTGTCAGTGCAGTGCAGATCCAGAGGGTCTTCTGCACCCCCTGAGTGCTCTGGACCAACTCACGGTAGTAAATGGCACCTCCTGCAAGCCCTGTTGTGGTGCAGTGGGGTTCAGGGGGCCTTCTATACCTCATGAGTGCTGCTGGACTGACCTAGGGTACCCAGTAACGTCCCTTGTGGTGCCCCTCTGCCATCCCTTCTGGTGAAGTCAGGTCAATGGGGTGTTCTGCACTCTGAGTGCTGCTAGATCAACCAAGGCCTGATACCTGATGGCACCCATTCGCACCTCCTCTGCCAGCCCTGGCATGGTGTGGTGCAGGTCCAGAGGGCCCTTCTGCACTAAGTAAGTGCTGCCAGACCAACCCGGGGTACACAGCAGCATCCCCCCTGCCAGCACCCAGCTGCTTCTCAGACATGCAGCTGTACAATGGTCCCCTGCCCCATCAAGCACTCGGACGCCTGTGCCCTGCAGAGCATCCCTGCTGTGGGGCTTGCAGCACTATTGCCCTCCCTGCTGTGGCTAGGTGGCATGTTGGCTAGCCGATGCCAGTATCTCCCTGTGTGCCCCAACTCCAGGAACGACAAGCTGAAGATTCATATGCGGAAGCACACAGGTGAGCGGCCCTACTCCTGCCAGCACTGCAGTGCCCGCTTCCTGCACAGCTATGACCTGAAGAACCACATGCACCTGCACACAGGCGCCCGGCCCTATGAGTGCTACCTCTGCCACAAGGCCTTCGCCAAGGACGACCACCTCCAGCGGCACCTCAAGGGCCAGAACTGCCTGGAGGTGCGGACCCGCCGCCGCCGCCGCGATGAGCCGCCTCCACCACCTGCTGGGCCCCCCGGCCTCGACCTCTCCAATGGGCGGCTGGAGGGGCTGCGCCTCTCCATTGCGCGCTACTGGGCCCCAGGGCAGCCCGAGGAGGAGGAAGAGGAGCCGGAGGGCGAGGAAGGGCCGCAGCCAGATGGCGCTGTGCCGGTGGACACGGCATAGGGCCGATGCAACAGCAGGTGTCGTGCCGAGCTGTGCCGTGCCCACTGGGGTTTCTGTTCCTGTTTTTCCCGTCACGGTTCATTCCTAGTTATGCAAAGGGGGAAACTCCCCTCCGCCGATTTGCACAAGGGGGTGGGGGGCCCCTACCAGCCCCCACCGTGCCCGGGCCCACCTGGTCATGCCCAGGTGCATGAAGGGGGGGCTGGGACTTGGATGTCCCCCCACCAAACCCCTCGTGGATGCCAGGACCGGGCAGGGGCACCCATGGACCAAGGCCCCCCCCCCCATCTGGGGAGAGCCCCCCATGCTCTCCCCAGTGTGGGGGGGACCCGCTGCCCTGCGCTGTGCATAGCTTGTCCCCACCTCCCCACTCCGAGCAGCCCCCCCCGGCGAGCCCCCCTCGCCCCTGCACTCCCGGCTGCTTTCTCTTGGTTGCACTATTCGGGTGAACCCACCCGGGTGCGGGGCAGCCCCGGCCCCCCCCGGACCCTTCTTCCTTCTGAAATCCCCCGGCCCTGTGGGACCCCCCTTCCCTGGGGTGGCCAGGCCCCCACGGTCACCCCTCTGTCCTTTGCACATGCACCCTGCAGGGCGTAGCCTCCCGGGGGGTGTAGGGGACTGGCACTATTTGTCTACGATAAGAGTTTTATCTATATTTAAAAAGATGGTGTAATATATTCCCTCCAACAGCCCCTTCGCTGCCAACCACCAGCGCTGCCTGGCCCCGACATCTGTCCCTTGCCATGGGGTGCCGGGAGGGGTGATGGGGCCAGGGGGGCTCTGCTCCCGTCATGGCTTTAAAGTGCCTTATGGTGAACTTGAACCTTTTCGGCTACTTGAACCTCTCTGGTGTCAGGAACCAAACAAACCATAGGCAGGTGGCCCCCCACCCCACCGGGCTGCCTCTGCCTGTCTGTATGTCTGTTTGTGTTTGTTTGTTTTGGTTTTTTTTTTTAAACGAAGGCTGCTTGGTAATAAACGGAGAAGCAGGGACTCCTCCTGCGTCCAGCTGTCTGTCCATTCTACACCTCAGCCCCTGAGCAGCACAGGAGTGGCTGCACTGTGCGGCTGGGGACAGAGACATTGAGAGTCTGGGACACAACAGGGATAGGGAGGGAGCACTATGTGTGGGGAGAGGCACATCAAGGGGTGGGGGGCAACATGGGACTGGGGCACCACTGTTCCACTGGGATAGGAATAGGGACACCATGAGGGCTGGGGACAGGGATGTATAGGGGCTAGAGGCGTGGTGAGGATGGAGATGGTGGCACCAAGGTGCTGGGGATGGGGCTGGGGGGTATTGAGAGGCTGGGGGCAGAGCAGGGATGGAGCCAGGGGCAGGGGCAGCATGGAGCTGGGGTATCACAAGGTCAGAACCACCATGGAGTGGTGGATGCCAACTCAGAGTACCAGGACTGGTGCGTTGAGGACTGGGTGCTTTATTTCCCAGCCCTTCCCTACCTAGCAGCTCTCAGCTTCTGCTGCACTGGTGGGGCCCCAGCCACATCCCAGCACCTGGACCTGTGTTTTTTCAGCCGTATGGCACTATCCTGCTGTCAGGGGCACTCCCCTCACTTTCACTGTTCTTGGCCTGCTGCTGGTAGTTGAAGCCTTGCTGGGAGAGAGGAGCATAGTGTTGGCAATCCAGCATCCCCAGTGCTGGGGACAGGGGACATTGCCACTCCCACAGCCAGCCCTCACCTATAGAGCGATCTGTTCTTGTTGGCCACTCTTCTCCTTCAGCTGGGCTCACAGTTGGGTGGCCCTTGTGGAAGGGAGTCTCTGGCCCTTTATCATGTCCTTGATCCGTTGCTGCAGCCGCCACCCTCGCTCCTGGCCCTGCAGCGCCCGCACAGCACCCAGCCACAGCCCCGGTGTCTCCTCGTCACTGGAGTCCCTGCAGGAGCAGAGAGGACGGGGGTGAGCTGCAGCCCCCCCACACTTGCTGCAGCTCCCCCAGGCTTGGGTGGGCTCCCAGCACCCCTCTGCTCACATCTCCTCATCCCCAGAGTCCGGGTAGCTCAGCGGGGCCATGCAGACAGAGCAGGTGCTGTTCAGGGTTGTGTAGCACTCGCTGCAATACAGCCCTGTGGAAAATGGGGCCGTCGGGGGGGGGAACACAGCATTTTCTGGGGAGGGGGTCCCCCAGCTAAGGAGGCTCCTACCTTTGCAGCTGGGTGTGATGCAGGCGGTGAAACCCGACTGCTCTGCCATCCCACAGGTCAGGCAGTGTTTGCGCTGGATGCCCAAGAAGTGTGTGAGGCGGGTGAGGGCAGGGGACTTGTGGGCACAGAGTCATGCTCTATGGCTCAATGCCATCCTGGGGGTCCTTGACATGGGCCCTCAGGGATACCACTGATCTTTTCCATCCCAGCAGGGATAACTTATATGTATTTACAAAGCTGCTGCCATCAACATACAGTTTTTGCCTGGTCCATGTAAAGGTTCATTCCTCAAATCTGCTTGACTTGGCATCTACCTGTTCCACAGTGTGCAGCCAGTCATGTTGAAAGGTCCTCACTTTTCTGTAGGGAGCAAAATGGCTTCATTTAAAGTTGATGTCAGACACATGACTACTTCTCTCCCTGGTCCATTAGCACAGCTTGGTATTTTGCCAGTCAGCTTAGAGAGATCCAGTGATGTCCCTTTGGATTCCAAACAGCCAGCATGGCATATGGAGCTAGCACAGTTAATAGTCATCCCAAAGTGAATTTCTGGGTCTCCTGTATCATTAGGGTGGTGGCTGCTATGGCCCATAAGCATGCTGACCATCCAGTTGCTTGGAAAAGGCCTTTGCCAACTTCCAAGAAGCCATGTCATCCCCACAGAGGGTATTTGCTGCCATTTGTGAACACATCATGGAAAGGGTTTAGTCATATCTGGAAGGCCTAAAGCCAGCACTGCCATGAGCATCCTTTATGGTGTCAAAACTGGTTCAACATTCTCAGGGCCATTCCAGCAATTCTTCGGGGCCTTTGATTACCAAATAAAGGAGTTGGCTATTAGTCCAAAATTTGGAACCCATATGGGGCAAAATCCTGCCACTTACAAAATTCCTGCTAGTTATCTTCTAGTCTTAGGAACTGCAATTTGGAATATTGCTACCTTTTTTCTTCTCCCAGAGCTCGTTGTCCTTTTGGTACCTTAAAGCAAAGATATTGGTCATACCTTATTGCAATATGAGCTTTTTTTCTTGAAACTCCAGCAAGTTCCAAGAAGTTCTGCAGGCTTATGGTCACTTTCAAGCAGGTTTGTTCCTTGTCAGCTCCAATTAGAATGTCATCTACAGACTGCAGAAGGGGAACACTTATCTTTTTTCCATTGTTCTACTTCTTTTGCCAAAACCACCAAATTAAGGTGGACTTATTTTTGAATCCTTGAGGGAGCACCATCCAACACAGCTGCACCTTTTTTCCAGTCATAGGATTCTCCCATTCATAGGAAAAGATTGTTTGGCTTTGCACATCTATTGGGTTACAAAAGAAAGCATCCTCTTCAAAACAAGAGTTTGTTTCTGGCACTGAGGTTAACAAGACATAAGGATGTGGTGCAGCTGGATGTTTATCTGTGCATATTTGATTGACTGCTCTTAAACTTGTACTAATCTGCACTCTCAATAACAAGGCTTCTTTACCTGTAGGAAGGTATCTAAAAGTCAGATTGACATTGTCTGAATATGCTGAATTGTAAGAATGTGTATATGAATGGTTCCAGACCTTTTTGTCCTTCTGTCTTTATAGGATATTGATTCAGTCTTAATGGTTTAACTTTTGGTTCTGAGCTTTTTCTCTTAACTGGAGATATATTCTTTGCTTTTCCTTGTTTTCCTGAAGCCCTTGCAGATCATTGCATTTGAAATGGCATCCAGAATATTTTCTCCAATGTCCTATGATGGTGTACCCGTTAACAGGCAGATCTGAGCTCTTCAGCCTGACCCAGGTGGAATGTGAAGCTGCATGGTATTCTCAGAAAAGGTTTAAGGTTTTGTGCATTTAAGGTACAAAATAGGTCTCAGGAAGGTCTCAGGAAGGGAAGGGAGCATTTTGACATATATGGAAACTGATGAGTTGCTTTAGTCTCCCCAGCTATGCCATGGGTAGTAGGAGTGGCCACAAAGCTCATTCTCCTGCTGGCCCAACAATCTGTACTGGAACTTTCCTCAGCAGGCCCTTGCAACAAGTTACTTCTAAAGGTGTGGCTCCACTATCATTAAAAAAATCTAGTGTTTCATTCCGCACCTTTACTGGAACCAAGGTATCACCTGGGCATGTCCTGATATTTTCCCCTGGTCCCCTTCCCTCATTGTCATAATCCTCCACCATCATAACATTTACATCTTATAATTGACCCCTCCTGTCAACAAATAGCACATTCAGGCCAAGACCCCCAAATCTCCAGACCATTCCTCTTCTTTCTCCTTCTCTAACGCCATTCTTTTTTTTTTTCTGCAGTAAAAAATCTTGGACCTTAAGTAGTTACACTGCTCCCATCCCACTGATTGGTTAAGGCCCACTGCCAAGTGTTTCCTTGTAACTTACATGGAGACTGATCCCACTGATCAGTTACACTGATAAGCCTACACTTTTTCTTAAAGCAATGTGAAAAAGGAACAACAATGCACTTGCCAGTCCAAGAATTCCATCCACCCATCTGCCCTTGCTTGAGTATCTCTGGAGCATTGCACTTTGGATTTGCTCACTGCCATGATGCTGAAGAGGATTTGGAGGGGTCCCTGATCAGCTGGCTGGTGCATGCTGGAGTCCTGTCTGATTTGATTCTCCATTGCCAGGGGCAGCAAGATGATCCAGGCAAGGCCTTATGGCCACCCCATCTGGGTCAGCATGTCCCCAAAGTGAGTTCTTTCCCATAGTGTGCCAGGAACTGATCTACGCCTAGAGTCAGCATATTTGTTTCTTCTGTGTCTGCGCAGAGATGGGTGCTGGGTTGTGAATCCCCCAAACCAGCACCTCCTCCGATGCCAGTCACTCACTTTGATACGCTTCAAAGAGCAACAGATCCACATTTCCCATAAGCACCACAATCTAAATCTATGGATAAACTACAGATAAGGTATAGATCATCTGTAGCCATGGGCTGCAGCTTCCTTCGTCTCTTTTTAAAGATCCAGCACACAAGTATTTACTGCATGTGCTCTCTGGGGAAGGGGATCAAAGCCTTCTTGCAAGTTAGTGGGGAGGTGGGGATGGCTGCTAGCTGCCCATCTTAGAGCTCTGGACCATGAAGTTACAGCACTGCAGAGCAATGTGAGAGTTGGAAAAGGAATTCAGGACTGTACAAGATGCAAAGGCAATCACACAAGATGTAATTATACTCCAGGAGAGTGGTGCTGTGAGCAGCAATGCAGTGTAGAACCACTGCAGAACAGCAGTATGTGGTGGCACATATTGTTCACAAACAAAGGGACAGATACGGGAAAAATAAGATTTTGATTTCCCAGTCATATTCACAGAATCCTCAGGAGTGGGATGGAAATATCTTGAGTGAGTCCTCAGACTCCAAGGCTGAGCTTTAGCCAGATTTAGCAGAAAGGGAGGTGGTAGAAGTACGACCCCTCATACAAATGGAGAGGCAGAGGGATCTGCTAGATGGAGGGGTGCAGATTACATGCACTTACAGTCCAAAAGGGAATTTTTTGAGATCTATCAGCAGAAGAGAGGAGGAGGCAAACCGACATGGATTTTGTGAGCTTGGAATATTGGGGTGTGTCTGTCATTTATCAATTGGTGAAAAAATCTATGAAGCCCTATAGGCAGTAAGGACCTTATATATATACCAGGGATGTGCTCAGTGACAAAATAGATGGGATCCTGTTGGTAGGATATTGCCACTCCTATGCTGTATCAAGAGTTGTGTGCAGCAGTTTTAACAGCATATGCAGACATTGATGAATTAGTGTCATCCTTCAGAAGCTGATGTTCAATGAAAAAGGTTTTAGTTTCCTCCAGCAGATGGGGATGGCTCATGTTCTAATTACAGGATCTAGTCTGGATGGGGCAGCAGTAACTAAAAGTAAAAATACAGCTTTTGAGAGGGGTGCCTGTTTCATGAAGACCTTGATTGCACCAGCAGTCACAGTCCTACTGGTAATATAGGTGTCCTAGCAAATGCCTTACAGGAAATTTGGGCTCTAATTTCAGAACCAGCTATGCAGATGGTGAATGAAAATCAGACAGCAAAACTGAAGACTTACCTCATGTGTGATGAGGAAACAAATGTGGAATGATGTTGTGCAAGTCAGTGTCCCATGATCAGAAATAAATAGCGGTATAACAGCAAAAATGTTTCATTGTTGACAGAAATCAATGCCTATGCAAAAAAATTCTTCCCTTTCAACCCCCCTGCCACCTCACACCAAGACACTATCTGGCAAATGCTAAAACAGCAGAAATAGACCAGAAGAAAGTTGTTTGGCAATGGACAAAGAAACTAGAAGAAACCTCTGATTCCTGCAACAATATTTTGATTGAGCAAGCCAAATTACACACTTCTAGGCAAGGAAATCCTTTTGAATTGAAAGTAACAGTTCTAGATGATAAAGTCTCATGGGGATTGTGGCAGACAACTGGGCTGAAAAGTGGGAAAAAATCTGTAGGATTTTGGTCCAAGGCATTACAAGGCTCTGCTATGAATTACAACCCAATGGAAAAATGAATTAAAGCTGTAACCTGGACATTGCAAGAAACAGAAGGAATTACAGGCCAAAATATTGTGACTGTACCTCCAGTATAAAACACGGTGAGGACTGAAATTCTTGCAGATGGTATCTCTTCCAAAATGTTAGCCACAGAATAAGTGGAATTGTTTACACCAATGGATTCTATGCTGGGACTGCAACCTATTAATCTAGAAATAACCATTTATATAACAATTCCTGTCAATGCATTATGGTTATGTACTCTGCATTGTCTCCTTCTGCATCTTCTGTTAGTATCATATTCTCAAGTTCCTGTATTTTAGGTGTCTTTGATGATTTCTGTGCCTTATCTAGGGGGGATCACACTGGAACTATGTTACTGGTGTCACAAACCAAACATGAAATTGAAGTTCAATCTGAAAAAGCGCAAACCATAGCCATTCAGCCTCTGCAGGCAATTGTCCCATATCAAGTTCCCAAGCCTGGAGCAATATTAGCTGGAGGAACTGGAGCAACTCAATGTATTACTGGACTGTGATGACACTCCTATTTTCCTCCCTTATCACAAGCTGGTTTCTCGGGCTTTGTAGGCCACACAGCAAACACACCTTGAATACATTACTGCAAGAACAATATGTAAAAACTTGTGTGTAGGTTTTTACTGTAACTAACCTATTCTTTCAGAGTAGTGACTATGGAGCAGCTAGCATGCACCCTTATGGAAGGTTTAACTTGAACATCGAAAGCAGCTTGCCTTAAATTTGAGAGTAACTGCTACACACTGAGTAATTTTATAACACTGAGTACTGATGAACTACCTCCCTCTTTGCCACAGGCAGGATGGAAACGTCAGACAAAATTTATTAGAGAAGCCCTCATGTTGTGTCACGAGGTGCAGAAGCTATGATCCTGCTTTCTAAATTCCTTTACATAGAGGAGTCTGTGTGTGGCTAAATCCAATCCCAGGCCCAGATGTGATCAAATGTTTATGTCTAAAGGATCATACAGGTGTAACCCTACTTTTATACAGCTTTGTCTTGCGGGATTAAGGATGGCTAACCAAATACATTGATATAAATAAAAGAAATTATTTATTTAATTTTATTACAATACTAATAACTCCTAGACAAAAATGCATTAGTCAGAATTATCTAGTACAGAGGATAGGTAGCTGTAACTTCTAGCGTAATGATCTATTTTTGAAGCAATATTGAAACAATTACATTAAAGCTAGAAAAAACCAATTATTAAGTAGAGATTGATGTTCATCACCCCTAGCAGCAACTGTGGGCAAATGCCTTTTGTTCAGCCTCGAGGTGTGACCTTGAGGGGCATCCCCACTCATCAGAAAAATCTTCNTATGCAGATGGTGAATGAAAATCAGACAGCAAAACTGAAGACTTACCTCATGTGTGATGAGGAAACAAATGTGGAATGATGTTGTGCAAGTCAGTGTCCCATGATCAGAAATAAATAGCGGTATAACAGCAAAAATGTTTCATTGTTGACAGAAATCAATGCCTATGCAAAAAAATTCTTCCCTTTCAACCCCCCTGCCACCTCACACCAAGACACTATCTGGCAAATGCTAAAACAGCAGAAATAGACCAGAAGAAAGTTGTTTGGCAATGGACAAAGAAACTAGAAGAAACCTCTGATTCCTGCAACAATATTTTGATTGAGCAAGCCAAATTACACACTTCTAGGCAAGGAAATCCTTTTGAATTGAAAGTAACAGTTCTAGATGATAAAGTCTCATGGGGATTGTGGCAGACAACTGGGCTGAAAAGTGGGAAAAAATCTGTAGGATTTTGGTCCAAGGCATTACAAGGCTCTGCTATGAATTACAACCCAATGGAAAAATGAATTAAAGCTGTAACCTGGACATTGCAAGAAACAGAAGGAATTACAGGCCAAAATATTGTGACTGTACCTCCAGTATAAAACACGGTGAGGACTGAAATTCTTGCAGATGGTATCTCTTCCAAAATGTTAGCCACAGAATAAGTGGAATTGTTTACACCAATGGATTCTATGCTGGGACTGCAACCTATTAATCTAGAAATAACCATTTATATAACAATTCCTGTCAATGCATTATGGTTATGTACTCTGCATTGTCTCCTTCTGCATCTTCTGTTAGTATCATATTCTCAAGTTCCTGTATTTTAGGTGTCTTTGATGATTTCTGTGCCTTATCTAGGGGGGATCACACTGGAACTATGTTACTGGTGTCACAAACCAAACATGAAATTGAAGTTCAATCTGAAAAAGCGCAAACCATAGCCATTCAGCCTCTGCAGGCAATTGTCCCATATCAAGTTCCCAAGCCTGGAGCAATATTAGCTGGAGGAACTGGAGCAACTCAATGTATTACTGGACTGTGATGACACTCCTATTTTCCTCCCTTATCACAAGCTGGTTTCTCGGGCTTTGTAGGCCACACAGCAAACACACCTTGAATACATTACTGCAAGAACAATATGTAAAAACTTGTGTGTAGGTTTTTACTGTAACTAACCTATTCTTTCAGAGTAGTGACTATGGAGCAGCTAGCATGCACCCTTATGGAAGGTTTAACTTGAACATCGAAAGCAGCTTGCCTTAAATTTGAGAGTAACTGCTACACACTGAGTAATTTTATAACACTGAGTACTGATGAACTACCTCCCTCTTTGCCACAGGCAGGATGGAAACTTCAGACAAAATTTATTAGAGAAGCCCTCATGTTGTGTCACGAGGTGCAGAAGCTATGATCCTGCTTTCTAAATTCCTTTACATAGAGGAGTCTGTGTGTGGCTAAATCCAATCCCAGGCCCAGATGTGATCAAATGTTTATGTCTAAAGGATCATACAGGTGTAACCCTACTTTTATACAGCTTTGTCTTGCGGGATTAAGGATGGCTAACCAAATACATTGATATAAATAAAAGAAATTATTTATTTAATTTTATTACAATACTAATAACTCCTAGACAAAAATGCATTAGTCAGAATTATCTAGTACAGAGGATAGGTAGCTGTAACTTCTAGCGTAATGATCTATTTTTGAAGCAATATTGAAACAATTACATTAAAGCTAGAAAAAACCAATTATTAAGTAGAGATTGATGTTCATCACCCCTAGCAGCAACTGTGGGCAAATGCCTTTTGTTCAGCCTCGAGGTGTGACCTTGAGGGGCATCCCCACTCATCAGAAAAATCTTCACACACACCTTAGAGAGGTGTGCTAGAAGTCCTTGCTGTGAAAATGTGGGACTGGCCTTTTATAGAATAAAGTGATTGACTCTCAGTCACATTCATTTTTAGATTATGTGTTGCTAGGCTTACTCAGCAAAATATGCTTTGCTGCTGAAAAAGGTGTGATCAGTTCTTTGGTTTCTTCTGTTTGACACTTCTGCCTCTCACTTCCATATCAGGGCCTGCACATCCCTGCTGCTCCTGGCCTCAGTTGGGGAGCACCTTTCTTACATGTCCTCATGAGATAGTTTGGTCAAGTTGTCTCAGCACTGAACAATAAAACCAGCAGACCCACCTTGCTCAATCTATCGCTGAAAACTTGTAAATGAAGTTAGAGCTGCTCTATCCCTGCTCAGGCAGAGTGTCCTGCTACACTCTTCAACATCATAAATGCCCTTGTGAGTTAGAGGGAATGTGTTACTTGGACATGACTACTGAATCAGCCAGCATAGAGGACAATATTCAGCATGTTCAAGACTTCATATATTGAATTTCACAACCTGCCAGTGGTGCCTGACTAACTGTATGGTTTAATTCCCTGAGAGGAGGGATGGGACACAACTCAGAGCATCATATGTTTATATGTTTATTCTTTTTTTATGCTTTATTAGATGCCTCTGTAAATTCCCTATCACACATTTCCAGCCCAGCAGCAGTGGTCTCTCGAGCAAGGGGGTGGAATTGTGGGAGGCATGGGTTAAAAGGGGGAGACTGCCGAGGAGTACTGTATATAGCTCAGTGACCTTGCAGCTGGGAATAGCCCCAGATAGCCCAGTGTGAGCAGCAGCCAGTGGTCCTCTGGCATGGACCAAGTTCAAGGGTGGCAGCATCCCTGCCTATGTGCCTCTGCCTAGGGCTTGTTTTGGGGTTCCCTTGGCTAGTGAGGGAAGCAAAATAAATTTACTATTTGTGTTTTAGACATGGGTTTGTGCTTGTCCTGGCTGCTTGCCTCTGACAACACACACTTACATTTACACTTAGGCAGCTACTTAGACACATACAGGTTAAGGGAATAGATATATTTCATTTGTCTCATGAATTTTTACTTTGATGAGATCTGTAACACTTACATATATATATTTACACTTGGATATAATGTCTATTCAGCCTTACTTCTGTGTACATTTTTGTGTTTACACTGACATATCTATTTAGACTGTTTACATTTCTTTCTATTTAGATAATATATTAACACTTATTGAACAGAAAGTGTGTTTAGACTAGACATCTGTTTAGACGTAGATATTTACACTTACATCTATTTACACATTGTTCATTTACAGATATCTATTTGGTATATATTTAGGTTATGTATAACCTCCATTTAGATTACATACATCATCTCCTTTGACTATTAACACATAGCAAGAGTATATGACTTCCTATTCAGACTTTTTTCTTTTTAAAACTTCTTTATATATAACTCTGAAAGAATTTATACAAGCAATATTTTTTTTTTTAGTTTAAAATCCTTTTCTATATTTGTAACTGAATATTATTTCCATGTATATAACGAGAGATTTTTCTTTATTTCATTCCCCTCAAGAACATGTACAGTTCAATAGTTTTTATTTCCTCCCCATGAATTTTCATGCATTTTTGGGCTGCGACACATTTTGGGGGTGGAAGTCCCTTGTGACCCCCTCATTCTCCTCACACCTGCTCTTCCACTGCATCACTGCCCACCTCCCCACTCTGACATTTGGATGTCCCAATAGACATTATCTAACCCCAACCTCCCAAAGAAGCACAAAACATGAGAAAGAGCTCTGACAAGCAGATCATTAATTTAACAATGCCATTCAAAATGGACAAACTTCCCCCCTCCAAACAAAAGGGAGATTCCCCACTCCCCCCCAACAGCTCCAGTCCTTGCACTGATGCTGCACACCACACTTGCTTGGTCAATAAAACTGGAACTGAAGTGTAAAACTTTAAAGAGTAAAATAAAGAACAAATCTCAGTAATTCACTTTATCCTGAAGAGGGGTGTGTGTGGTTATACACATCCAGTAAAAATACTCCTGGGATATAAGTCTTTAATTGTCCTTTTGCATTAACTGAACTTGCACAGCTGTAAACTGAAACCATTACATTTTCCATCCCCAAAATGCATCTTTTTACCCTGACTAGGGGTTCTTGTGTTACAGAGTTAGGAGGCAGCTGCACTGCCCAAGAGAGAGGCTGCTGGGCTGCTGGGACACACACCATTGGAAGTGAGACAATTAATGCAGAAGCAATGCCAGCAATGTTTGGAAGACGTGCAGCGCTGGGGCCTCTTTCTAACCAGTCAACACTACACATTGGAGGGCAATGGTCCCTGACGCCTCAATGGAGCTTTCATGGGGGGGTGGGCATCCTGAAGCCATCCTCAACAGAAGCCACATCAGCTAACTGCACCATTCCTGCAGCTGGCAGGTTACTCCCCATCATCTGCAAGAAAAACCCCCAGTCAGAATCACACCGGTCACCACAGAGGTCTTCCACAACAACCCTGCCCTCAAAAGCTCCATGGCCTTTTGCTCACCTGCTACACACTGATAGGATGCTGCAGCTGTCATTGCTTGTGGCACCAAAGTTATTAAAAGACAGAAAACTACCACTGCACTTGTGAGAAATCACCAGCCTGAGCTCCTCCTGGCTATGGCCCACCTCAGTTCAAATACTCGTCCAATTCCAAAGGCTGTGCACACAGCACCTGCAAAGCCAAAGGTAAATATTTAATATAGATGCCGCACGTTTCTCTGCTCTTAGACACTGACCCAACCAACAACCACATCACCTCCTTGGAACCCCTTCTAAGTGGGCAGCTTCAACCCTCCTTAACACAAGTCAGAGTCTTCCGGAATATAGTTGGGTGGCATTGGAGCTGTGTGATCTCCTCTTCTGGCCTGAGAGCCATCACATAGTGACCAGCAGCAGCAAGAAAGGTGCTTACGGGGGAGAAATTAAACATTTCCACCAAATGCTCTTGCTTCACAGAAAAAGGTCTGAGCTTCTAAGGGCCAGGACAGGTGATGTATCAGTGCTTTGAGACATGGAACAGCCTGCCCTGGCTGCAGCAAACCATGCAGAGAAGTGGCAGGGATGGGGGGTGGGGGTGGAGAGAATGGTTAAGGGGAAGCAGAGGGGCAGGCAGTGATCTGTGCCCTGTGTGACCAGTGACAGGACACAAGGGAATGCCTGGAGCTGTGTCAGGGCAGGTTTAGGCTGGATATTAGGAAAAGGCTCTTCTCCCAGAGGATGGTCTCCCATCAATGGCCAGCAAGGGTTGGACCTCTGTCTTGGTTTTCACTGTCTGCAGCTTGGAGAAGTTCTGCCTGGGGCAGCACGGAAAGAAGAAAATGTCTGTAGGAAGAGGTGTTGGTACAGGGTGGGGATGCAGACCTCCAATGAAAGGGTTTGTGGTGGCATATGCAGCCAGTGAGGGAGCCCTGGATCAGTGCACATAGGCTGTTCATCATGTGTGTGTAAAGGGCAAAATTTGTAAGGAAGAGAACCCTGGGACTCTTTTCCCACCAGAGGAAGCTGCCTGAGAAACATGGTCATAGGGAAGATCTCAAGGCTTCCTGCAGTGCAGGAAAAGACAGCAGGTTTGTTTTGTTACTGACTTTGCACCAAAGAGGGCAGGACATACCCTGATCCACTGT
>VZTX01002301.1:63331-93848 GCA_013400915.1 Pardalotus punctatus | reverse complement strand
CGGGTCTGCGGCGTTCCCGCAGCTCTGCACGGAGCCATGGGCGCCTCTGCCTCCGCGCCGCTGGACGAGGGCAAGTGCGCCTACATCCGAGGTACGGGGCTGGGGAACGCCGGAATGCCGCCGGCAGCGCTCGGGGAGCCCCGCGGGGCTCGGGGAAAGCGGCTCCGGGAGCCCCGGGCATCCCGGGCAGCGCTCGGCAGCCGGCGGCACGGCGCGGGTTGGGCCGGTTCTCAGCGTGCCATGCAGTTCGGAGCACTTCATTGCGAGCCATGCTTTAGAAGGTCCCGCTGAGGGAGTTACAAGCGGACGGTAAAACTTTGTGGAGCGCCCAGCGCTGGGGCTGAGTCTGCCCGTGTGACAGATCCCGGCTCTCCGAGCCGGCAGCTTGCGAGGCACCGGGCTTTGCCTGTGTGCATCAAACCAGCACCGTGCGGGCTGATGCTTGGCCAAGCCCCTTGGAGGCAGTGGGAACACTGCTAGGTGCGTATTGAGTTTAAATTATGTGTACGGCTATTAAACGATGAAGGAAAAGAGCGTCATTCTGGGATTTAGGGAGTCTTTTTGTTACTTGAGTAGTTCAGTATGAAACACGGCTTACTCTTACCTGTACTGCTTATCGGTCAGGCAGCAGGTAGAGTATTTGTAAAGCAAATTTTAAGGCTGGAGATTTACAAGTGGAATAAAAGTTTGCATGAGAAAAGGAAGCCCAGCTGCAGTACTTGATGTATGATGCATGTGGAGCCTTCGAGAGCCCTCTCTTTTGTGGGCTGGGAGATCAAACTGCGCTGAGGATTCGGCCGGAGGGGGACTCCTGGGTGGTGCCCACAGCCCAGCTTGTCCTCGGATTCCTTTGCTTTGGGATTTTTTTTTGTGGTGCAGAGGGAGTGCAAACATTCAACCACTCCTCTGTTAGGACTCTTGAAATCACAGTGGGTCTTTCAAGAGGTTCCCAGAGTGGGAAGGATGTCCAGTTAGTTATTAAAGGGCTTTTACCCAAAAAGCAGTCAGCAGAGCTACTGACCTCACACGCCGAGAGTTTTTGACAGTGTCCTCTCACTATTGTCATTCCTCCTTCTCCATTGAGGGTGGTTTCAAGTCCCATCAGAGCAATGAGGATGTAGTCCCCATGGATTTCTATTTTTCTTCACATTCACCTGCATGCTGCAACCAAAAATGCATTTCCACAGTTCAGCATTTCAGTTTTCTGGTTCCTGATTTGTGAACACCTGAAAAGGTTCATGTCTATTTACTGGAAAAAAATAAAATAGGAAATTCTGGGAGCTTATTAGTTTAGGGGAAATTGTGCAGGTCTTTGCCCTGGACATCATCTAGGATTAGAACTGGGAGCTAATGCCCAAGGGTTGGCAAGTCCCTGTGTGTGAAGTGGGGCTGGATGTGTGTGTCTGGGACTTGCCTGCAGCTCCCAGGGAGGGTGCCTTGGTCGTGCTGAGAGCTCTGCGGCACTCCAGACACAGCTCTTGTTTGCCCAGTGCATCTTTGCACGGCGAGAGCCCGAGGGGGATCATTGTGGAAGAAGGAATTAAAACCCCGTGCTCATCCCCTGGCTCACGTCTGCTGTTCGTGCTGTGAGTGAGGATTCCTCACTCTGAGCTCCTGCTTAGAAAAATAATTAATGAGGCACTTTATACAGAAGCTGCCTGTGAATTAGCACTTCCAAGGAGCAAAAAGAATCGGGAAGAGCCTCTTATGTGGAAACAGAGTGCAATCCAGCCGGCTCACCAAACCTAGTGCTGGTGTTAGGCTGGAGTCTGTGAGATTCAGACCTTGCTTGTCTTACACACGTGGCTGTGATGTACCTGGAGAGGAGCTCTGTGGTGAGCTCCCCTCCTTGCAAGAGGGACCACGTGGAAGCACTGAATCTATAGCTTGAATAAGCAGCATGTGTTTTAGCTGGCTTTGGGAAGCTTAGGTGGGTTTTCCTGGTGGGATGGCAGCTTTTGGGGTTCTTTTCCTCCACAGGTGAGGCAGGGATGTTCTCAGTAAAAAGGAAAGGGAAAGACCTGCTTTTTTCAGCAGAACTGTCAGTCCGTGGTGCTGGAATGGGATGGCACTGGGGATGGAGATGGTGAGACAGCAAGCTCGAGGAGCCAGCAACACTCGCCAAACTTTGTGCATTTTGGGATGCTTACTCATACTGCTCCAAATATCAGTAGCCTCAAGACAGGAAATCCTGAGTATTACTTCAAATGAGAGCTTGGTCTAGTTCATAGTTGTTTTCATGATGGTGTAATTTAATTTCTTGTTGCCGTAATGATAATTTAATTTGTCTGGAATTAAATGGGTTGTAAAGCCTTGTAGTTCACTCAGACAATGTTTAAGTTAAAGCACAGTGTAATGAATGGAAATGAGGGGCTGAACATTAAAGGGGGTGGATGTCCTGTGCAGGGCAGGAGTTGGACTTGATGATCCTTGTGGGTCTGTTCCAGCTCTGGGTATTCCACCATTCCGTGTTACAGCTTCTACATCAACACAGGTTTTCTACAGGTGTTCTGACTTCCCAAAATCTGTCTGCTCACGTTGTTTGTGGGGTGAGAGAAGAACCAAATGAGGATAAGAATTATGTGAGATGTAAAATGATGTTGAAAATATGCAAACCCCGTCAAACAGGTGCCTCTATAACCCCTGAAGAACCTGCCCTTAGCACAGGCACCCCGGGTAGAGCCTGTCTGTGGGTCCCTGTGGGTGAACAGGGTGAGCCTTGTCAGACCAGCTGGAGAAGTGAATCCCAGAGAAAACCAGGAAGGCATCCCACACAGTGTCTCGGTTACTGATTGCAGAGGCTGGGATTTCCACCTAAAACTGCTTCCAGCTTCCGTGCTCGTAGGGAAGAAGCGGTAGGATTGGCCCAGTCCATTTGCAAAGCTGTGTGTGGTTGTACACAGGGCAGTATCTTGGGTCATATCATGACCTGAAAGCCAGCAAATGTAATTATTGGCCTGGTAATGTGCATTCCCTGCAGCAAACAATGCCTAAGAAGAGAACAGACGATGCCAATGTGTGATTTTCCAGGTGGTCTTCCCAGGGAAATTGAGGCTGTGTTTGAAGCTGCAAGGGCAGGGATCTTCCTTGTGAAGTTTGAATCAACTGCCTAAACACTTACTTGGGGATGAAAATGCTTTGCAAAACAATTCTTCCACTCAGAAAATCTCTGTATTGAGAAACTACATATGTTTATATGTCATTAAGTTACATTTTGCAAGCCATCGCAACATCTTTTGTCTTTGTCCAGTAGAAGTTAATGGAAGTCAGTCATTGTCGTGGGATGAAATTGTGAATAAAATGTCAAGACTTGATATTCCTTACTCCTACCTGAAGGAAATGAATGTCATAGTGAAATAATGGCAAAATGAGTCAGCAGGGACTCCTGTGGGCACTGGGGACAGTTTGTGGCCTCTGGGAGAAGGTGTGTGGAGGATGTTCAGGGAGGGTGGGAGAAAGCCAGACCACACACCCTGCAGCAATGCTGGTCTGGAAACCTTAGTAGCTGTTTCAGAGGTGTCTTCCATGCTGTGCAGCACGAGCCTGTTTTTCTAGCCATACCTATGGAAAAATACATTTTCCCACCTATTTAAGATCCATAAGATATTTTAAATACACACACATTGTGAGCAGTAAAATGGTTTAAAGCCCTCCAAAATGAAAATTTTATGGTAATTCCTCTAGGTTTTGGACTAAAGCCTTGAAAAAGATGACTTGTGGCAGAGATAATCCTGCTTTATGGGGTTTTGGTGGGACTACGTGGGGATTATTCAGGATGTGAGTGAAATGGAGTTTAAAACATGGCAGTAATAATTAGGAGACTGGGAGTTGGTCATGTGAAAAGAGTTTATTAAAAAAATTTGTGCTCTCAGTTTGATGAGGCATGGGCTAAACTTATGATGGGAGTTGTTTGTTGAGTGAATTGTCTGATGATGCTTAAGGAGTGCTACACCCAAGAGGGAGCGGCCCAGGGCGGTGGTGGGGAGTTATGGGCTTGGGGTGCAATCCTGAAATTTGGGAATCAGCTGAAAGTGCCTGCTAAAGCAACTTAGTGGTATGTCCTGAGAGATTGTGCCAGAGGTTTCATCCCTGCTGATGGAGAAGTGTTGCAGGGTCTCTGCTATCAGACAGGAAACAATCGAGGATGCAGATCTCACAGCAGGCAAAGATGGAAATGCCCTTAAAGTCTTGCTGCTTTTCCATTTCTGCACTCTCAGCAGCAGAAGCAGTAGGGGACCAAGCTCTGCTCTGTCACGTCTGGTGTGTTGGGACTAATTTTTTTTAAATTTGCAGAAGTGGAGAGATTTCAAGCACCCAACAGCAGTAATTTCAACAGGTGCATCTCCAAAACAGTTCAGCGTATGAAATACTGAACTTCTCTGAAGGCTGTTTATTCTTAAAGGTGCTTGGTGTTCTTGACCATATCCCACCTGCCCATTTCTGTGAACGTACAGCTGTCCAGAGGATGAGGCTTTGTAGTCATTTGCTTTGGATTTGTTTGTTTAAATGCAGGTTCTGCCTTCCCTTCTTTTCCACCTCTCTCCTCCCCCAGCTGAGGGCACAGTGGCGGTGCTGTGACCCTGCAGCACCCGGGATGCACCCTGTGGATTTCCTCATTGTTTAGGAAGTTTTTCCAGGCAGACCTTCCAGCCGTTGTTCTTTTCAGGTGACAGTAAAAGCTGTTACTTAATGTCTGTATAAAACTTCTTTCTAGCCATTTGTTTTAGTTAGGAATTTCAGTATGGTGTTAATGAAGACACAACAATCACACGCTGTAGGTGTGTTCCTACAAGATGCAGTGTTCTTGAAAAAGCAGAGAGACTCAGTTCTGTCCCATTTTAGAGGCTGAAGAGGAGCCTGGTTTGCCCTTTACTTGAAAGGCAAGATAGGAAATGGGTCACTAGCCTTGCAGGAACCCAGCTGAATAAATTCCATTGGTGGTATGGAGATGAGTCCCACAGACTCGGAGGGACAGAACCCAAGTGCCTGATGCAGCTCTGGAGTGAAAGTCTCAGCCAGTGTGCACAGAGCCAGGAGCAGGAGTGCTGGAGGATGGAAGAATGACTTGGAATTAATTGTGGAAAAGTTGGCCTTTTTTTGGATAGGCACTCAGACTGGATGTTGGATTTTCTGCTTTAAACTGTCGCTTACCCTTCTGGTTTTAATTTGGTGTGTGACTGCAAGTACAGCAGGGTTCTGTACAAATCTGGCTGCACTCCCAGCCTGTTCCAAGCTGCGTTCCAGAAGTTCCCTTTCCCATTTTCTGCAGGTGAGCATGGCTGTAGCATCACACAGAGCAGGAGTGCCCCATCCCTGCAAGTCTGCCAGGCTGGGTCGGACAGGGCCTGGAGCAACTTCCTGGCCTGGTGGAAGGTGTCCCTGCTCCTGGCAGGGGGTGGGAGGAGATGAGCTTTGAGGTCATTCCAGCCAAATCCTACCTGTGTGGGGTCTCTCTGGATTTAACAGCATCTGCTTTGGAGCTCTTAGAGGCTGCTTCTCCTTTTTACCTGGTGAAGTTTGTGGTAAAAGCTGATTGGATTTATCTGCAACTCCCAAAATCCAAGGAATAGGCAGAGTAGTATTTTCTTTCACAAACATTCTTTCACAATCCAGAATTCATGGTAGTACCATCTAGTTCAAGGCAATTTGGGATAGATACCCATGGAAGGAAGAAGTGAAGTAAAACATGCAGGAAATTCAAATTTCAATAAGCATGTAAGATTCTATTATATGCAACCTTGCAAAGTTTCCAAGTTCTCGAAGACTGTAAGAAATGAGATTTTTAAAGGAAAATCCTTTTGGCTTTACTTGTTTTCTCAGCAGTTTTAGTGCTGAGAGAGATTGTTGCTGTTGGAGCCGGTGGCAGATTTTCATCCTGTAGTTTTGATAAATGGTGCCTGCCTGTACTGGAATGGAGAGGCAGCTTCTCTTTGGGTTTTATGGCCTTCAATTCAAGGGGGCAAGCACTTTTTCTTACCTTTCAACTGAATGCCTGCAGAAGGCACGGAGGAATGTGATTGATGGGAAAGGTATTTGCCACCCAGTGTGAACAGAATTTTTTGTCCTTGGTAACTTTCAGATTCAGTTTTGGGAACCTAAGGCAGTAGATACCTTCTCTGTTCAATTTCCATTGCCCAAATAGTCCATTATTAACTTCTCTCAAAAGCTCCATGGGCAATTTTGGAAGTTTCCAGCCATGTTACCTTGCAAGAGCCATGGTCAGGATTTCCCTGATCAAAGCAGGAAGTGAATTTTTTCAGTTTTCATTTGTTAGTTTGGCAGTAGAAGGATTATCTGTGATCACACCCCATGTGCCTTCTGTAAATGGGTTGAGGTTTTCCTAAACCCAGGAATCCCTGCCCTGCATTTTGTGTCCCAGAGCTGTGCTAGGCTCCGTGCCTGTTCAGCAGGATCATCTCAAACCCCTACACCGAAGCAACCCATGTACGAGAACTACCCTAAAAGATGACGTGCTGCATCGCTGGGTCTGAAAAACGAAAGGTGGTTTTTTCTGGTTTTTTTTTTTTTGGGTAGTGTGAGGGAAGAGAAACCACAGGGTTGTAGAAGACGTGTGGTGTTTTTCATGCTTGTCACTGTAGAAGAAACTACATACGGTGTTGAATCACGCACAGGGATCAAGGGAAAGAATGTCTCAATAGACAAAGTGAGAAACAGGCTCACGCTTGCCCCAATATCTGTCGTTGAGAGGAACACTGCAAGTGTGCTGTGCCTTTGTGCTTGATGCTTTCCAAAATCTTGGAGACTGGAAGTTCTTAAATCAGCGCAGCTTGGCCACAAGTTGTAAGACAATCTTTGCATCTGATAGACATTTTATTGGTATCAAAGGGAGAAAAAGCAAGCTCTGAGATGATGAAAGCGGCTTTGTTCGTGGTGCCTTTGGGCAGTGGCAGCTGCAAAGCCAGTGTCTAGGTGGGGAAGGATGATGCTCATAAGGAATATGCTTTTAAAGTACGGCTTTTTCCTTTGCATGGAATAACCATGCTGTTCTCTTCACACTTGGGGAACAATAACAGTGGTTTCAAGTTTTTTAAACATACTTGCAAGCGTTTTACTTGCTTTTGCCGTTAAAGGACAGTGATGAAACGAGGCCAACTCTTACATCAAAGCAAGATTAAAGCTTGTGCAAATGGCTCAAACCTGTGTGAAGAAAGGGTTTGTCTGCTTGGGTCTCTTAAAATCTTTATCCTGTGTCTTTCTAGTAGTCTTACATATAAAAAGAAGTTTACTGCTCATTCTACACTGAAGCTTATCTTGGTATGTATAACCTAAGATTTTAGTGACTTTGTTTCTCTAGGTGTTTAATTAAGTGTTAAATCTTGAATTCATAAGCCTTTAATTTTCATGCTTCTGTGATATTTGTTAATAGGTCTGACCAAGTAGTTGCTCTTACACTTTGGGTAGTACTGAAGCTTTAAGCCAAAATATCTAGGTCATTGTAGTGCTACCAAAGTTGTTCTTTAGTTATTGCATCTTTTTTGATTGCTTTTTTTTTTAAAGCTGGGGACTTGTCTTAGCTGTGGTGCAGGAGGCAGAAAACAAAAGTGTGACTGACTCTTGGGCTCTTCTGAATACATGAGTAAGAGGTTAAAAGCAGTACAGTTTTCAAAAGTATGTAGGCTGATTTTGTATGGTTGCAATTCTCTTAGGAAACAAGTGAGTAATTCTCTTAGGAAACAAGTGAGATCAGGAGTAGAATAGTTATTTTCTTAATAAATGTTTTCAGCCAAAAATAGTGATCAAAAGGACCTTTTGGGTGCTGTTTGTGACAGACTGGTGTCCTAGGCCTGTAGCCATGCCCTGCACACCGTGGTTCCTGCGGGGCGGGCAGCGCTGCAGGGGTGACACCCACGTTGTGCATCACAGCCTCGCTGCTCCTGTGCACTCCCCCGGGGATGCCCGCCAGCCCAGCGCATCCCAGGTGTTTTTTGGGATGGGAACAGGGGAGGATCCACTGGAGCGTGGCCTCAGCACAGGTGGGTGCTGCTGCAGGTGTCTGGTCACACTCGGGGACCGGAGGGAGCTGGGCTGTGCCGCCCTTGGCTCGGAGCCGGGTGAGCTCCTGTGGCGCTGCGTCAAGCCAGGCTGCTCCAGGGCTGGCCCAGCTGCGGCCACAGGGTGAGCACATCACTCCTTGGTGGGACAGAGCAGCAGGTTTTTGGCTTGCTGCCCACTTTCTGTACCTTCCCAGGAGCCAGCCGCGCTCTGTTGTCCACAAGGAATTCTGCTTTGGAGGTTCATGCACAGTGAGTCTGTCAGCTGATCTCCAGGTTGTTTTTTTTACAGGTCACTGCTAAAAGAGGGAGCACGGAGCATCCTCCCGTTACTAGTTTCTGCCGAGAAAAGCCGCCCACGGCAGTGCCTGGTGGTTTGTGGGCTCTCCCTGCCACCACCAGCACCAGTGATGCCTTTTCAAACCACAGAGGGCTTGCAAGGAGATCTTTGGTAGCACTGTAGGACAGTCTGTTCAGAGCTCCCCAAACGCTCGTGTTTTTTTAGGTTCATTCCATGCTGTGCTTTTAGGGTCAGGGCACGTTTTGGGTGTGGCTGTCGTGCATTGCAGCAGGCAACCTACAGAAAAGGTCATTGTCACCTCAATTGCATGTGGGCTGTTGTGTGGGGGGCATGTTGGTCCTCACAATGAATGTTTGTGGCACAGACATCATAAAACAATTCTTGTTCCTACTTCTTTACTGTGTAAACAAGTGAAGCTAAAGCAAAGGTGCAGGGAAGTGAAGGCCTGGGACCAGGCTGGGGCAGGACCAGGAGGTGCAGCCTGTGCCAAACTTCAGAGCAGGGACAGCCCTACAGCAGCTCCAGCTGCTGATGGATCCAGCAGGCAGAGTTGATGACTGACACATGTACTGGGGACCAGCTGGGCCCTTGAGCACCCAGGATCAGGGAATCAGAGAAGCATGGAATGGTTTGGGTGGGAAGGGACCTTAAAGCCCATCCAGTGCCACCCCTGCCATGGCAGGGACACCTCCCACTGCCCCAGGCTGCTCCAAGCCCCAGTGTCCAGCCTGGCCTTGGACACTCCCAGGGATCCAGGGGCAGCCACAGCCTCTCTGGGTGACCTGTACCAGAGCCTCCCCACCCTCACAGGGAAGAATTCTTTCCCAATATCCCATCCAGCCCTGCCCTCTGGCAGTTTAAAATGCCTCCTCCTTGCCCTGTTGCTATCTGCCCTGTCCTTCATTTTGTATAAGCCCTCTTAAAGTTCTGAAAGGCTTCAACAAGGTCTCCCTGTAGCTTCCTCTTCTCCAGGCTGAACAATCCCAGCTCTCTCAGCCTATCACTAAATGGATTTCACATCCAGCCTCAGAAAAAAATACCTACAACTTCTTTATGTTATAAAACCGTGTGGGGTTCCCCTTGGAGGTTTAAGTTCTGTGTGAAGGGAGCTCCAGGTTTTGCAGGGCTCAGAGTCAACCTCTGGCTGTTGATGCCAGATCCCTGCTCGCTTCCTGGGATGGCCCATTTACTACTGGGTTTTGGTTCATTGTGCTTGGCATCTCAGCTAAAAAAACCATCCTCATGTGCCCTATCTGGAAACTTGCTGCCTGCCAAGGAGCTTTTCCTTACTCTCTTCAGAGGTGCACGGGCATCGCTGCTTCAAATTTACAAAAGATACCGGGGCCATCCTGCCACTGAGCATCCATCTCGCTCAGCACCTCTCATCTCCTGTCTCAGGAAGGCATTTCTAAAGCTTCACGTGGTATTTTCCTTCCTCTGCATGAAACCACAGTTGCTGTTCGTGCTGTGATTCTGTGCAGGGCGTTGTTGTGACGTTGCTAACTGGAGACCTGATCCTTGGAGCAGGAGTGGGGAGGTTAAATACCATGGGTGAATGTTGTCTAAAGACCAGCTTGCTTTTATTGAGCATGATACAGAGGATGTTTAATTTGATATTCCACATATTGCAGTGATCACTCTAGGGGAAAGGCAAGTTTTTATCATCCCCAGGCAAAGATTTAATAGCAAGGTCTGTGCAAAAGAAAGGAAAAAAGGTTTTTTTGCTCTTTAAGGGTATTCTGTAAAGTAACATCACTGTAATTTAGTGTGCCAGACACTTTCCAGTGCTTGCAGTTGCAGATGAGGCTTTGCCAGCCCTCAGCTGTCCAGACTGAAGTTTCCATGCTGAGCATCTGCCCCAAATTGCCATTTTGAAAAAACTGCAGCTAAAATAGCTAAAATGGATGAGCCTTTTTTTTTTTTTTTTTTTTTTTTTTTTGTGAATGAAGCTAAAGAAAGCATGTTTACCTCTCTTTTGATGTTCTTTTGATCAGCTCAGGCATGTCCTGCAGGGGAGGGAAGGGTTGGGGGCCATAGAGGTGGAATAAGGGAAACCGGAGGCGAGTGGGAAAGGTTTCCAACCACTACCCATATTCACCTGCTGGACTAAACCCTGTTGTTTCCATGTTTACCCTCTGTGCAGGCTAGAAAAAGCTGCAAAGCCCACAGCTACCAGCAGCTGTTCCCTGCTGTGGGCAAAGCGAACACAGCTTTGTACCGTACGGGCTTAGGTGTGAGTGGAAAAGCTTTGTGGAGATGAAGCCCTGAATCGTTGCTGATGCTTGAAGGAGGCCAGGGTGCAAAGGCTTGTTTTTGGTGTATTTTTCTACTGGCTTCATTCGGTAGGAAGCCCCAGATTGGTTGTTTGGGTTTTTTTCTTTCCTTCTGGGATTTCCTGTGCACCTGCCAAGCTACAAAGCGCTGTGCAGGCATCACTCAGCTGATCTTCCTGCTGAGATCCTGCGCTGCTGTTTGATTTCATGCACGAGGAGTTGTGGCTGTTAATTTGGGGCTTGACAAACTTGGTGCTTCGTATTTTTGGGAATTGATGATTTTGATGCTCTCCCCAAGTTTCCAGCCAGGTTTTGGCTGTGCTCAGGCACTCAGCACTTCTGTAAATCAGGAAAAGAAGGTGACAGGAGCCATCTGGGAGCTTCTCCTGTAAGTGACACACGTTTTGTCCAGCTTTACATTCTATAGTAGACATAGATCTGCTTCTCTGGGGTAGTATTTACCTGCTTTTACATATAAATCAAGCTCCTGCTATTTCCAGCTCACTAATCCACAAACTTTCAGAGCTCTGAATGGGGCAGGTACCATATGAGGTTGATTAGAAGATGGTAATTTTAGGTGTGATTGGAAAGGAGAGTAACTTCAATCACTTGTGCTCCATCAGTGCTTGTTCTGAGCCCAGGAAGCAGCAGCAGCAGAACTCCTGACACGAGGAGTGTGTGGGGTGAGTGGTGGTTTGTGAGCGTGGCTGGAGGGAGGCGTCCGGATGTCAGGGCTGCATCTGATGTGTCTGCAAGGAGGAGCCCCCAAATCCTGCAGGCTGTCAGCTGGTCAGAGCTCATGGTGGCTTTTGTGGTGCTTTTGGAGGAGGAAAGGTCAGTTATAGAATGGTTTGGATTAAAGGGGACCCTTAAAGCTCATCTTGTTCCACCCCCTGCCGTGGATGCCGTCCACTTTCCACTGCACCAGGTTGCTCCAAGCTCTGTCAAGCCTGGTTTTGGACACTTCCTCTGGAACAAAGCTGTCCTTTTGACAGGACAAGAGGAAACAACCTCAGGCTGTGCCAGAGGAGGTCCAGGTTTACCATCATGGAAGGGGTGGGCAGGCACAGGAAGGGGCTGCCCAGGGGGCTTTGGAGTCGCCATCCCTGGACGTGTCCAAGGAAGGCCTGGCTGTGGCACTCGGTGCTCTGGGCTGGGGACAAGGTGGGCAGTGGGCACAGCTTGGGCTCGATGGTCTGGGGGGGTTTTCCAGCCTGAGTGATTCTATTATTCTGTGTTTCCATGATGTCCTACCAAACCCAAGGGAAGCAGTGGGGAGGAGGAGTGCCCAGCACAAAATTGAGGCTATATCTGGTGTGACACACACCCGAGACCTGTGACAAAAGAAGCTTCTGGGGAAGACTTTGGAGATTGGGCTTGGTGTGTTCACGGTGATCCCTTGAGAGCTGTGGCCAGGTAGTGGTGACATCAGAAACTGAGGCTGCGCTGGGTTTTTTGGAGGAAGAAGCTGAGTTCCAAGTCAGTGAAGGAGGAAGGCCCCGTCTGAACTTACCACCAGCTTCCCTTACAGCTGGAAAAAGCACAAAGCTGCTCAGAATGAGGGTGACTAAAGCTGATACCATACTGGGAGACACAGGAGTTACCAGCACACACAAACATCCCACACCGATGTGGTGGTAAGAGTGTAAAATACTACACGGTAATTTTGAGCAAGAGCTTGCGGTTTGTTAGTCACTCATCTCTTGCTGCATGGCTTTTCCTTCGCGTGCCTTATATATTCAGGCAGCAGGAAGTGTAGTCAACTGAAAAGCTGCTGTGCTCTTTCTGTAGCAGTTGGCATTGGCAGGTGTTACTTTTGTGCCCTTTAAACCGAATTCACACTTGCCTTGGGGGGTGCTCCTAATCCTGGATCTCACAGGGTGTTGGGGCTGGGCGCTGGAAGGGAGCACTGGCTGGGTTTGATTGTTACCATGTGCAAGGAGCTGCTTTTAAAATAAAATCCAGCCTCTCTGACAGCTGAGTGTCTGGAGTTCTGCTGTTGGAAGGGACCAGTGATTTTGTGAGGGGCTGCCCCAGAGCTCAGGCTGAATTTGAGGATGCTGCACAGTGTTGAGTTTCTGTGGCTGTTGTGTATGCTCGCCTCGGCTGAATCGGTGCCAGGGGTGCGAGTGTGCGCAGCCTTGGGAGGATGTGAGAGCTGCATTTCAGATGGGGCCCATCTCTTTATTCATATTTAACTCCGTTTGGATGATGAGAATGGAGACATCTGTAAAAAGTAATAGTCCCCCTTCCTTCCAGAATAAGGCTATGAGCTTTCCAGCTGTTGGCTAAGACAGGTTTTCCTGTTGAAATAGCTTTGTCTGAAGTAAGTCTAAAACAATATGGTTATAATAACTGAAAATATTTCTTTGTCAATTCTAGTTGTAAATCCAAGTGGTTTGATTCATTGTTAGCTCTTGTAGCAGCTGTTTGATTCAGAAAACCTTATGGAGTCTTCCAGGGAAGTGCTCGCTGCTGGTAAAATGCAGTTTTGCTTAAATCCTTTATTTTCTTTACCATATTGTGTGGTTAATTTTCTTTTGTCTTCACAGTGAAGTCTCACAAGTCCAGAACACACTCTTGCTTTCCTTCAGAAGTCCCAGCATCCTGAATAATGCAAAGACTAGCCCGTAACATTCATTCACGTGGTTCTTGTTCGCAACCACAGTAATATGGATTGTGCCATATATCTGTCAGCTGATGCCATCCTATATTCATAAAATATGCCTGGGATCATTTTTTAGATCTGCAGAGTCTAAAGATGATTAGGCATCTCTCTGATGTGTAATTATTCTGAACTGAATACTGTTAATCAGAATATATGCAATTTATATACAGTAGACAAGCAGAGAAGAGTGTATGTTAAAAAAAATTTGTTTGCCAGAGCAGGTTTGAAATAAAAAAAAAGTGGGTCTAATTCATTGAAGAGCCTTTTATTTTTATTTAAATACCTTTTTTAAAAAAACCAAGCCACGTTGGCTGGCTCAAGAAGCAGTTTTACTTCTGTATCATGGGCGTGTCTTGACTACATCTCTGTGTTTTCTTTTCAATTTCAAGATAGCGTATGATTTTACAAATCAGAGGAGCCCTTGGAAATTAAGAGTTTAAAACGTATGTCAGGGTATCTGCTCAGTCTGGAAGCCAGGGCTGCATGCTCTCCTCTGACTTTCTTGGAGTTGCCCTGTGCTGGTTGTTCTTGAGTGAGATTAGATCTGATGCTTTTGTATTTCACTCACAGCAGCTTCTTCTGAAGCACACTAAGCGGATATCTTTAATACACCCAAACAAAAATTGTGATTTTTAGAATGTCAGTTGGCATTTAGAGCGTCAGCTTGGCTTCAGAGGTGCTGAGCACCCACCTGGCTCTGGTTGTTGGTACCAGCTGTTCTGGAAACAGGAGTTGCCTCACACCGGTGGCAGCAAAAGGAATTTTGAAAAATGCCTTTGAATTTTCAATGTGTGCTGTCTTAGTGCCAGAAGTGCTTCTCAGTGGGAAATAATTACAGTGCGAGGGCCTGACCTTGTCATTACTGCTTCAGAAGGGGTTGTAAGACAATTGTCATCTCCTGGACTGTGGATTTGTGGCTGTTGGCTACGGCACATGTCCCTCAGAGGGACCTGCCTGCAAGCAGAATTGGAAACCAGGATGTTAAATGTGAGGCCTGTGTTTTGTTGTCCTGACCTCCACATTTCTGAGACTTGCAAAGAAAAAGTCCTGACTCCATTTGAGCCCAAACCTTTGGGGGCAGAAGGTTCAGCGTAGCTGGCTTGTTTTTGAAGGTTTGCTGCACTTTTGCCAGTAAAGCTCAGAGTAGAGCAGAGACCATAAGATGCATGTTTTCAACACTGTCTATGTGTCTTTTCACTGGAAATTATAAAACCCCATGAATCATATTGGTGGGTTTTGTGAATACACTTCCAGAATTCCTGGCCTGTTCTTTTTCTATCACTGCTCTGCTTATTCCTTAATCAAGAGCCTGCCTGTTTGTGTGCAGCTGCTGGGTTTATGCAAAAGCTGTGGTGAAACAGTTGGTGAAACGGTTGGCTCAGAGACGCTTGAAAGGGCAAATAGCACAGAAACAGAGTCTGAGGGTACCAGAAAGTGCTGCTGTTGTGAGTAGCACACAGCCTGAGTAGCATCTGGTTGGAAGGGTTGATTGATTGTATAGTAAAGGGCTTTGGGAGTAGTAGCAAGGGATAGAAAAGTCTCTGCAAGGTTGTTGTGGATTCAAGAGCTCTTGAGGGTGTTTTGAAGCCACACTGGATGCTGTTAGGTGGGAAAATATTTTGTAGGAATTCAGGGCTCATTCTTCCTCTCATCGCATTGGTGAAGTCCTTCAGTCCAAATGATGATAGAAAATGGGTTTATGTGGTTTTCCCTGCATTTGCTTCTCAGAAAGCCACAGGCTGCCTTTAAGCCACCCTTGAAGAATGCAAACATGGCTTGAATTGTAGCTGTAGTGAGGAAACGCAGGCAGCCTTTGGAGGAATTCAGGTTTGGGTGAGACTCAAAATGATCATTGTTAGATGGGGCTAAATACATTTATAGTCTCATGACTAATGATTTCTTCTGCATTCACAACGTGAAAATATGATTTAATATACATAAAGTTACCAGATAAAACCCTTATCACACAGCTCTTGCACGTTGCATTCTTAGGGCTGTTTTTTTCTTGGTGCCCTAAATAAAGCATTTTGCAAAACACAGAAAGATGAAGAATTTAAGTTTTGACAAATGAAACAGAGGACCATACTCTTTTCCAGAAGGAGAGAAAGCATCAGCATCCACAGTGGCAGGAGCTCAGATTGGATTGATGGGAAGAACTTTGTGGAGACCCTTGATGGAAGAGCTGAAACAAAACTGGAGCTCTAAACCCAATCATACGAAGGCAAGAGTGATGAAAGGGAACTGTTAAATGCACTGACACCATGGATATAAACCCAAGCCTTGAATGTCTTCTGGTTGTGTGTAGCCACAGGTCCTGGTGGGCAGGCAGGTCCTTTTGCTGTGTCTGTACCTGGAGGGCCATGAAGGCCTCGAGGGGCACAGGCTCACTGTGAACCAGCAGGAGAGCTCTCACCGACCCATTTCCCAATAAATTCTCAGGAACAAATTTCCTCTTCTTAATAACAACCTGCCCAGCTGCCTTTCTGAGCCCAGGCCTCGTGTGGTCCCACTGTACAAACACAGCGCTGGGAGAAGGTGGTTTGGATTTGGTATTTCCTTTCAAGTCATGTTGTCACGAGCTCCTCTGAACGTGAAAGATAAATGGAGAGGAAATGAGGCAGCTTAGCTCCTTTTTTTTTCCAGAAGAAAGGAGCATTGAAACATGGGGGTGGAAGAGCCAGGAGGCTGAGGAGCCTCAAGCACAGGTTTAGTGAGAGGGACAAGAGCTGAGTGGAGCTTCTTCCCTGAAAGTCCTTAAAAATGGAGACAACAAACACCAGTGATAACACTCTGGTCTTCTCAGTGGTGCTTTCATGAGTGCTTGAGGAACTGAAACTGGTCCAGGAGGAAGAAGAATAATGCCCAGCAGCGGGCACTGTCAGGTGGCTGGATGGAACCTTCTGAGCTGATTTCCCTGAGTAGAAGTGGACTTTGGTGAAACCAGCCCCGTGGAGGAAACAAGGCGACTGGGAGACTCCACCTGCAGAGCTGTGTGTCACCACCTTCCTGTCACAGCAGGTGACACCATGGCTGTGCCTGTCTGGGAGCTGCAGTCAAACACTCAGTGGGGCTCCGGCCTTTCTGGGAGTTGTGGTTAAAAATAGCAGCCTGAAAAAGAAAATAAATACTTTCGAACAGCGTGCCAGAACAAAGAGACCTTAAACCCCTACATTTGCACAGGAGAGACTGTAAGAAGAGTGTTCCTTTGTGTGTGTCCTCTGTGGCATTTACATCATATTCTTTCTGCACACAGTTCTCTATTTTCCCTTTTTCCTTAAATTCCCCTAACCCTGTGACCTGGGAGTATTCCTGCCTCTGGTGATGTGGGTTGCTGTCCCTGGTGGGTTGTAGGAAGAGCAGACCTGGGGAATGTAAAGGTAATCCTTCATCTTTGATACTGCTGCAGCTGCAGAAAGTTAGGGGTTGTTTGGATTTTTGCTTGACCTGTCCTCAGGATAAAATTTTCAGAATTATTCTTGATTTGCTAGCAGAAGGTGTACTTTTATTAGTCAGGTCCCAGCTTTAATCTAGTGGAGTCAAAGGCATGAACTCTGCCAAGTAAGGAATGATTAATTAAGTTTAATGGGTCCTTTTAGCTTTGCCAAAGAAAAACCCAAAAATGTTCAGATCACTTGGTTTCAAGCTTTTACAGTGCTTTGGAAATACTGGGACCTTGATTATGGCCTTATTCAACTTTGAATGGGAGAGAAGAGGGAAAAGGAGGCCACTGGCAGGTGTCCCATGTTGACAAGCCCCAGGCAGCCCGAGGGCCATCTCCCATCTTCTGTTTGTCTTTTCCCCATTTATTTTGTTTTCATTTGCCTCATTTTCTCTGCTTCTTCCCTTGAATTGTCCCTGGACCATATTTAGGAGGGGCTTTTGGAGTGGTCTCATAGGTTTCACAAGGGAAGAGGCCAATTCTGTCTCCTTTGCACCCATTTCACAGCAGGAAAAGAGCAGAAGTCTGCCACCTGTCCTGCAGTGGGACTTTGGGGCAGCAGCAGCCGCTACAGGAAAGTCAGATTAAAGTGTGGGTGAGAGAACCAGACCGAGACTGAGGAATGAGAGGAGGTGTGGTCGAGGTCTCCCTTTCCAGCAGTGTCAGTGCATCTTCCTGCCTTCGTGCCAACCCCTTCTTGAAGGAGCCCGGATCAGGGGCTGATGCTCTGGTACCACTTCTCAATGTTTCTGCAGTAATTTGAATTACAAAGCTCATCTGTTGCATCACAGAGCTGTAGTTTCCCTTCCCCATCTGTAATCAGGGCAGAAAAAGAAACTGTTTTGCACAGGGCTGGGTGAGCAGCTTCATGTCATAATTATACACTTGTCCTCTAAACTCTGGACTTTAATTGATGCTTTTTAGCAGCCGTGTGAAGAAACCTTTCCCACAGCATGAGGCACCAGGGCTTCCTCCTGTCTCTTCTGCAGAGTGAAAAATCCAGGGAACAGTCTGGGTTTTTGGGGGCCATTACCATCCACAGAGAGGTAGAGAGGGGTTCGTTTGTGAAAGGGGAGACTTTTAGCAGCATGAGTACAGACCCTTTAGTGCTTGGCAGTACTCCTTGCAAAGTGTGAATGCAACCCTTTTAAAATCCATTTATTTCTAAAGAGTTAGCAGACGTTTTTAGAACTATTCTGTTATTTTTTCTGAACATGAGAACAGACTACCACCAAGGAGAACTTGTCTAGTTCATCTTAGCTAAAGCTTTGAAGGATTAACCACAGTGTAGTGCCATGGAACTTTTTTGTTTTGTAGGTTGTGTCTGCCTTGAACAATTCCTGCTGCAGCATCTCCGTGGCCAGCAAAGTCCGTGTGGCACCAGAAAGTGATCCCATTGGATCACCATGCTGTGTAACAACAGAGCATATAACAGATTAAAGAGATTTTATAAGCTTTGTAAGAACACAGTATATGACAGATCAAAGAGATTTTGTAAGCTTCACTCAAATTTCTAAGTTTTATAAAGCAAGTCCTCCCATCCTCTGCCCAGTGTTTTGCCCTGACAACAGTTACATTTTCCTGCAGTCATGTTCCAGTATTACAACATGAAACTCATGAGAACCTGAACAAATAACTAAAAAGGCACTGCAAAGGAAAAGCTTTTCCATTTTTGTTATTCAAGCTGAATGTAAAGTGAGAGGTAGGGTAAAAAAATTCCTTGGAATGTGAATTGCATTTTACATACTCCTCTTTCCTCTATTATAAACTTCTATTAGAAGATTAATATTATACATATATGTAGATATATATAGATATAAATTTTTGGCCCTTTTTAAAAGAGGAGGGAGAGGAATAAAATCAATTATTGATTTTCACAAAGAGTTGGCTCTTTGTCCCCCTCAAAATGCCTTTTTATAGTTGCTGCCCTATAGAGAATCAAGGTGAGGAGGTGTTGGCACAAGCAAAGCAAAGCAGGTGAAATTGGAAAATGCTGCCCAGCTGGCACAACTGTGACATGGGTATGGCCTTGGGCTTCAAAACTCTGAATTGTGCTTGTTGTTTGGGTTAAAATTTGTGTGTTTACCCAGATGGTGTCGTGAGGTTCAGAATGGCAAGAAGGGGCTCTGAAGCTGAAATTATTTCCTGTGATAAAATCAAGTGACATGATTGTGATGTTTGAAAGTCATTAAAGTAAACATCCTTGCTTTGAGACCTCTCTTTAGTTCAGAGATATTCTTGGTTTTACTCTTCTTTTGCTCATAGGCTTAGCTGAACATCCTTTGCAAATAATGATATTTACTCATTTTCAGTTCATGCGGGAGCCAAAAGAGAAGCAAATACCTTACGATTGATGAGGAAAATTGCAAGAAAAGGGCCTCCAATGTTACCTTTATTCTCATTTGCTTACTCCATTTTTTGGGGGTTGTGTGTTTGTTGAAGAGAAATGGAATAAAATTCTGCCGTGGAATAATGGCCTCCTGCTACAGTGCTTAAAAAGTGATGCCTTTGTGGGAAATGTGGTACTCTGAGGAGTCCATCTGGGCTGGTGGTGAAAGGACTTGCAATGTAAAGGGAATAAAGGGAGTTTAAGGTAAGGAAACTTCAGCATAAACGAGGCCCCTCCTGGGAAGAGGTGTGTGTACTCATAGCTTTGGCCAATGTCATGTACTCCCCTGAGTTTTTGTGATAGAGCCATGTAGTATGGCATAATTGGGCAAAGTAATTACGAAAAAAGAAATTAGTAAAAATATCTCCTGGATCTGTATGAGCACAGACCAAGCATTGCATGGAATTAATCTTTTGAAGGTGTGTGTGTCTGTATAAATTAAAGAATATTCAGAAAAAAGCTTCAGCTAATGTCATGGAGATTGTTATTTCTGTTATCTGCAGCTCTGTGTCTTTTTGTTATTTTGCCTTGTGGATGGTTGGGCAGTGAGGTAACTGTCACCCAAAAGGGAGGGAAGGAGGAATACATCATCGTGATTTAAAGGGTGATGCAGCATTGGCCTACATTTTTGGAAAGCTGTTTAAATGTTCCCAAGAAACATTTTTGTGTCACCTTCTGTGACGTGTGACGTGGTGCTGAGATGTGGGTTGCAGAAAGCTGCTCAAGACATGTCTGGTGTCTGTGTCCCCAGGAGAGCCTCAGCTGGTGGCTCAGGGAGTTGAAAAAAACCCAGAACTTGAAAACCATTGACCTTCACCAAATTTATTTACCGCATATCATAGCTTAGTTTCGTGTGATCCCCCAGGAATTAGATTGGGTTCATTTGGTTATTAAATCCCAAGTTCTTCTGGTGCTGTGAAAGAAGCTTATAAATAAAGGATTGTCAGACCTCATTCTAGTTGAATCTCACCATGAGGAATTGTTTCTAGACCGAGCGTTGCTGCTTCTAACCCCATTACCAAGAAAGGATACATTTCAGCAGCCTTTGAGATAAGCTTGTCTGACACAGTGTTAATCAAATCCTTGGCTTGTAGCAGCCTGATTAACCACAAGCACTGGCCTTTATGTAATTCATGATTATCGGGATTTTTTAACCTGTCAGAAGTGCAAAGGCAACTCCTGAAATCTTCTTTCTCCCATGAATAAGGATTGGGCAGTGGGAGCAGGGGCAGGGAAAGCTGGGTGCAGGAATGAATCTCTGAGTTTGACCCAAGAGTCACACTGTGTTTGTGCAGCATCAGTGCTCTGCACTTTGTTCTTCATTTTTAATAATCACACAGCATTCAGAACTGAGTTAAACCAGCCAGCTCCATAGGTAGAGCACAATCCACTCCTGAGAACTGAGTTAAACCAGCCAGCTCCATAGGTAGATCACAATCCACTCCTCAGAACGGAGTTAAACCAGCCAGCTCCATAGGTAGATCACAATCCACTCCTCAGAATTGCTCCTCACAATCTGCTCCTCAGAATTGCATTAAAACAGCCAGCTCCATAGGTAGATCACAAGCTCCTCTTCACAAAACAAGTGTTTTTTACAGAGTGCATGAGGTCTCACTCAGCTCAGTGTGCTCGCTCTGAATACGAGATGTTCCTGAAGCTGAGAGCAATGTAAGGATGTAAACCTCTGGAAATCTGGGATAGTTGTCCATCTCAGTGTAAAATTCAGCCTCGTGTAGCAGAGCACATGAGGAAGAGCAAAGTATTGGGGTAAAATGGTAGAAAGGGAGATCTGCAAGGCTGGAATGGAGCCTGTTATTTTTGGCACCTCCTTTGCCATGGATCAAGGAGGTCTACATGAACTTACAAATGTGCTTGTTTAGCTTGCTGCGAGACAGAAGCTTTGCTTCTGGTGGAGCACAAATTTCTCACCCATGGTCTCAGCTGCCAAACTTGCAAAAAAATTTGATTTTTTCACAAGACAGCATCAGTTTTTCCCTACAGAGAAGATGGACCAGGCACCTTAAGGAGTGCTTATATGCTGAGATTTGAGGAGAGGCTGATCCAAGGTGTGATGGGTGTTACCCACTCCTCTGCACTGAGTTTTGGGTGACTAACAGGGATTTTGCCAGCGTGGCAAATGGGTGATTTGGGGCTGTGTGCACGCCACTGGGGTTACAGCATTGTAAGTTTTTATTGAGAGCAGTCTGCATTAATACAAACCAAGGCTGGGATAAATAATTGGTTTCAGTATTTTACCAGGTGCAAACCACACGTTCCTGCGTAGGGAACAGGGGCGGCTCTGCCAGAGCTGCAGCGTTTGGCTGAGTGCAAACAAACCAGAACCTGGGATTTGTGTCTGCCACCCCTTTTTGTCATAACAGGTACCAAGGCATGACTCAGAATAATCAAAACACTGATTCTACAAATAAAGATCAAACTGAGCTCTGCCTTCAGCAACAAAGAGAGTAGTTTGCATTGCCTGCCTGGACAAAGTCTGGGAGCACTTGGACTTAGACACTTTCTGAGAGGTATCTGAAGTACTGCACAAGGGAGAAGACTGTAGGAAAGAGGGAATCACTTGTAAATCCCACTGCAGTCACATGTCCCAGAGCACTGGAAGGTGGTGGGCACTGCCAGGATGTGCCAAACAGAATTGCTTTTAGAGGTTTTCTGGTTACCAGATGAATTTAATAGGAGATAATTGTGTTTGCAGTGAATGGGTAATCTCAGGAAAAGCAGTTTTTATGGTGAGTGGCTGCTTCCCTCTCTTCCTATTGAGCATCCAGCCTGTTTCAGAGCTGCCAGTACTGACATCCAGCTTTCAGGGCTTAGGTAGCATCTGCAATTTCAGACTTTTACCTCAGTCAGAGTTGTGTTTTTCTTGGATTTGGGATGAAGTTGGCGCAGGAGCTGAACACTGGGATTATTTTGTTAACTCATTTTGCTGCTACCTTGATGGGCTATGAGAATAAGACTGTGTTTATGGATAGAAAAATGGATGGATGGACAGTAGTAATTGTAAAGCTCAATTTGCATTAAGGCACACAGTATATATAGTTTATCTAGTTTCTAGTTTTTAATTTAAAAGCATGTGCCCAGTTGTGGGTTACATCCTGGCTGGTGAAGCACTGTGTGGGTATGATCAGCTGATCATTTTACATTGTTTTCTGACAGCTTTGCTCATGGCCTGCTGGAGGAAATAAGACAAAGTGATTTGTTCCTGTTCTGTCTCACTGCTTTATTTGTTTGAAGCACCGGGTGTGCTGACATTCAGCACACACAATGCTTATTTCTTTTAGGTTTTATTTTGTCTAGGATTTGTTTTAATGCTTTAATATAAATCACCTGCTTCTTTTACATTCATGTCCCCTAAGGTTTAAATGGTGTAAGAAGATAGAGCAACCCCCAGACCTCCAGAGATTAATGTCACTGATTGTGGTATATTTGGAAAACCCTTTCCAAAAGGTGCTGAGTGCAGGCAGTTGTGCTGTGAAGAGGAAGGGTCATCTGACCGCCAAACACCAATATTTAAGTGAAATTACTTTCATGGCAAGTCCTTCTCTCTTTCCATTCTTAACTTCCAAATGGCTGAAGTCCTGAGAGTGTGAGCAATCCCTCTCTTGTGTGCCAGCCAAGAAAGTATTGTTTTCTGACCTTCTCCTGAGTTTTCCTGACCTGCACCTGGACTGGCCACGTGGCACACCTTGTTGAGAGCAGGGAGGTGTGGCAGGGCGAGCTGGACGGGCTGCACTGGGAGCCAGTGGCTGGACTGGCAGGACTTCCTTCTGGGAGCACTTGCTGAAGTTGAAGAAGCTGTATGTCAGTTATTTCAATAAAAGCAGTGAAACCCACTCTACAGACTCTGGGATTTGAGGCCATGCTGTGGGCCTGACGACTTGGAGTTATGTACAAGTGTACAGCACAGGTGACACACAGTTAAGAAGGTCAAAGGCAGTGGAAAAGCAAGAAAAAACAAATCTGGGGATGGTTACTGATTTCCAGTGGGACACAAGGTAGATGTTTCTTGTTTCTCAGTGCAGTGACATTTGGTTTTAGTCTTAAAAGAAGTATCATAACTTGTGCTAAAGTTTTGTGGTCGTGTGCAAGGGCAGTTCTGCAGAGCAGGAGGTGCCTCATGACGCATCAGCCAAGTTTATTCTGGAGCAGGATCTAAACCCTCAGCCAAGGAGGAACAGACCCTTGCCATGTTAATTTGACAGAAATCCTTCCACCTCCATCGCAGTTGTCTTTTCCCATTGGTAATTTTGGTTCATGGAATCACAGAATATCCCAAGTTGGAAGGGAACCACAAGGACCATTGAGTCCAGCCCTGGCCCAGCACTGGAGCAGGGGTTGCATGCAAGCTCCTCCTGGAGCTGATCAGCCTCCTCATTCTCCTAGGATAAACCTCCCAGTGCTGGGATTCAGATCCCATTTATTGGGCTGGAGCTGCGCCGTTGCCAGACCAGCCAAGTGGGAAAGTTGGCTTTGCTCCATATGAACAGCTCTGACTAAGCCAGCCACACTAAATTTGGAAAAGAACTAGGGGAACTCATTTTTCAACTGCCCTGGAGTATTTTATCTCCAGTTGCCCCATGTTATCATTTCATGGGAAGAGTTTCTGTTACTCAGGATTGTTTCCATCATGTTTATTTTCAGATAGCATATTTTTATCTTCTGTAAACCAAAAGAGTTTAAAGATCCATTCAGGAACAATGGATCAAGGGTCTGTCTGCTTCCCTTCCCACCCTCAGGTAGCACTGCAATTCCTCTTGAGCTGAGCCCTGCAAGGTCCTCGTGTGGTGCCACTCACAATCTCCTTAAATAAACTTTTCTTGTAATTTTAAGAGGGAGGAGGACTTTTTATGCCAAGATCCTTTGCAACAAGTAGTGCAAAGATTGGAAGAGACAGCCAGAAACATTTGCCTCTTGATTCATGTTTTGGTTTGTCATAAATGTGGTCTGCGCATAAAAGTGACATCACCAATGTCCTATTTCTCACGTATATATTGTGAATTGCAGAGTTCCTTTCCCTTCAGTCATCGTGCTTTAAGCTGATCTAAGCAGTACTGACAGTGAAGAGTGACACTTGTGAGAAGATTTAGCCTTAATTGAAAGACTTTGCCAAAATTACAGGTATTTCCTGTCATTGTTGCAAGTTTTTTCCCAACACCCAAACTTTATTCTTTGTCCCACTTCCTCTACAAACTTTTACTGCAGGATGCAGGCGGTAGTCGAGTGAGGTGCAGTGTCCCAGAGCCCTCTCTAGCAGATTAAGAGGCTGCTGTGAGCTGGAAAAGAAAAAGCCATGGAGGAAAATAGGGGCAAACCCTGAGCAGGAAACTCCTCCAGGGCCAAGGCAAACAACATCCTACTGCTGGCTGGGCCCAGGAGTAAAAAAAAAAAAAAATGCTACAAAGAAGGTTTTGGGAAACTTTGTCCTTATTTGGAGAATAAGTCTATGCCTCTGCCCAAAGCATGCTGGTTTTTGTAGGGCTGGGATTTTCTGCTTTAGCAGCACCATATCCTGCTATTATACCCCAGCACATCCCATGATCAGTAGGTCTCCAGAAATCCATTTCAAAACTGAAGGTTTGGAGTCCAGATTGTCCCCAGGTGCTGTCCCACAAGAAACTCTGTGAAAGCCCGACATAAACAGTGAATTAACTGTGCTCCTGCCATCCCTGCAGCTGAGCAGGACGGCTGTGGCAGTGCTGAGCCCGCTCATCGGTGTGCCTGGAGAGCGCTCCAGGCTGGCAGGTTTGTCTCCCAGTGCTGGTGGCTGGTTGGAATGGGGCACCAGTGGGGCAAAGGAGCTTCCAGTTTCGAGGCAGGCAGCGATCCCGTTGGTGCTTAGGAAGGAGAAGGCTCCAGCTCCCCCCTCTGAGCTGGTTACATGGCAGTGGCTGGAATGAAAGGTCGGGTCAGTATTGTCCTTGAACCTGGGGAATGCATCCAATTCTGCATCAAGCTGCAAATTAAACTGCAGAAGGAGAGGAGCCACCATGGTTTGTCTTTTAATGTACATCCCTGTCAGGAAATGATGGAGTAATTCATAGAATCACAGAACCCCACTATGGTTTGGGTGGGGAGGGACCTTAAAGCCCATCCAGTGCCACCCCCTGCATGGGCAGGGACACCTTCCACTAGACCAGATTGCTTCAGCCCCCATCCAGCCTGGCCTTGGACATTTCCAGGGATTCCATTTCAGGAATGCTGAGTGCCTGTCCTGCTCTAGGAGTCTATATAAAGGCATTAAGAAATCTTAGTTTGGGAATTAGCTTTTTTTCTCACACAGAAAATTTGATATTTTTCCCCCCAAGCAGAACAAAATGAGATTTTGAAAGCATCAGAATTGCTTGAGATGTGAAATTACATTTCTCTGTTGTATGCTCAGAAAAAGCCCTTTGGTGTGGGGCTCCCTAATACCAAGAAGAAAGGGATCTCTCTGGTATCCAGGATGTTTGGGATGCTCTCTAGATCCCAGGCTCTGGTTTTGGCATTGCCACAGACTCTTTCAGTCACATAAATGCACATGCCTTTAATTTTAGCTTCACTTCCCTGTCTGCGAAGCGCCATTATTTCTTTGGTAGGGTTAATGAGTTAATTGCTTGTAAATTGTTTTAAGATTCTCAGAAGTGAGACCTCAGCGTGTTTATTGCTGTTGCTGCTACCCATGAGATCTTGATCACAGCGAGACAACACAGATTAGTGTTTATTGCAGCATGACTGAAGATCTGTTTACATTAAAACAAAGATGAGACTGCAGTGCCCAAGCCTAGAAAAATCCTTTGTAGAGCTTTGAGTCAGCTTTAGACTCTCAGTGATAGAATTGGCTCCTATGGCTGAACATTAGCCAGTGTCACTGGTTCTCTTTGAAAACCCTTTCACCTCTGGGGCAGCGTGTCCCAGGGACAGGCAGAGAGCGTCTTTCCTTAGAGAAATGGATTTGGGGAATTCTTTGCTCTCTCCTAGAAGAATAAACAAAGTCCCAAATCCAATATTTCCTGGAAAAATTCCCTTGGAATGTGTCTCCAAGGGTTTCCTGATCTGTGCAGCAAGTGGCTCTTGGTACACTCAGGCATCCTTTTCATGGAATCATGGAATGGTTTGGGCTGGAAGGGACCTTAAATCCCATCCAGGTCCACCCCTGTCCTGGGCAGGGACACCTTCCACTGTCCCAGGCTGCTCCAAGCCCTGTCCAGCCTGGCCTTGGACACTTCCAGGGATCCAGGGGCAGCCACAGCTGCTCTGGGAACCCGTGCTAGGGTCTGCCCACCCTCACAGGGAACAATTCCTTCCCAATATCCCATCTATCCCTGCCCTCTGTCACTGTAAATCCATTTCCCCTCATCCTGTCCCTACATCCCTTGTCTGAAGTCTCTCTCCATCTTTCCTGTGGGCTCCCTTCAGGTGCTGGAAGGTCACAGTTAGGTGACCCTGAAACTGCCTCCTTTCCAGAAGGAATTTGGGTCACTGGTGAGAGGTGCCTTGGCTCTGTGTTACAGGTTGTGAAGCCATGTTCATTAAACACATTTAAATCTCTGTTTAACCCCAGGGAAGACAGAGGCCACCATCAAGAACTTCAGCCCCCACTACCGCCGCCAGTACGCCGTGGCCTTCTGCCGGCACGTGCAGGAGGAGCTGGAGCAGCACCGCCACTCCCAGTCCCGCTTCCTGAAAACCAGGGTAGGAGGACACTGATCTCGTGCCTGTGACCTAAGTGCACACAGCAGCTTGCATCTGCAGCTGTTGGGTTGGGGTCAGTTTGGTTTGGGCTGGAAAGGTTGCATCTGGGTGCAGGCTTGAAGATTTATTTTTGAAAATTCATCTTTATTTTGGTCTTGTTTAGTTGTTTATTGTGGCATGAGGAGAACCATGACATTAGTTTCTGGTACAAGGATTTGGACATTTGGATGAAACTGGTTCCTTCTTGCTGGTTGCAAGGTTCTGCAAAATCTAGGGACAGAGATCGTACATTCAGGGAAGAGATTTTGTAGGAAACATAATCCTGTCATCCGTGCCTCAGGGCTCCTTAAAGAAGGTGGCAGTAATTCCCTCTGTGGAGTGGGCTATGGAAAGTTGGTTTGTATTAGAGAGGAGGCAAAAAGAGAGACAAAAGTCTCTTTATTAGAGGAAAATGCAGAGAACCAGCCTTCAACATTAAGAAGATACAAATCTAAATTTTCTGAACATACTGGAAATGATGGATTAGGGAAAGCAGTGGGGTGGGATGTAAGAGGTGGGATAATAGAAGAGCTGTGTCTTTCAGAAAGATGCATATCAGTTACTAGAGCACAGATGCAGAAGTGTTACAAAGAAATGGAAACAATTTACCATTTTATAATAAAACCCTGCTTTTCATATGAATGAAATATTTATATTATGTAGTGGAAAATGGGAGGTGGTGAACTCCAGGTCATCTTGCAGGGCTTGGAACTAGGTGGTCTTGAAGATGCCTTGCAACCCAAAGCACTGTAGGATTCTCTGATCTTGCATTCAGCATGCCAGCTGAAAGGTAAATAAATCTCAGTCTCAGAAATCTGGCAGTGTTTTTGGAAGGCAGAGCTCTTCTGCTGCCTCCTCACCTTGGCTACAAGATTTGCTAGTGCCTGTAGCACCTTCTGAAATCAGAGAGATGTTTATGACCCCAGATTCCACTGGAAGACTCAAAAGACCTTGGAGCAGCTTTATGGGAACGTAGAAATAAAAACTTCAAGATGGTCAGTGGTGCTGAGGAGTCTCAAATGTCACAAATTGTCCCTGCAGCCCCCAGGGGAAGCCGGGACAGTTCTGTACGAAGCAGAGCTGCTGCACTTTGCTGAGGACCTGAGGAAGTGGAAGGACAGATACGTCGTGATCAAAAATGACTACACTGTGGATTGCTTTGAGACCAGAGAGGTGAGTGCCGCTTCTTGGATCTGCTTGGACACTCCCAAATAACCTGAGACCAAGTGGATTTGCTGCTGCTGCTTTTCCTTCAGCAGTGTGAGATGGAACCTTGTCCTCGTCAGGGTGGCTCGGGTGGAAGCCCCACGGGGATGGCTCAGGGTACAGCCGAGTGCCCTGCCTTGGCCAGATGTGTCTGCAAGAGCTAGCAAATGATTTTAACAGTGCTTCAACCTTCCTGTGCCTGTCCCAGGGCACTTCTGATCTCTGCATCCTTGCAGTACATCCCCGTGCTCCTGAGCTGGGTTTGAAGTAGCAGGGTTTGGGTGGCTCTGGGTTGGCTGCAGTGGAGCTTTTTGTCTGGAAGCTGCCATAGTCCAGCTAGTCCTGGCTGACAAATCCAACAAATAGGGCTCAGGAGAAAATCCCATCCTTTTTCCCTCCCTTCCATCCCTGACTCCTCACCACGGCAGATAAGCACTAAGAGGATATTTTCAAACATTTTTTACATTTAACCATGTTTTAGTCTGCCTTGGGAACCTGTCCAAAATTGAGCCTGACAAAAAGATTCTCCCTTTGGGCAATATCCTCATGTATTAGAATCATAGAATATCCTGAGTTGGAAGGGACCCACAAGGATCATGGAGTCAGCTCCTGGCTTTGTCAGTGAATTGTATATTTTACATTTTCTCTCTCCTTAAATCTCTATTTGACAATACTTCCACTCTGTTGATTTTCCAGGCCTACCAGAAGGGAGCCAGCCCTAAATGTCACATTCTACCTGCAGGAGGCAAAGTCCTGACTTCAGAAGAAGATTACAATTTGCTGTCTGATAAACATTTTCCAGATCCTGTTGGTAAGTCCTGCTCAAAGCTGAGCTGCCAAAGCCCAGGCTCTGTTCCTTACTCTGTTCTGGGAAGCCTTTCAGGCTCCACTTTAGAACAGGGCAGCAGAAGATGCCCACAGCCCTTTTCCCAAGTCCAAGCACAGCTCCAGAGTGGATGAGCACAGCAGATGCTGTAAGGCAATATTCAGAGAAATGCTGGCTCCCTTTCTTCCCAGCATCCCAGCACAAAGCTGCTGGAAGCTGTGCAGAAGCAGGGCAGGAACCAGAGCACCATTGTTCCCGGGCTTTGTTAGTATTCCTGGTGTATTTGTTTCCATTTTTAGATGCCAGCTGCCTGTGTTGACTCACAGCTGATAAGTCATCCCACAGAGAGGGCAGGAAGGTGGCTGCTGCTGAGTTTGTTGTTTCTGGGCTTTGAGCTGCTGTGGTCCTGCCAGCCCTCACTCCACCATGATGGAGAAAATTCAGGCTTTAAGGGAGCAGATCTCACGGTGCAGAGTCAGATCTGGAGAAGGGGATTCTACGTAACAAAAGGGATAAGGACAACTTGAAGACAAGGATTTATTTTTTAAGTCCTTGAAGTTAGGATTTAAAAGTTAGGTGCTTCCTCACACCCTTCCCAGGGCACAGGGTGGTCAGAAGGGCTTGGAGGTGTCCTGTGTGTCACCACAGCTCTGCAGCAGGTGGGTTTGGGTGATGTGGAGCACCCCAAAGGTGCTTGTGGGCTCCCCATGGCTCTCCCTGCAGAAAGAGCATCACCTCATCTTTATGGCCCTTGTCCCCTTCTGTGTGATGCTGAACACCCTCCAACATAAACCTCTTGTGTCTGGGCTCTCAATGTGTGTCAGTGACTCCAGACTGGGTTTGGTCATCCCTAAATGTGCTGTCCAGCATCGCCTGTGTGCAGGGACTCGGGGCAGGTGGGAGCTGGAGGCACTTGGTGCTTTCTTTCCCCTGCCTGCAAGGGCTTGAAGTGACAGTTTTTAAGGGCAGTTGTGTGTGAAATCCTGGGACCACGGAAAGTACTGCTGTTCCAACATGGTTTAATACAGTCCATATGCTGCTCTGTATGGTCTCTATGTGGAACAGACCAGAGCTCCCTACTAACTCACTTATTTACCCTAAAAACCATTTCCCCAGCAGCTGCAATCCAGTGAAATAGTTTCTTTGAGATTTTGCCAAAACTGTGTAGTTTTTTGCCACCTTGAATACAAAGCAAGAGGCCCTCAAGTTGCTGTGTGTAACACAGAGAGGCGTTTGTGGCAGCTCAATGTTCCCATCCCAGCCGTGCTCCCCTGCCCTCTGTGCCAAATCTCCTGGACTGGGAAGGAGACTTCCCTGCTGGAAAAGGTCTGGCACAGAGCCACCCTGCAAGGGACCTGCAGCTCTCGAACTGAGGTGTTTTTGTGCAGGCTCGAGTGAGAAGGAGGCGGCTGCAGCCTTCGTTCCGCTCCCGAAGGAGTTCCCGGTGTACCTGTGGCAGCCGTTCTCCCGGCACAGCTACTACTGCTTCCCGGAGCCAGGGGCACAGAGACACTTCAGCGCCGTGCTGGGGGACTGTGTGCGGCATTCCAACCACGGTGAGTGCAGGATGGGGCTGTGTGCGGCATTCCAACCACGGTGAGTGCGGGATAGGGCTGTGTGGGACATTCCAACCACGGTGAGTGCGGGATGGGGCTGTGTGGGACATTCCAACCAC
>VZTX01002301.1:36803-62554 GCA_013400915.1 Pardalotus punctatus | reverse complement strand
CTGTGTGGTCTATCCCAACAGGGGTGGGTGCGGAAGGGGGCTGTGGGGGACATCCCAGCCATGGGGAGTGCGGGATGGGGCTGTGTGGGACATTCCAGCCATGGGGAGTGCGGGAGGGCTCAGCCTGGGACCTGGTCACCCATCCAGGAATCCTGAACCGCTGTGGCAGAACGCAAGCTGCTCACAAAAGGTGCTTGGCTTCAGCAGCCCAAGGAATGAATCAACACAGCCCTGCTGCTTGCTGTGCTGGGGTTTGGGGTGCAGTGGGGGTGAGCTTGGGCAGGAAACATGGGAATTGCATTGGAAGCTGTATGGCAATACAAAATCCATAAGAGGTGTTTATTAATATGGCATTGGCAAACCCTCACCTGTGTCTGCAAGCTGGCAAGTGCATCACAGCTGCAGAGTTAGGAATCGTGGAATATCCTGAGCTGGAAGGGACCCACAGGGATCACCAAGTCCAGCTTGGTCCCTGCACAGACAATCCCAAGAATGCCCCCCTGTGCCATACAGGAGACCAGGTCTGTACAATGTGGAGGGAGTGCAGTCCCCCAGTACATTCCTGTGTTGTCACACACATCACTCCTCATCAAACACTGCCTTTCTGCTGGTGTTTCAATGGCAGCTCAAGCCCCAGCCATGGTTAAGCCTTGTGAATGGTCCATGGATGGTATGCAAGACACAGCATTGATTGCTTGCACAAAGATAAATTGTTATTGTCATTTTCTGAGTGTGTTAGACTAGAAAACTTAAAAAACACCCCCGCAACTTGTCTTGCCAGGGTTATAAAAACAACTTTGCTCCCATGAAATTGGAAGATCATTTATGAGTAGGATCCTTCCAAAAAACAAATGGTGATTTTCAGATGACTTTTTTCCACCAAGGTGCCCTCGTTTCCCAGCTGGTCTCCAGGCTCTTCCACACCTTCAGTGTCACTTTGGAGTCCCATCTGCTCCTGTTGCCCTTGGTGGGAAATGCAGTTTCCAGCAGTCTCAGCTGCTTGGGCCTGAAGCCCAGGCTTGTGGATAAATCAATTGTGAGTGCAGGGTGTGAACAGTCCCTTTTACTTACAGAAGTGGCTCCCAGTGGATGTTTTTTTAGCTCTCACTTCAGTCTCCTGATCATCATCTTCATCCCATTGCCCTCAGACAGCTTTCTCCCACTGTCCTTCCTGCATCATTCTTGGCTGTCATCTCTTTTCCCCTGTCTGCACGGCCAAAGGCATTCCTGGTTTCCTTTGGGACTCCATTCCCAGGATGAAAACACACCTGACTGCATTTCTAGGCAGTTTCCTAAGCTGTGCAGTTATTTGTGTGGTGCTCAGGGACGGTTGGTGGCAGGGGCTTTCTTCACAGGACACACAGGGTTCCCGATCCAGATGCTCTCCCGGTGGTGCACACTCCCCATTCCTGATCCCAGTGCTATCCAGGAGCTGCACACTCCCCATTCCCCATGCTATCCAGGTGGTGTACGCTGCCCTTGCACTCTGGACTTGGCTCATCACCAGGATTTGGTAAGGAGATGGAGACAATCAAGTTTTCCTGGCACTCCATGACTTGAAGCCCTTTCATGATGTTTGGGGATTTTCATTTCTCTCCTGGAGCAAGTGTAATGGGCTTGACAAAGCTTTTGGCAGCCTGGTTTTCCCTTAAAGTTCAGCACATCACTCTAGGGGCCAATCCTGAACTGGCAGAAGCTGGGTTTAGATGATCTAAGAGGTCTTTTCCATCTCCAAAGCCTACGAGTCTGCACTTTATTATATTTCGTATGGCTCAGCTATTGCTCATTTGTGCATCTGTTCCAGGATTTATCCCTCTCAGCTTTTCCTGTGGTCCAGTTTTTATCTGACAGTCAATGCCTCAAGGCTCATCCTTACTTCTGCCCAGCAGGGTGAGAAATAGATAAAGACAGTCTGGATTAGGACCTACTGTTGCACCAGGAAAACAGTTTTAACAGCTAACAGGGAAGCAGGAGCCCCTGTTATGTGGATTTCTTGGAGTTATGTCATCCCCTGGAGTCCTAGGTGCTGCAAGTGGAAAAATGATCACTGACAAACACCTCAGTAACCTGAGGGAATTTCTTTTTCCAAGGGCTTCATACTGATTACTATTAATTCTCACATCACTGAAAAATATTAGTGTATTAATACTTTTTAAAGCCTTCTTTGCAAACACTTCTGCTGACAAAAACAGGTGTCTGAACAATCTAACAAAGTTATAGGCGTGTGCAGCAAAACAGTGGGATTGTGATAGAAAATTTGTCTGTGCTTTTATTACAAAATAGTTGAAAAGAGAGAACTGCGAAAAATCCGTCATGTTTGATTGTGGAATATGATTTAGCAGGATAAGGAGCACTGGCCAAGGCAGCACTCATCCCACCTCTTCCCAAAGTGCCAAGTTCACGTTTGCCAGGGCAGATTTGGCAAGGGCAGGACAAAGACAGATGTCATGTGTGGTCAGAAGTAGCCTTTCTGTCCCTGCTGTGATCTGCCACTGCTGGAAGGGAACAGATTGCGCTGGGCTTTAGCCAAGGACTTGGAGGAGTTCGTGGGTACAGTGTGTTTTCTTTCTCCCAGGAAGCCGAGTTAAACATGGAAAGCTGGAGTGAATCAGCACTGGGAGCCGCCCTGGCATTCAGCTGCTTCCTGAGTCCCTCTGGTATAAATACCCAGCCCAGCCTGTGTTTCTGGGCTTTCTGCACAGAACAAAAGTGCTGGGGTTTAGCGAGCACTGCTGGGAAATGGGACTCAGATGTGCAGAGTGTGGGTTGCTGTGTTGTTCCCTCTAGATTTTCCTCTCGTGTTTGCCCTTTATGCTCATGGATGAGGGCTCGGTGGTTTGAGGAGACAGTGATCTCCATCAGCAGTGGAATGTGAAGATCAAATGCTTTTTGGGTTTTAATTTGTGAGGTGATTAGGGCTAATTAGTGAGAAGGCAAGTGCTCGGGAAGCAGCAGATGAACCCCAACAGCCTGGGGGGTGCAGGGGGACCCCGGAGGGGGCTGCTGACTGTTCTCTGCTGTTCCCAGGGGGACTGTTCTTCCCAGGTGTCTCTGCAGGTCACACCAGCAGCAGGGTAGGATTTTTAACGCTTCTCAGCTTTTTTAAGAAGCTGTGCTTGAGTTGAGGTGGAGTGTGCAGGAAGTGGTTTAGCATTTTCCTCCAATTTCCAAAGCTGCTCCTGCTGTGTCAGATGGGGGTGGCAGCATGGCATTCCTGGGGTTGCTTTATCTCCATGCTCCACTTCCACCCACAGCCTGACCTACCTGGTCCCATCTCGCTCCCCATTTCCTTAGTGGAACACTGAGATCTGCACACCTCAAATTCGGGGGAAATCTGCGCTGAAATCTTGCTGAAATCTTGCCCACCTAACTCCAGTGGGGATGTTCTGTCAGTCCCACAATGGCAGCAGTGAGGGAAAGGCTCAAAATATTTGCAGCGCTCTAAAATTTCCTATTCTCCAGGTTCTAATCCTTTATGTTCATATGGCTTGAAAGTCAGGCTGAGTTTTCTTCGGAATACTTACTTACTTATTTAGTTTCTTAGGAGGTCTTGTTTCCTCTATGTGTTTTCACTCAGTATTTGCTGTTAGAAGTGGGGAACCCCAACCATTTGGTGCTGGGATAGAGGGAAGTCTGCATGATGGGAAGGAAGTGACAACTGCCTCATTCTGGGAGACATGGAGTTTCACTTCATGGTTTTATTTTCTTTCATCTGGTTTGATTTCACATCCACATCTTGACAATCACCCTCCTGACACAGGAAGCTGAGGGACTTAAAAAGCATATCCTGTCATCTGCAATTTCAACAGAAACAACAACTAACATTATGTTGAGCAATAAATACATTAAAGAAGTACAACAAAGAAATACATTAGGCAAGAGAGAAAGACAAAATGTAGTTTTAAGCTCACGCATGGCAGATTTTTTTACTCCATCTCTGACTTTTAGGGTTGCCATTAGCAGTATCTGCATTTCCTTCTTCAGCTCTAAATTTATCTGATAGTTGTTTTTCTCATAGTAATTTCTAACTTTCCTAGGTTACATGCCTATAGTAGCTGTAGGACTCCAAGAGTCCAACTCTTGGACTTTAATTCAGAGTAATTCCTGGAGCACTGATTGGGTTGAGAAGCTGACCTGAAATCCTCGAGGTGAGGGATAAATGTGTCTCTGTATCTCCATATACAGAGCAGAGCAGCTGTCAGGAGTGCAAACACCACTTTGGAAGGGTTTCTGAGCCTCACGCCACAAACAGGGTGGCTTTTCTTCTCTGGAGAGGGAGCTCAAGGGAAGGATTCTCTTGTTGCCTGTTTCCAGTGGATGTGGAAGGAGCAATTAAAGGAAAACTGAGGAAAAATCACTTTTTATGACTTAAAAAAAAAAAAATCCTTGTGCACTGGGATGAAAGTGAAGCCTTCTGGAGGTTTATGTGGTAATTTGGGGTGGGAAGTGTCTTGGCTCCTCTCAAGCAGCTGCTGCACTTGGATTAATTAAATCCCTTTGTGGTGAATCACAGACCTCCTGAGATCCCCATGAGTGGCTGAGACTGTGGCTGCTCTTTCACCAGGCACACGAGGTCCACATGGACTTTTCAAACCGGTGTGTAAACTTCCATAGGGATATTAACGTTATGACAGACAAAACCGTTTCACTAGAAATATCTTTGATGAGGCTTGTGAGGTGTTACAAAGCTCATTAAAATATTTAGGACACGACTCAGAAAATTTTTGTATAATTTAGGATATTTTGCTTGAAATAAGACTATTTCTCCTCTTTCTAGGATGTTTTTGCTCTATGGCATGAGTTCTTCCAGTCAGTGTGGCTTTAGTCTTTCTAGCCAGCCTGGTTTCCTACACTGTGGTGAGGATTTTCAGTCTGTAGGAGTGACATTCATTCTGAAACACCAAGTTGATGAATGTGCTAAAATCATAATTGCCATTACATTCTTCCTACTCCTCTCACCTCGGGCTGATTATCTTTTTCTTACATATTACTAAGCGTGGGGTGGTGCAGGGGAGCCCCTGCCCTGAGCCCACCGCCCCAGCCTGTTTTAGGGGCTGTGAAGCCTCATTTGTGCAGAGTAAGGGGGTAGTCAGGCTCCAGCTTCAAAGTTCAGCCGCAGAGAAATCACAGAGTCACAGAATCATGGAATGGTTTGGGTGGGAAGGGACCCCCTGCCGTGGCAGGGACACCTCCCACTGTCCCAGGCTGATCCAAGCCCCAATGTCCAGCCTGGCCTTGGGCACTGCCAGGGATCCAGGGGCAGCCCCAGCTGCTCTGGGCACCCTGGGCCAGGGCCTGCCCACCCTAACAGGGAAGGATTTCTCCCCAATATCCCATCTAACCCTACTCCCTGTCATAGTAAATCCATTCCCCCTCATCCTGTCCCTCCATCCCTTGTCCAGAGTCCCTCCCCAGCTCTCTTGGAGCCCCTGTATGTGCTGAAAGGCCCCAGTAGTCACCCCGGAGCCTTGTCCTCTCCAAACTCCCCCTTGCTCCAGGAATATAGCAGCTGGTTTGGAAAGCACTTGGAAAATGTCAGAAATTAGCAATACTGTGATTCTTTGTGTGTGTTCATATGGTGTTTGTTGATGTTTTAGACTATGAAACCCAAAGCTGCTGGTCCTGCTGGGGGAGGTTCCTTGTGCCATGTGTGGTGCTGCTTTGCACAGGCTCAGTGTGGGCACCGTGTGCTGATAACCCAACAGTGAACCCTGCCCAGTGCTGGTGTGGTGGCTGGGGAGGGAGCTCGTGCTGCAGAGCTGAATTTGCTCTAAATACAGCGTATTCTTGCAGGGCTGTATCAGTTAGGCAGTGAGCTCATCGAGCTCCTGTTGGTGGTCAGCAGCCTCACACCACACGCTCTGTGGATAATGTGGCTGCACAGTGCTCACAGGAAATCCTCAGAGCTGGGAGGCTGATGCCTCTCAGGCCCACAACACTATATATAATTCCCTTTGTTCGCAGTTTGGATGCTGACAACACAGGACAGCATTTTCTGAGGGTAAAACGAGTGTTCTTTTATTCAGAGGGTCATTTCCAGCCATGCTGGAGCTGTGTCCCAAGCCCCAGGTACCCTCTGTTTCCCAAGCTTTCCTCATCTCCTCATTGAGCATGTTGGGACCATTGCTTATTTTTTGGAGACAGAAACTTCCAGAGTTTTATTTTGTTGGAACTGATGGCTGTGGCTTTTTACCAGCTGTCTGTGGTATCTTTCAAGCAACAGCTCTTAAAATGTGCTGGAGCTCATGCGAGCTCTCAGAAAGGGAAAGCATTTTTTACCATGCTCATTTATTTTCATTTGAGGAACGTCCCCTGATTGTGGTGCTGGGAGGTTGGCAGAGTGATTGCTTCCCTGCAGGAATTTCTCTTATTCCCTGATGGTCCCCAGTTGTCTCCACCTCCAATCCTTGGGGGCTGGCAGAGTGGGAGCACTTTGAAGTGCCAGTACAAGAGCTGGCATTGTCCTATGTTTAGTTGGTTTGGGGTTGTGTATTTTCTTTTTTTTTACCAGTTTTTGTTTTAAAAGAACTAAGTTTATTAAAAAAAAAAAAAAGAAAAAGAAAAGGTTGGAAATTGATTTTTTTTTAAATGAAAAAGCATGTATTGTGGAAAGCAAGGGAAAAGCAAGATTCTAAATATACTCAAAAGAAACAAATGCGAAGGTGAGAGGGGGATGACTTGGAAGGATGAGAAAATTGGGAAAATGTAATTTGCATTTCTTAGCATGAAATCTTTTCTCTTGAGAGCAGCAGTGTCGTAGTGGAAATAAGAAGGGGTGGAAGCACCAGCTTTTGAGACTGCACTTAAAATTCCAAATATTTTTTATCTGCTACCTGCTGTCGATTTGTAGCATCACAAGAAGAAATGCCCTGTACCAATACCTGTACTGAGACTTTTCTTGTCCCAGGAAAATGCTCCATAAAGTGACCAACAAAAAAGAGTTAAAAGAGGTGCTTTGGCACTGCCTTCACCAGAGCCAGCTCTCTATCAAAGAGATAAGGAAGCAAGGAAATAATATTGTGAGATCACCTAAAATCAAATGCAGGTTTTACTCATTTATCATATTCCAGAAATTAAGAGTAAGTGACATTTTCCTCCTCAGTGAAATGCCACCAGACTCGACTCCTTGGTCTTCTTCATCTCCTTCCAGTGATTGTTCTCCTGCCTTCTCCACTCTTTGTCCAAAGCCTGTGGGTTTGGATGGTTTGAGGGGACATTTGTGGGCCCTGCTGTCTTGCAGGAGGGAACTAAAAAGTGTTGAGTTTTTTGTATCGGGCTGTGAATGTCCTGTGTTGGGAAGGGACATTCGAGGGAGCTGCAGTTGCTGAGCTGGTGGGCCCTGACATGATCATCTCCTACAAAAACAGCCATCACTGGCTGCTACACTGCTTTAATATCAATTAGTGACCTGCAGGAAGAATTCCAGGATATGTAAATAATATTCCCCGGCATGCAGAGTCTGGCTGGGGTGCTGTAGGAAGCAGATGAAGCCAGAGTGGATTGCTCCTGAGTTTTGGTGGTCAGATGAAGGGTGTTAGGTCAGAGTCAGCATTTCTTTAATTAAAACCCGTGCTCCGTGAGCTCAGACTTCTGGATTCTGGTTTAACACTTGTTCAGCTCCGTCTTTGGGCCTCAGCCTCCTGTGAAATGTCAGCCAAAAGGCTGAGCTTACTCTCCGTGGTGGAGCTCACTGTGGTAAAACACTTTATCCACTGTCAGTAGAGCCTTCGCTGTTACTGTTCTGCAGTCCAGTGCAGCCATTAGTCCAGCCATGGTCACCCCTAACCCACGTCCCCAGTGCAATTGGTGACAGTTTTTGTTCAGAGGGACACACAGTTTAAACTGGATGTTGAAATAATCACTTTTTAACAGCTATGTAAATGTTACAAAGGCATCTTCCTTTGGTTGTAATTAAGAAAAATCATCATCTGAGTGATTAAACCTCCTCCCCAGCAGCTCTAAGGCAGCAGTGTGCAGTACAGACAGATGTACAGTTTGAACTGGAATGTTCAAACACTGTCATATAGAGCTTTATAGCAGTTACTCCGTTGCATTTATAAAAGGAATCTGTGGTTAAAAAAAAAAAAGGCTAAAATTGGGTTCTATGCTTGGATATGTGGAGTCTCTAGGTGGGTTTTCTTTTCGTAAAAATTAACCAGAACAAACAGAATTTTGTTTTAATCGCCACATATAATGGACATTGTGTTCATTAGCAGCTGGAGAAGGTGCCTGGATGATTTTCCAAGCGCAGAGCATCCTGCATTAAGCCCACAGTACCAGTTTGGGCACCTGGAAAGCCTCCCTGGCCTCTTGCTGGAGGACACTCAGTGACCTCGCTGGCTTTGTGTGGGGTTTGGGTAAGGCAGACTGCAGCCAGCCCTGCACCAAGCTGCTCCTCTCCCGGCAGGACACAGGGGTCAGTCAGGACAAACATCCCATGGCTGAGGGGAGGCCCCAGTGAGGGATTGAGGAGAGGGAAGCTCCCGTTGTCCTTTCCCCGATGAACCCTGGTCCCTGGCACCGCTGGCTTTGCCACCCGCCCCTTTGCAGCTGCAGCTCTGCTGCCGCATCCCACGGCCCGGCCTCTCCCACAGCCCATCCCTTGTTTCCCTGGCCGTGCTGAGGCTGCCAGCCCGCTGCCCTCCTCCAGCCTTTCCATGGACTGTGGGATTGGGATGGGCAGAGCCCCGGCTGTGCCCTGCTGAAGTCGTGCACGGCAGCTCCTTTCAGCCGGGTACAATTCCCTTTTCTTGAGCCCTGTCCATGAATGTGCCTCTGTCTCGCGTGCCTCGCCAGCAGCTTCTGCACAGCACGACACTGGATGGATCTGCTTGTTCAAAGCCTTATCACTGAGGCAATCTTTTCCTCCTATGGAAAGTGAGAATGAAATTGCCTAAATTAAGCAATTGTAGCAGCCTTGAAGGATAAAGCTTCCTTTCTGCTTGGAGCTGTTTTTGTAGCAAGACTGCCATTATTGTGTTTGTGTCCTGTGTTTACTGGCATAGGAAAGAATGTGTGATTGGGATTTTATGGCGCTTACAGCTTGATGTTTTTCCCATGAGCTATTCAAATGAATCACTCTTGGATTTTTAGCACCTTCTTCCCACTGCAGTACCGGGGACAGTCAGAACAGAGAGAGAGAATACTCCCTTGAGCATGCATTTAAAACTTGATGATCTTAGAGGGCAGACTCTTGTCAGCACTGGTGCATCACCATCTCAGCAGGTCCAAGTTCCAGCCCCTTGGATGGTCTGTTGTCCCCTTGGGTTAGGAGGGAGCACAGCTGTGAAGGAGGAAAACATGTGAGTCACGCTCAGAGGGCTGTGGGAGCTGCAGTTTTCCCTCCCTGCAGCCAAGCCAGGACCTCTGTTCATCAAAATATTTTGATTTTTATTTTGGGAGGACCAAAGTTTTTGAATGCAACGCCCCACCAGTTTCTCAGGTGGAATTCTCCATTCTTTCATTAAAGCTGTGGTCAGAGGATGTTCTCTTGGCACTGAACAGCCTTACAACTAATACTGATATTTTAACACCCTGGTTTATGACAAATGCTATAAATCCTGGAGGTAGCAGTGAAAATAGGGTTGGGATTTTACCTGGCTGATTTTTTCTTGTTTGATCATCGTATGAGCTTGGAGAATTTGTGTGATGTCTTTGGATCTCCAGATTCTGCAGATGAAGAATGGTATCAAAAGAGCGGCTCTGAGACAGTGTTTAGTGCCCCTTAGTGTGTATAACAAACCTCCCTGCAGTCACTGCAGCCAGGGGAAACTCTGAAAGGGCAAATTCTGACATTTGGGCTCTGAGCAGATCTGAAACTGTGCACTTTTAATACAGTCATTTTCAAGCTTCAAGGGTGAAGCCTTGATGAAGTTAATTGTAGGTTTCTGTAGCTTTTGTTTTTGTTAAAGTGTATGGAGGAGACATTTCAGGCATTACTGTAGTGTTAATCCTCCATGTTTCCCATAATTTCTCTAATCCCTGCATTGCCCTTGGCATTTATGCAAGGCTCAGTAAAACTTCTCTCTGGAGCAGTTTCATGAACAAGCCCCGAGAAGTGTTGCTTGACAAACAAGGCTTGAGGACTTACTCCTGAGTCTTCTCATCACAATTCTTTGTGTCTATCAGTTCCTTCTCAAGCAGCACAATTCCCTTTGAGAGAATCAACATTCTTGTTCTTCCCTCCTTTGTTCTCAGAGTGCACAACGGGACTTCAGCTGCTCGAGGCTGCAGTGGGTAACCTTGGGGAGGGGACAATAAACCTTTGTGGCTTTGTTTTCCCCCAAGATAATAATCCTAATGCTCTGTTTGATAGTGAAGACACAGCACTTCAATCCCTGAAGTGTTTGGGGGTGTTTTTTTCACTCAGCTTTGCCAAGCAGCCGCACTGCTCCACATTTTGAGGCCAAGGGACTCCTTGGTACAATGTGGTGTCCCCAGGCCACCGTGCTGCTCTCAGGAAGAGCTCCCACCTGGCAGCAGTGGCCTTGCACAATAACCAGCTGCTCCACAGCTCTGGTTAAACAGTCCTGGAATATTTGGGGAAAGCAGCACTATTTTGTGTGAAGTTTTTGTGCTTAATTGGTAGAGCACAGTGCTTTCTTTGTCGAGGTCTGTTTTGTTGTACATCTGTGAAAAACCATCTTGATCATCAATTTCTTAATAGAACAAAACAACTAAAAGGTAATTGGGGAGTGTTAACTCAGGATTTAGCAATTTATCAAGGCACACAATGTGCCACAATGAGCTGCCTGTTGCTACCTTAAACTAAAGAGGCAGAATTCCCAACTTTTGGCCCTGGCACACGCTGTCAGAGCCTTCCCCTGTGCCACCTTACATTGCCCACAGGTGCAAAGGCAAGGGATGAGCTTTCCTATGTTAAAGCACTTCAAAATTGTAGTGAAAGCCCAAAGTCTCCAGGCATTCAGGCTTAGTAAATTATTTAAAAATACTACTGCTGGGTGCATGTGGAGTGGGGAAATGGATCAGAAAAGGATGGTTATTTTTAAGGCTTACTTCTGGATGAATCTTTTATGTTTCTTTTTGTTTTCTCTAGACTTTCTCAAGCAGACCACATATGAGGTGGAGGCATTCTTAGAGGCCATTCAGTTCTTCCGGCAGGAGAAAGGCCACTATGGCACGTGGGAAATGATAACTGGCAATGAAAAAGAGGTAAAAGAATATATTCCTGATTTGTTTTTTGGCTTTGGGTACGGCAGCTCTGAGGATAGTGAAGATTATAAATTCTCTTGGCAAAAAATGGCATCTTAAAAAAGAAAGTTTAGTAGATAGAAATACCTGATATTTTAAGATACTTCTTACTCATATGTAAGTGATAATTCTTTTTTAATAAAAACTTTTGAAACAGTCTTGCACTGTAACAGTCAAACACCAAACATCTGTGTTCCTCAGTTCTGCAGAAATGAGACGCTATGCCTGGTCTGGGTCCATGCTTGGCCCCCTGGCTTTGGAGCACTCATGGTAGCTGAGGTAACCCCACAATCCCTCTGGCATCACTCCATGTGTCTTTAGGGCATGATTTGGGCCCTGATTTATAATTTGTTTTTCCAAACACTGAGCACTCAGCAGCAAATGTTTACTTTAATGCCAGCTGCTGGGTGTTTTACTTGATGAAATCTGGCTTCTCTTTGGGACACTGGAAAAAAATGTGAAGGGGAGAGGTTTGTTTAAAGGAACCAGATTATTGGTTTAGAAGAAGCCTACCTTTGAAATGCTGAAAAATGTGGAAGCTGGAGGAAAATCTATAAATAATGTCTTTCCCACTGCCATCATGTCAGGGATTGAAGTTTCCTGCTAACATCCGATGATAAATTCTTTAAGGAGTTACAGGAGGGTTTTTCTCTTCTCTCCTCCTCCTCATGTTATGGAGCTATTATAGTGCTAGTTTCATTTTATGTTTTATTTCTCCTATTGCTTGCCAGTAACTTACTCATAACCCATATACCTCAAGAGAGCTGTAATCAGAAGACATCCAGCCAGTTCCACTATTATCTTCTTAGCAATAATTCATTCTGTAAGCATAGTGTGTTCTCATGGCCTGCTTGGACCAAACCTAATAATTATTTTAGGCAAATATCCAAGCTAAGTGAGTGGTTTGGAGGAAGAAGGCTGCAATTTGTTGCTCTAAAAGTCCCTGCAGAATGCCAAGAAATGTATTTGCTGGCATGGATTTGTGGTGGCCGAGTCCCTGCAGCATCAGAGCTCTCCCATCTGCCTGGGACTGCAGCATGGCTGGAACGGGAGCACGAGCCCAGGCACCCGAGTGAAGATGCACCAATGCCCTAAAAATGTTCCCAGAGAACTCAAGATTCTTCACAATATAAAATTACGGAATCCCAGAATACCCTGAGCTGGAAGGGACTCACAGGGACCATCAAATCCAACCCCAGCCCTGCCCAGACCCCCCAACAACCCCACCCTGTCCATCCCTGGCAGCGCTGGCCAAACGCTCCTGGAGCTCTGGCAGCCTCGGGGCCGGGACCATTCCCTGGGCAGCCTGGGCAGTGCCCAGCACCTCTGGGGGAAGAACCTTGCCCTGATACCAAGCCTGACCTCCCCCAACACAGCTTCATGCCTTTTCCTTGGCTCCTAAATATATTTGACCTGTTGTCACATTTATTATTGGTGACAGTCTGGGTTATTCATGAGATCCTTTTTAAGGACCTGAATTAGTGAATTGCTTTTGACAGACACTTGAGTCAGCAGAGCTGAATCTGAAGTGCTGCTGTGGCATTATCTATAAGTATCTAAGTTAAATGGAACTACAATAAAATGTACTGCATATTTAAGGTATTTTAGGGTATATTACAGCAGGGTATTCTGTGTTGTATTTCTGCAGGGGCTGTTTCTGCCCTGTTTTACACTGCCCTGCAGTCAGAGCCCTTCTTTACTTGTGCTGCTCGAGTTCCTGCTGTTTCCATCTCCTGGTGTTGGTGCATGCCTCGGATCCCTCTGGCAGCTGTAATACATGAGGTGCAGTGCCCAGGAAGCACTGACACGAATGAAAAAGCCCTGGCATGACAAAAATGGAAAGTTGAGGGGTGTTTTTCACTCTATATTGGCTCAGCCAGCAGCTGGGTACAGCAGGGATGTGATCCTGAATGTGCACTGTGCTGGGCTGGTGTTGGTGCAGCTTTCTCAGGCCAGAAACAGTGTCTATAAATAAAAACATGGAGAGGGAGGCCTAGATTCCCAAAATCAGATTTGTATTAAGTCTTGCATACTTATTGGTGCATTTGAGCAGGATGGGCAAGGAAAGAGTTGTAGTTCAAATCTCAGCAGAGACTGTGCAAAGCCTCCAGTGGGAAATCCCTGGCAGGTGGGACAGCTGAGCCACTGCCTGCACACACCGCTCTGTGCTGCAGTGCTCAGCTTCTGGGGGAAGAACAGGGCGTGAACTTGTCATTTCATCTCCTGGCCATACAGATCCTGAGCAACCTGGTGATGGAGGAGCTGCTGCCGAACCTCCAGACAATGATCCTGCCTAAAATGAAGGGAAAGAGGAATGACAGGAAGCGGGCCTGGTTTGGGGTGAGTCCTGACTCTTGCAGAGTAGCTGTTGCTCACAGGAGCTCTCTGTGGGTGCTGATTCTGATCTCTGCTTCTCAATTCGATTTGGGCCCAGATCGTAGAGGAAACCTACGGCTTAGTCCAGCAGCAGGTGGCAGAAGGATTAAGTACCTTGAAAGAAGAATGTAGGGAATTTGCAAAAACTCTGGAAGGCACCATTCGTTCAGACATGGATCAGATTCTGAACTCCAAGAACTTCTTAGCTGGAAAAATCAAAGGTTAGTGGGGGAACAGTTGTGCTTTGGAGCAGTTCTTCAATGTTTTCTGTTGTGTTGCTTAAATTACCAGATGTCATTATTTTGAAATCCTCATGTGTTTTGAGAAATCCAACTGGAGACTCCAATTTTCAGAAAACAAATGAGCCTCTGCTGCCTCTGATGGGAACTGATACCTGTGGCCACTGTGCCTGTGAAAATACATGGGCTTCTCAAATTGGAGCTGACAGGTTTTCAGTATCCTGATCAGAACTGTTCATTCTGCTTTCGTTTTCACTTGCACAGCCTTAGGTAGTGAAGATACAGGTCACATGAACATCATTAAAAGTGGAGTGGTTTTGACCTGATCTCTAGGAAGGCACCACAAAACCAGGTTCTGCTTATGTGACAAGTTCATGGGCTACCAAAGAATATTGAAGCCAAAGGGCTTCTTAGGTGTTTTTTAATTAATAGGAAGTAATCATAATTTTGTTATGAATATAAAAAGGAATTTAAAGAGCAGGCAATATGTTATTGGTGTTGCTTAGCTAGCAAATAAATAAATAAATCAATAACTGGTAATCACACTTAGAGCTGCCCTTTGCTCCGCCCTCATGGTGCCCCCAGTTGCCAGTGTTTGCTTAGGTGGGGCTTGGGACAAGAGTTTCATCGTCCCTCATAAAGCTGGGGACTCTGTTCATCCCCCCCATCACCTGTGTGGAGGTGTGACTCCAGGGAACAATACGGAATCATTAAATTCATTGTAAAGCAGATCAGCTCCCATGACTTTTTTCATTCTGTCCCCAAAATGCAACTGCTGTCCTGTGTGACCCTCCAGCCAGCGTGTCTGAGCCCGCCCAGAAGTGCTGCACTGAGAATATCCAGCCATTTCTCACCTCCATCCTGGAGGAGCTCATGGGCCCTGTCAGTTCTGGATTCACAGAAGTGCGCTCCCTTTTTGATAAGGAAGTGAATGAAATCATCCAGGACTTCCAGAAGACCAATGACATGACCAGGCTAAAGGAGGTAAGACAAATTAGAGTTGGAGCCTTTATATCAGCACGAGGAGCTTCTGGCTAGACCTTGGCTGGCAGCAGGATTTGAGTTCCCAGGTGGAAGCACCTGAGCGCTTGGTTGTGTCATTTGGAAAGTCTTGTGGTATTTGTGCAACTGCAGTACAGATACCAGAATTTGGGTTGAGGCTAAATTATTCATTCTCTGTTAAAACTTCACCTCTGGTTGCTTTCTCTCGAAATGTGTTGTTCCTGTGTGGGAATGCAGAACGTGGATCAGCTCATGACCCTGCCCTACAACTCAGTGAAAATGGAGCCCTGCTATCTGAAAGTGAACCAGCTCCAGGAGCTCCTGCAGGACCTCAAGAGTCGCTTCAAGGTCTATCACATCGATTTTGTGATTCAGAGGACACAAAACTTCATGCAAGAGGTACCGTAAGATCCAGTTTTTCCTCCTGGGAGAACAAGTTAGGTTTGTGCTGCTCATCTGCTTCAAAGTGATCTTGATAAACACTGCAAAAGAGCCCCAGAGTGTCTCTCAGGCAAGGTACAGATAAAACCTGAGAAAACCAGCTAGAAGCTGCTCGACACTTGTATTTGTGAGGCTGTATGTGTGTGTGTGAGCTGTTCAGCAAAGCACAAAAATTTTGGACAGATCATTTTTTCCCTTGAACTTCCACGTGCTGAATTCCCAGCGTCTCAGCACTCAAAAAAGTCGTGTGTGTAACCAGTGGAGTGGCTAACCTGACCCTCCTTGTCAAGGCTCGATTTTTCAGGAAGGGTCTTAAATGTGTGTTACCAAAATGGAATGTGTCCTCCTTGGGAGTTGATTTTCTCAATATAAAGCAAATAATGTTGGAAACTTGGAGACAGACGATGGCTCAGAGTGCGGGTGCTTTGTCCAGGGTCACTTTTCAGGGGACTGGTGGAGTGACAACATCAATCCACGTGAGAACTGGAGCCCAGCTCTTTATCCCCTCTTGTGTGTGTTGGTATAGGCTGTAACTCTGCTTTGCCTGGATTCCTCCTGGCTGCCTGGCCAGAAATCTCAGAGGAGCTGGCCAGCAGACTGATTTCAGTTGCCAGATCACAAGGCACATTTGGCCTTGGAGCTCGGAGTTGAATCCTGTGATTTTAATCTGTATTTGGGAAATTTAATAATCAACTCAGTAATCTTGTGAAATGGAGCTGGTCCCGTTCTGTGGAGTGGGAGTTATGAATATGGAAAACAAGTGTCTAGCATAGTGCTGGGATAGGGTTTTCCTAAAAGCAGCTCTTCTAAGGACAGCCAGGACCAGCAGCCAGCAAATTATTCAGAAATCAAATTCTGATTTCATGTCTGGGTCTTTCAGAGAGGACCATTCTAAAGTGCTGCCAAATAAAGTGTCTTTCAGTCAGTGAAGACCATGAGTCAAGACAAAGAAGCAGACAGAAAGTAAATCCCTTATAAGCCAAGAGGTTGTTTTTTTCTGAACGGAACATGAGTCAAAATCAACAAGAAATAAGTTAAATTATAGCATGAGTTGTTCTAAACATGCTGTTACTGCATCTTTCTCTTTAAAAGGCTTGTATTGTCCTCATAAAAATAGTGTGTAGTTTCTCTTTGTGTCCGTGGACGTTCATTTCATGAACAAGTAAAATCAGACATGGCTATGTTCATGTAGTATTTGGTGTAAAAGTGCCTCGGGTGGAGGCTGGAGCAGGATTCCTTGTCTTGGGAGCTTGGCATCCTCTAGTGGCCAGTTTCGGGAAATCTGGGAGCACGGTGCTCAACTGGCTTGCAGGAATGGCCCCCCTGCGCATCTCCCCGTACCTCTTCAACAAGGAAATGCTAAAATTTGAATGGGGACAGCTGGAAAATAGGCGAAACCTCATTAAATAGACTCAATTACTGCTTGCAGATCTGTTTGTCTGAAATATCTTCAGAGTAGGGGTGTAATATTTTTAATGAATCTCTGCATAAACTGAAAATATGGTAAATGCCAGCTTAGCATAATTCTGTGAGAAATTATTGTACTCCGTGCGATTTTTTTTATTATTTGTATTATAATGAAAGATACTGAAAATTATGTGCAGTATTATTAAATGCTGTTTATTAATGATTAATGATAGGTGTCAACTGGAGCCTTCTTATTAGGTATAATGAGTTTTGACTGTGGTCTGTATACATAGATAATCAATTCTACATTTTGGCTCTGTCACCATTAGTTTGGGTGGTGACATGAGATCTAACCTGTACAACAAAGCTGTGACGGCACGATAATGATACCAAAGCTTTAGTTTTCTTTATTTATTGCAGCATTTCAGTGTGTGCCGCCCTTCAGAGAGCTGAAACTCAACAAAAACTTGTGGATAATATAAATTAATCTCCTTTGAGTATGTTTGCTGATAGAACTGTTTAATTACATGAGCAGATTTGTAGTATTGACCTGCTTGTACACTGGAGACAGACATCAAGGGAGTTATATTTTCTTATTCCCTTGCATTAGGTAATCTTCTTTTGGGTTTCCTGTGCCGAAACTGTGCCATCTAAACTAAACAAGGCTTTTCTTTCCCTTCCATAGTCATTTAAAGTACTTGAAATATTTATTGATTTTATGTATTTGATTGTTACTCTTTCTCTGTTTCACCTTCTCAGAAACACAATTTAAATTAACACTTACCGTTGTTTGCAGGAATTTGATGTCACTGGTCTTTAACAGATTTATTAATGATTATTTTTAGCTGATGGAAAATGCAGTTTATACTTTTGAGCAGCTGTTCTCTCCGAGCCGCCAGGCAGACTCAGCCAAAGTTGCAACAACCATTGAAAAAGTCAAGCTGAGAGTGCTGAAGGTAAATGCCATGTAACACATTTGCAGGCTGCCTTTCTGGAAACAAAGAATATATTTTATATAAATCTGTGTCAGTATTTGAAAGAAGATACCTTTTATCATCCAGCTGAAAATACTGATTTGGCAGCACTTAGAAAAGATGCACATTTAGGGGATAAAACCTAGTTCTGGGCAGACACTTACAAAAGTATTTGCATGTGCAGTCCCTTTAATTGAGATTAAATCAGATTATTAATGTGCTGTGGATCTGGATAAATAATTTTAAATTAACTTTATAATTAGCATGCCCCTAGGATTCATTAGAAAAGGCAGTGCTGAAACACCTGGGGAGGGCAATCGGGGGCTGTTCCTACCCTGAGAGTTAAAAGAAGGGGAAGAGGTCCCAGAAGAGCAGATTTTAGTGGGTTTGTAAAAGGCAGAATGACCTGCACGGCCACTCAAACCCTGTGCCCCTGTGACGCAGCAGTTGCAGGCTGACAGGAGCCAGTTCCCTGGTGAGTGCTGAGTAACCCCAGCACGTGGCCGTGTTTCCTTCCTCTGTTCTGGCAGCAATACGACTACGACAGCAGCACCATCCGCAAGCAGATCTTCCAGGAGGCGCTGGTGCAGATCACCTTGCCCACGATGCAGAAGACACTGGCTTCAACGTGCAAACCGGTAGGTGGCCGTGACTAAAAACCCCAAAAAACCCAATAATGAGAGGCAGGGGAGGAACACCACCTTGGCAGTAAGCCCTTAACACCGTCAGGCTGTTTTCTCTTGGAGAGTTGTGCAGATTTCCTGCCTGCTCCGTGCTTAGGTTTGTCACTTCATGGGCTGGGTAGGTGTGGGGCCCAAGGAAGATTGCAGGAAACAGGGGCACTGTATGTACACCTTGCTTTCTCAAAGGCAGCTGCAGTCCTCTGCCCATCCCAGGGTCGTTCCTTCCCTAGAGATCTGAAGTCCCTGGAGCTGAGTTCCTCGGGACAGCTGGGATGCAGGGGATGAGCTGGGCCTTGTGTTCATTCCTCTGCAGCTGCTCCCAGAGGCACAGCCAGGACCTTGCACAGCCTCTGCTTAACTCCTTCAGCGAGGGGCAGCCGTGCCCTTGCTGTCAGTGGTGTTCAGTGGAAGTGTTGCACAAGAGTCAGGGAATAATCACAGAGACCATCTCTGCTGCCCTCATCACACAGGGCATGTTCAGTCAGCAAACACCGGTTTGGTGGAGGTGCTGGGCGTTATCCCCATGGCTGCAGCAGGGGCTGGTTGGAATGCTGTTCACCTGGGCTCAGAATGAATAATCTGAACCCTCTGAAGCCCTGGGCACCCTCCTGCCTTGCCCTGTGCCTGCTGAAAGGGGACTGCCCCAAGCCAGCCTGGCCTCCTGCCCTTCTGTTACCATGGCTGTTCATCCACGCCCAGTGTGCTGCTCTTGGTTATGCTCTCAGCTTGTTTCAGTTTCAAAAACAAGTTTAAATTGCCAGATTACACTTGCAAGTCTTTGAGTGTGGATTGTTAAAATTTACAGCTTTCAAGAATATATTTAAAGTCAGTCTCTTCTTTATGTCACTCTCCTTTCCTTAGGATCCCTGAAGTAACGGTCTCTTGTAGAGTGTCAGCAGTGCTTTCCACACAGGGTGTCTGTGCATGGGGACAAGCATTTCATCACCTGGAATTTGTGGAGACACCTCATGTCTCTGTCACAGAGGAAGCAGTGGTGGAGCAGGCTTCCACAAGCCCTTTCTGTTTAGTTTCCCCCAAACCTTTTGTGTTGGTGCCTCTGCAGAAATGAGCAGCCAGCTCTAGAAGCAAAACTGTGGCACAGCTGACAGGCCCAGTCAAGTCTGACCTTTCACTTGAAAACCTCCAGGTGTTTTTATGTAGGTGCCTCTTCTAGAAGTGGGCAGAGGTCACTTAATTTACTTTTTATAGACCACCAAGCAGCTGCTCAATGATAGTGATTCAGTTATTGTGTAGACAACCTGTTGGGCATAAATCAATGAGCTCAAAGTGTTACACACCTGTTAGGAAAACAAAACCAAACCCCGTGTCTCCCATGCACCGTGGATTTGCCTCCTTGGACAAACAGGTTGTGAGGCATTTCCTCAGCAGCTGTTTGTTTCAGTAGGCAGTGATCTGTAGTGCTTTTAACTGTGGTTGTTGATTGTGGACACACGTAGCTCGTGGAGTCATAGTTCAAACAGTGAACCTCAGGAGCTGTCACGGGGTGTTGCAAGACCTGCTCCGTGGCATCTCCAAGCTCTTTGGTGGCAGTAGGGCTCTCAGAGTCCCTCGGGTTTCTCCATCTGTTCCTTTCTTCCCTACCTGCACAGGAGCTGCAGAGATACGAGCAGTACATTTTTGCTGATTACACAAGTGTGATCCAAGTGGAGAACGTGTATGAAGAGATTTTGTATCAGACGCTGCTCGAAGAGGCCCTGAAAGGTGAGAATATTCTTGAGGTGACAGGAATAACATTGCAGCCTGTGGGCCATGAGCAGTTCCTTCAGAGCTTCCCAGAGTCCTCACCTGGCTGTTCCTGACCCACGTCCCACTTCCCCAATACTGGTGGTTACATCTCTAGAGTGTGTTTTCATCTGGCTCACTGAAGATGTGTTGTAAACCCTAAAATCTGAATTGTGGGGCAGCTTCACTAAACCTGTGGAACTCAGAGTGATGGCTTGGCACAAGCCTTTTTCTAACAAAATGTAATTATGCCAGCTTCACTTGATCTCGATTCCCTGGGCCAAGGAGGGAAATTCTGTCCTTACGTGCAGAGAATTGGTTATAACTAAATGGCAAGACTATGCCAACTGCAAGACTAAGAGAATTGCAGAGACTAATGGCAGCAGAGCTTGATTTCCCCAAATGACATGAACTGCTGGATGCAGTTTCCAGTACTCACTGATGCCAGTGCAGTACTCCTTGCAGATCTCTCTGCTTGTGTCAGAAAACTAAACTATCCTTAATAAATATTATATATATAAAGATACTTATAAAATAATTGTATGTCTCTTGATGTGCCTGGCTGTCTATACCCTATCATAAAAGATTAGCAGATGTAATCTAAAATCAGATTTTATTATCATAAAAGATAAGCAGATGTACTGCACAGGATGTTTTCATAGAGCATAGGCACTCCTGTTCCAAAACAGCAGTATAATAATTGTAACCAGCACATTTTTATTGGCATAGTCAATGTAAATCCTTCTGCACCGAAGCTTTACCCTTGTGCACTGTGGATCCTCTGGTAGGCTTCTGCTTCAGAAATGCTTAGGTCAATATTAAAGTGCCATTATTCCAAAAATAAAATGCCCATCCCCAGAAAAGAAATATGAACTAAAAGGAAGCTGAAAATGAACATTATAGTTGTCTTTAATATCAAAACGTACAATACAAACTGGGGAAAGCACTGTACCTTCTTCCCTGTGCCTCTGTCAGCAGTTTGGTGTTTCTGTTTTATCCAGTGATCAAAGAAGCCGCCGTTCTGAAGAAGCACAACCTGTTTGAGGATAACCTGAATGTACCCTGCGAGAGCGTGTCCAGCCTGACGGAGCTGAGGACCCCAGCGGGGTCAGCACAGAGCACCCCTGCCAGGACACCTGCGGCTGCCCCAGCCGAGGGCTCGGACAGCGAGAGCCACGGGGATGAAACGCTCGTCGTGACAGGGAAAATTGTCTGGGAGAAGGATGCCGAGGAGGGAAAATCCCCAGACAAAGAGGCAGGCGCCTCTGTTAGTGCAGCTGGTGATCAGGCCAGCAGGAAGGAAGCAGTGGCTGTTACAGACATTGGTGACAAACAGGAGTCTCCTTCGGGTGGCTGCACTAAACAAGGAGCTGCAGAGGGAGAAAACGCGTTGGAGAATGAATCAGAGTGTGTGGTGAACGCTGAGAGAGAACTCGAGGCACAACAAGAAGCTGTGGAGGAGAAGGTGGCTTCTGGGATTGACACTGCAGTAAAAAATTTTGGAGCCAGCCCTAAAAAAGAACTTAAGGTACCTGAAGGAGCAGCAGAGGAAAAGGTGACTTCAGAGAGTCAAACGGCAACAGCTGCTGCGTCTGTCAGCGGCGCTGAGAAAGAAAGCAAAGCACAGGAAGATGTTTCTGAGATAAAGCTCACTTCCCCACCTGAGAGTGTAACAGAAGCAGAGATTTTAGAGAGTGCGGAAAAGAAAAGCAAGGTAGAAAATGAAATTACGGGAAAATTATCTCAGAGTGAAAGTGCAGTAGGAACAGGGTTTGAAGGGGGTAGTAAGAGAGAAAGCAGTGAGAGTATTGAGACAAAGATTGTTTCCCAGGATGAAAAGACAGGGAAAGCAGGGTTTGGGGATAGTCCTAGAAAAGAAAGCCAGTCAGAAGGGAAAAGTTGTAAATCCCCAGATGATGTGAGTGAGATAAGGAGTTTGCTGATGCTGACAGTTGAGATCCCAGCAGACACTCCAGCTGAGAACATAAAGGAGCTCTGCGAGGGCGAGCTGCTGAAGCTGCAGGAGCACCATAATGGGAGCTACAAGTTGAGCGAAGTGGCTGTGACAGAAGTTCAGGTGAGCCAGACGATGAGGAGTGAAGATGCAGCAGAACGTGTGGAGTTCAAGGAGGTGCCACCATCCTCGGCCAGTGTGGGCACAGCTAGTCCGAGTGTAGAGGGTGTGCCCAGGGGGGCACAAGCACCGTGGCTGGTGGAGAGCTCGGATCCACCTCAGGGGGCAAAGGCAGAGGGGGAGAGTAAGCAAAGTGCGTGGTGCACGGGTGTGGAGGGAGAGGAACGGCAGCCAGAGGAGCACACGGGAAATGCGGTGGAAGGCAGAGGGCTGGACGGGGAGGAAGGAGCAGGGAGCAGCCGTGCCGTGCCGGGTGAGGCAGGGACACAGAGCCCCTTCCCGAGCCCTGCCGCAGATGCAGCCACGAGGGACGTGCCCATCCTGGACAGGGCAAACCCCGGGCCGGGACTGCTGGAGCCGGTCTCTTTGGTGCCGCAGCAGCGCCAGGGGCAGCCCCCGGCAGAGGGCACGGCACGCACAGAGCCTGGGGGGAGCCGGGGGGAGCCAGGAGATCAGTCACCTTCACACGGAGCAGTTCGAAGCGCAGGAGTAAAGGAGATTCTCCCAGAAGAACACAGAGAGGATGGTTCTGCACAGCAAAACTCGGAGGAGTAAGCAGCAACTTTCAGCCCGGCCCTGCAGGATCTGTTCACTCCAGTCAGCCCTGTCTAGTTGGGAATCCTCACTTGGGTCGGGATTGAAGGAAATGGGCTTTGTTGTGGTGTCCCCAGCTCCTGCAGGTTTCCCACGGATCCCTTCGTGAGGGACGGGTGACGGGTTTCCTTTTGGTTAAAACCAGCTTACTGCTGAGGAACCTCATCTGTCACTTCAAATTTGCTCCTTTTTGAAGCTAGAGGAAAAGTCTGAAAATGTGACCACTGAATGCTTCAAACGCCCAACTATCAAGTTACGTTAACAACTGTTCTTAGGGATGCTCTTGATTTTTAAATGCATGGTTTTGACAAGTACTGCTCTGATTCTGGTGGTTGGTACCTACATACTCGAGGATGCTTTTAGTATTTGCATGCAGTATACAGGAAATAAAAACATTTTTTAGTAGTAAACAGAACCAAATAGTTGATATAGTAGATTGCTGAAAAGCCACACTGTGCAAACCCTGCAAACTGATTAATTATTTCCAAGTTTTGGCAGGTATCAAAGACAAACAGATATTCTGATTTTTTAATTTTTTTTTTCTCTTATTGCTGTATTTAAAAAGGGGAAAGTATGGGAGCAGGTTTCTCAGTCCCACTCTGCACTTCGGGGTTATTTAGCCTTCCAGAGCACTTTACGGCTATTTTATTTTGTTTTATTTTATGGAAGGGAGAGATGAGAATGTTTACAATAACTATAACCATTAGGCAGCATTTCTCTGGTTTAAATCCCACCATAAAATAGATTCACCTACAGCTGTCTTAATACAGAATATTGAGTCCTGCCGTTCCCATTCCCACTGAGTTGCCCAGTTCTGTAGACCTTTTTAGATGTGGCAGTCATGTCATAAGTGGCAATAGTTGTGAAATATCAGAAGCATTGCATGTAATTCATAATGCAGATGTTAACTGAGGTGACAGGCAGCCAAAGGTTGTTACATGTGGTTAGATTTTGGAGGGCAGAATCACATTACAAAAGCAGTTATTAAAATGAGACAGTTGCTTTCATACACATGATCTGTATCCAGCCATGATCTCAGCACGGAGTTGCTTAGATGTGTTCTTTGCATCTCAGTTTGCAAAGAAAAGCTTGGGATGAAACCCAGTATTTCAGTGAACTGGCCTTTCAAGTGCAAGACCTCCCTTCAGAGGTCAGTTTAAGGCACCTTAAAATTCTGGCCCGGTGTTTTGAGCCTGTTTCTGAATGTCAGACAGGACAGGACAGCAAAGATTAATGATAATTGCAGCAAGGACTGCAGGATTTATGCCCATAAAGACATGGGAAGAAATAACAAAGTCCCGGGAGCACAATACATGCTGGCATTTAACTTCAGCAAACTGTGCAAAGTCTTCTAATGCTATCAAAATATTCTTTAATACTAACAGAGAATTGACACTAGAGAAACAGGCAAATATTACTGTGTGAGGAAGGAACCTTGCTGAGTAACTGGATTAACTGCTCTGTCACTGCTGTAAAATAAATGCAGTTCCTATTTATTCTAGGAGCTGTACTGTGGTATGGAAATGTGAAGGTCACAGATGTTTTCCTTGCAGAAATACTTTGACCCGTTTCCTCCTTATATTTCATGCAAAAATACTAATTTGTAAACATACAAACCACTGCTAGCCCCCCTTTGTTTTTTTTACAAATCATTAGTTATTTTGCTGTCAGCTGCTTTGTTTTTACAAATCATTAACTATTTTTAGTTGGTACTGAGTGTTAAGTGACTTCGTATTTATGTGCCTTAGAGCAGCAGCCCTTTTTAGCTAAAATTAAGGGACATGATGGGTTTTTAATACTTTTTTGTGTGAAAGACCACTAGCATGGCAGCAAAAAAGACTGAAGCCTCCTGCAAAAGGAAACGAATTAATTCTAAAATGAATTATACACATCTGTACAGAGAGCATTTTGCATAAGTATTCCCATCATGGTAATTTTGGAGTTATTTCTGTGGCAGGCTTAGATCTGGGTAATACTTTCCTGTAATATGAGTTGTGTTGCTGAATGCAGATGCTCAGATGTTTTTCACAAGTGGGATGGGAAAGGATGGGTAAGATTTCAGCCTGTGCATTGCCTGGTTCTGCCATTTAAACTGCAGTTCCTCACGGCCAGGGGACTGCTTTTTTCCTGGTTTTGGGCATTTTCTGTCTATTTGCAAATGGATAAAGTAGCATCTTTCTTTTCTTCACCTTACCACACTTGGTTAGAAGCGACAGCTTGGTTAGAAGAGATCAGCAATCTGCAAAGTTACGTGGGACCACTGATGAAAAATAATGCACCCATTCTGTCGTTTTTGTTGCCTTCTTGCAGTTTCCTTCCCAAACTGGGAACTGTAATAAATCCCCTCTCACGGCCATGGCCGAGGGTCGGGTGTGCTGAGGGCTGGAATTCCGGGGGGTTTCCACTGATGGAGGGCAGGACATGAAACACATTGTATTTGCTCGGAACTTTGTACAAACGCTTGTCACGGGAATAAAGACGCTCTTCCCTTCCATTGCTGGGAGGCTGCTTTTGTGCGTGTGTGGTAATTTGGGGGGTTTTATTGCAGAAATGTTCTCCAGGCAGCCGGGAGTGAAGGAGGTGTTTCCTTCCAGTGCCTGCGGGGAGCCTGCAGGCAACACGGAGAGAGGGATGAGTGAGGATGAGGAGAAAAGCCTTCAAACGGAGTGTTAGATGGGGTATGTAGGAGGAAGTTCTTCCCTGTGAGGGTGGGGAGGCCGCGGCACCAAGTGCCCAGTGTCAGGAAAATGAATCCACAAACGCCACAGGTGTATGTCCAAAAAGGAGACAGAGCAGTCCTGTAGCTTTATTGATGAATAAAGGGAGAGCTCATGGGCATTTCCCATGGGGTCTCTCTCAGATTGACAGAGGACGCAGCCTCTTTTATCCGAATTCCCGACCGCAGGTTCCCTCTCTCTTTTCCTCATTGGCTGAGGTACTCGAGAGG
>VZTX01002301.1:0-31169 GCA_013400915.1 Pardalotus punctatus | reverse complement strand
TGGGAATTTAACAAGGAATGCTGTCAAGAAGACAGAGGCAGGCTCTTCTCAGTGGTGCTCAGAGGAAATGGGCACAAACAAGCGTGGGAGGTTCCCTGTGAACATCGGGAAACACTTTTTCACCATGGAGGTGACCAGGTGGTGGCACAGGGTGCCTGGAAGGGCCATGGAGTGTCCCTGGAGATGCTCAGGAGTTGATGGACATGGGACTGGGCAGCTGGGTGTGGGTGGCCCTGCTCTGGTGCAGGGCTTGAACAGGATGAGCTCTGGAGGTGCCTTCCCACCTGCAGGGCTCTGTCATTGCCGTGCAGTTTTTCTGAAGAGCAGCACGGTGAGGATTCCTTTCACAGGCTCCAGGAGTGGCTGTAAGCACCATAACTGATTCCTGTTTTGTTCCCAACAGGAGCATGCGTATCCAGCTGATGAACTCATGCCTTTAACTTGTCGTGGACGAGTGCGGGGTCAGGAGCCGAGTCGAGGGGATGTGGATGATGCCTTGGGAAAGTTAGTGTCTGAAATGGTCACTGTCTGTAAACATCTAGGAACACAAGTACAGGTGGCAGCCCATAAAACTTGTTTGTTCAGTTGACGTGGCCAGAAGTGTACACTTGGAAGAAGGATTTTTATTATTATGATGTTAACTGATGTGAAAGTGTACCTTAATCAGAAAAAGGGAATTGACCGGCGAATGAGATCCAAAGATAACTTTTTTAACCCTTCTCTAAGGATTTTCCATAGGAAAACCTTCCAAATGTGAGCTGACATTTATAGTATTAGTAGTAGAGGTTATAAGGGTAAATGATCAGCTGAACAGAACAATGAACTCTTACCCATGATGCTGGCCTAATAAGTGATATTTAAGATGCTTTTTTTCAGTAGAAAGTTTTCTGAAAACACATAGTCAAATGATTATCATGTGTATGGTAGCCTGAGGCCTTTGCCAAAATGTAAAACATTATTTCAGACATGGAGATGTTTGCTATTCTTTTTTTTAAGGGTGCTGATAGTACAAAGCACTGACCCTTTGGCCAGCAAAATGTAGATTTAAGGACTGTTTTTCTCCATGTTAAATGGAATAATCAAAGGCAAAGCTGATTTACTCTAAATGTGTTTGTAATTTATTCCTTTGAGAATGTACGGTTTATAGAGCAAATTCTTTAATAAGAAGTAGCTGATTTTTTTTTAAAAATATTTCTGTTTAATGTCTCTAAGCACAATAGTGTTAAAGCTGAAATCTTTCTGTTAAGTACTGCTTCTAATTGTCTCTAGGATATTGGGCATGTTATTTTGGTTATGTTTTGTTATGTACAAATGTTCTTCAGCCTAGAGATTTCCATATAGACCCACTGCCTTGGAGGTATCTAAAGATACAGCAGATGAAATGTGTCAAGAAAATGTATTTTTAATCCTGGTCATGCATTCTTTTCAATGACCTTTTTTTTTTTACATAGTAACATCCCAGCATTTGAGTAAAAATACCTTGCAGCCCCTTTGATGCATTAAATTATTGTATGTATTTATCATTTTTCTGTATACATGTTTTGTTCTGTACCTTAGAGTTAATTACATTATTATGTACCAGATTGCTTATCTGATCTGTTTCTTGCCAGCTGCCGCATCAGTTGTGTTCTGTGCCAGCCTTTGCAATCCCAGAAGGACAGGGTGAGGCAGCTGGGGCAGTTCTGTTTCCCAGGAGAGCTCAGGAGCCTTCCCTGTAGCTCTGAAGTGCATCATTCCCTCCTTTTGGATGGAAAAGGTTGTGGGTTTGTTAGGCCGTTGTGCACAGCCATTAGTGAATCTGTTTCTTGTAAAACAGCACTCACAGAATGCCCTCATGTCTTTACAAATTAAAGAGAATTATAATACAGGAACATTTCATTAGAGTTTTGATTGCCACGTGTTGCCTACAAGGTGTCAGACACTGGGCACTTGCTGAAATCCTTGGTGCTCGCTCTTCAGGAGGCAATTTAACTGTTCAGAAATGTTCTTTTTTATCACCATCATGTTCTGCAAATTCTGTTCTCTGTGGGGAAGGGGTTTCTTAGCACAGGAGCACTTGTTGGAATTAGATATCTTTAAGATATCACTCTAGATAGAATTCCTGGGATGGGGAAAGGTGCCCTCAGCTTGGAATGCACTAGAACAGCCCTGGAGAAAATCTCTGAGCCTCGCTGGGATGTTCCTGTTCCAGACAGTGTGGAGCTGACTCCATGTTCTGTTTTCATGGAATAATCACAGAATCCCAAACTGGTTTGGGTTGGAAGGGACCTTAAAGCCCATCCAGTGCCACCCCTGCCATGGGCAGGGACACCTCCCACTAGTGCCATCCAACCTGGCCTTGGACACTGCTGAAATAGTTCTTTATTTTAGAGTAAATAAAGTCGGTCTTTATTTTAAGCCTACCACTTGCTAGTGTTGGAACAGTTTTGGGTAGGAGAAATTTAGCTTGGAATGACTTTTGATCTCAACATTCTTCCCTTTTTTGAAAAAGCGAGTTAAACAGAGGCTGGATAAAGACTTAAACTGTTTTGCTGTGTTTCTTAATAGATTTGATTGGATACAAGGAATAAAAATTAAATTTGCTTACCAGAAGTTAGAAAGCTTTGCAGTAAATAAATATATCTGTAATCATAGCTTCTTAGTCAGCTCCTATTCTGGTCACTAGCAAAGGGAAGAAACTTTGAAGGGAGTTTTGACATTAAACATATTGAGTACAACTAATTTTTTGCAGCTGGTGGTCTGAGAGAATTTAGTTTCTTCCATGGTATCAGTTACTATTAAAAATTACTTAATTCCTGCACATACTGATCTGTGATAAATCTGTTTCAAATTTTCTTTCATAGGTTTTCGCTGACCTTAATTGATACCTTGGACACTCTTGTGGTAAGTTTAATCTGTTGATAAGCTTTGATAAAACAAAGAGATTGTTTTCTGATGCTCAGAGTTATTTTTAGATTTCTTTTTCGTGATCATTGATCTCTGGCCCTGTTTGAAGTGACTGTTGCTCATGGGAACTTTGAAAGTTCTGTGAGGGTGGAGTTTGGAGTTGGTTGTAATAAGAAAACTACAGCAGCTCCTTCACATTCCATTGATACTTGTTATCTTGCTCTTTTTGGGCTCTAACTTAACACAAAAGAATATGAGTTTGCTTTCCCTTATAGTCTAAAGCAAGAGGCTGATGGTGGGCACCTCTTAATAGCCCTGCTGTATTTCTGGTTTGAAATTGTGTGTACGTATTTCACGTGTGACTCCGTGTGCACTGAAATATGCTGTGTACAAATACACTGTGACTGCGTTAGCTGTGTTGGAACTGAACACCTGCTCACATTTGTATTCCAGGTGTTAAATAAAACCAAAGAGTTTGAAGAGGCTGTAAAAAAAGTAATAAAAGATGTTAATTTAGATAATGACATAGTCGTATCTGTCTTTGAAACCAACATAAGAGTCCTTGGGTGAGTAACTTTGTTTTCAACTCCTAAAAATGCGGATCGGAGTCAATGTCTTTTAGACACCTTTCTGTGCTGTTGCACACATTTGAAACGGTTGTGCCTGTGTTGCTTTGCCTGCCAGAGGTTTTAGAATGCAAGGCAGGGCTTGCTGCAGTGGTGCTGGATCAGGCTGCCCCCCATGTCGCTGCTGCAGGCTCTGCTTTGCTGATAAGAGCCACATGTGCCCACTGAGGGAGCACAGGGTTTGCCTCACTGAAACAGGCTTGCAAATGGCTCTATTCAATCTGATTTAGCAGATTTTGATACTTGGGGTCATGGATTATTTCAGCTTGGAAAGGACCTCAGGGCTCAAAGCAGGATCAGAGCACGTAATTTGAATTTATTGTATGCAGTTTTAGAGGTCGTGGTTGTTGTTCCTGCAATTATCAATGATTGCAGCCATAAACAATAAGAATTGCTTCCAAAATACTGGTATATATTTGATTATAATGGGAATTGCATCAGCAGTCTGGAAACTAGGGCCAATTATGTACATGCCATGTAAATTGTAGGCAGTCGTCCTTGCTGTTCAGATGAGCATACCTTTTGAGATGTGGATAATTTCTCTTTGTGTTTAGAGGTCTCCTAGGCGGGCACTCAGTGGCAATTATGCTGAAAGAAAAAGGTGAATATATGCAGTGGTACAATGGTGAACTCCTGCACATGGCAAAGGAACTGGGCTACAAGCTTTTACCTGCTTTTAACACCACTAGTGGTCTCCCTTATCCACGAGTAAGTTCTGTTTCTGTAATGCAGGATTACAGCTGTAATCAAGGCTTCTGTTGTTTTGGTTTTATATCTGTTTCCAAAATCATTTCTGTATTTATTTAAGTGGACAGAAAATCAAAAGCTGATAAATTGCAGGTACTCTCAGGAGCCAGGAGTAGTGAGATATTTCCAAAACTAAATTTCCAGGAGCGCTTGTGATGTTCTGAGTTCCTGATTTGTTGCTAAAAAAACCTGCTGGAATTAGATTTTCAGGGTGTATTCTCTTAGTCAGATGTCTCGTGAGCCAGGCAACGGGCCCTTGTTTGGGAGGGTTGAGAATTTGGGGTATTTGGAGATGGTTCTCTGTGCATGTCTGGGTTGGCAGAGCAAACCCAAAGGGATCTGGTTTTTCTTGTCTTTAGAAAGAGCATAGATTATATACTTGCTGTACAATCAAAGGAGTGTAAATTCTATCAGCTAGTCACAATGAAGGTGATAATCTCTGCTTTTCTCTAGGTTAACTTAAAATTTGGTGTAAGACATCCAGAAGCACGAACAGGAACAGAAACTGATACCTGTACAGCTTGTGCTGGTACCTTGATCCTTGAGTTTGCAGCTTTAAGCAGATTCACAGGAACATCTATATTTGAGGTTTGCTTTCCACTGTACCTTAGTTTTTGTCTTAGGTCTTTAGTGTTCTGTTACATTTTTGTAATTTTGGAAAAACAATTTGGGGTTCATGAAATGAATGTGTGTCTTAGCTGCGCTGCGCAAAAACATGTTCAGATTTGTAGTGTTTGTGGGCTTTCTTCTAAGGTTTGGTTTTTCAGTTATTTTTTAAATCACAGGAAATAATTTTCTTTGAAAGTAGAGTAATACAGAGGCAAACAAAATAAATATTCTGAAGATGAGCTCAAGGAGTTCTGCAGTCATTAGAAATGGAACATCCTTTCCTAGCATCTTAGTTGGAATAGACAGAAGAATCACGGTGTTTAGTGTCTGTTTCCCTGATTCCCTGTTGTTGTTGTTTTTGCAGGAATATGCCCGGAAGGCGCTGGATTTCATCTGGGAGAAGAGGCAGCGCAGCAGCAACTTAGTGGGGGTCACCATTAACATCCACACCGGAGACTGGGTCCGCAAAGGTGGGGGGTCTGGGGTGGGCAGTCCTCAGCACGCCCCAGCCGCTCACTGGGCTGTCAATGGCCATGGCACGGGCAGGCCAGGGAGCTGCTGCCCCCGAGCCTGGCCCTGCTCTGAGAGGGCAGAGCCCTCTCTGGTGCACTGACTGGTTTTACTCATTGCAAAACATTCCCCAATCCTCTTCAACACCGAGAGCAAATCGCCTTGGGATAGATTTTCAGAGACTTTGCTGAATATGTGGAGAGACAGAGCAAAATATAAATGGGATGGGAGAAGTGATGTCCTGGGAGAAAAGTGAAATAACTGTCTTCAGTGCCTGTCTGTCCATGTTGTGTGTGCTGGTAGTGCAAAGCCTTTGGCATAGGACACACAATACTGGCTCTCTGCTTCCAGCTGTGCCTTAATTCCAGTGAAAGGAGGCTTTTACTTTTATTGGAAGATCTTTTAATATCAGTGGGAAAATAGGCAAAAATACCCATATCACTACTTAAAGTAAACCCACCTTTTCATTTTCTCACATTCCTAGATAGTGGAGTTGGAGCAGGAATAGATTCATACTATGAATATTTATTAAAAGCCTATGTCTTGCTGGGAGATGACAGTTTCCTGGAAAGATTTAACACGGTAAGTTAACGCCTTGCTCAGGTTTGTGCCTTCTGCAATACAAATTTCAGAGTAATTGTGTTGTCAGCCGTTAGCCTGAGAAGGGATCTTGAGCAGAATTTCTGTCACTTCTGCTGTGTTTAGTGCCAGCTCTTTTTGCTGAGGGTTTTTGCTAATCCTGGGTGATCAGCTGTCACCTGAGCAGTTATTTTAACCCCATCCAGTAAAAATCAGAACCTTCTAGACCTTTCTCCATGTTCCCAGTATAGGAGAAGCTGTATTTCCAGCTCTCAGGGGAGAGTGTAATACTGCAAATGTTTCTGTAAAACAGTGTAAGGGCCTCTTGTTACGAGCCATTGTAGAATTTCTTTCTGTCCTGGAGCAACAAAAATATCCAAATGTGGATCTTGCTTTGCACTGCAGATCCTCAGGCCCAGGATACATTTAAGTATACAAGCTGAAAACCACACTTAGATTTTTTTAAATTCATCAATTACTAAGCAACTTTGTCAGCATCATAATTCATTCATAAAGCATTATTTCTTTTGAAAGTAGCAATATCCATTAAAAGCATTTTAGATCATAGCATGATTTTAGATCATATAGTATGATTTTTTATTAAAAGGGGGGTAATTCAGTAGTTACAGGCCTGTTGTAACACTTTAGGTGTAATGATGATTTCTTGTTCCTAAGGGGCAGCCCCCAGTGTTTTATTTTCCTTGAGCTATATCTCTTAAGTGTTTCCTGTCAGTCTGGGTCATGTGCTCAGGATTGCACCTTCTGAAAACAAAGTTTAGGATTGGAAGTCAGCAAGGTGGCGAGTGACCTAGTGGGTTTTAAACTTCTGAGCCATCCAGTCCAGCTGCCTTGTTTGTTTTTTTTAACCTCCTTTTCCTCCTGACATCTCTTTGCTTTAGAATTCTGTTGTGCAGAGAAAGCAATTTCAGCTTGGTTTAGGGAGTGCTTAAAAAGTCAGCCAAAACAAATGTGCCTTAACTGTGCTAGTTGCTGGTTTGTCACGTGGCTGCTGGATAAACTTTTGTGGATCTGTGTTCCTTGGAAAGGTGATAAGTTTTGCAAGTGTCATCCTGTGGAGACTGTCAGTATTTACTACGCTTGCTTTTAGTTTGCAAAACTAGAAATTAGTGGCTCTGCCAAATGTAGTAATGATTGGGAGTGTAGTACTGGCTCTTGATTGAAATGGAATGCCAGCCTGGTGATCCATCTCTCTTTTGGGGAATGTACTGATCTACAAACTCCTGCTTTTCCTGATGTTTGGCAGCACTACGATGCTATTATGAGGTACATCAGCCAACCACCTCTTCTCCTTGACGTCCACATTCACAAACCAATGCTAAATGCTCGGACCTGGATGGATTCCCTGCTAGCTTTCTTCCCTGGACTGCAGGTAAGGGGTAAAAGCCATGTGCAGATGGTTTTAATAACAAGGAAATGATTAACTGGGTCGGATGTATGATTTTCAAGTCCAGCTTAGTAGTTCAATTTTCAGAAATACTGAGGAAAGATCCCTGGCAGTGCCCAAGGCCAGGTTGGACACTGGGACTTGGAGCAGCCTGGGACAGTGGGAGGTGTCCCTGCCATGGCAGGAAGTGGCACTGGATGGGATTTAAGTCACTTCCAGGCCAAACCATTTTGGGATTCCACAATTTCTGTACTGTTCCAGTCACTTCAGTGTCATGATAAAAGTTAAAGTGCTTCTTCTGGCCGTGTTGAGTGTTAGGAAATATCCATATAATTTGCTTCCTTCTCTCCTAGTCCTGAAAATACTCCAATTAAGCTGCCTTTTTTGTAGTTTAGTGACAGATTTTCTGGTTTGTGTGCCATCGACATCTTTAAGACAAACTAAACCACATTTCCACCGCAGTTCTCTGCGAGTGTCAGAGGTCTTTGTTCTACATAGGCAATAATTTTAATGAGTTCACTGATTTTGCTTTAAAAACTCTTAAGGATTGTCTGACTTGCACTGAAAGGGAGTAAAAATTACAGTATGTAGTGACTGGTCTGTAGCTCTACATGAGCACACCATGAGAGTTCTTAACTTTGAGTATTATTCCTATGCTTGGTGAGCCAGTGTTAATTTTATTATTTAATTTTAGGTGCTGAAGGGTGATATTAGACCTGCTATTGAAACGCATGAGATGCTGTATCAGGTTATAAAAAAGCATAACTTTCTTCCAGAGGTAAGGTAGTAGTTTTTTGATGGTGTAAACTGATTTTTACCTCCATTTGCACAGTCTCAGATGCCCATTTGAAAAACCAGTAGGTATATGCGTTATTAAAATCAAGGGCTCATTTCCACAGCATTCTTACATGATTTGCAGTTCTGCATGTCTGACAGCTGTGTTTGGGATATGAAATACTTTTCCTTCAGTTATGCTGTAATTAACACAATAATGGGAAGCTGCTGCTATTAACAATTGCTGAGACTTCATATTTCAGTCTTTCAGAATTGACCTTGACTCATTTCAGTGTGCAAAACTTCTGTAATCACATGTAATGGTAGGTGCTTGGTAACATAATAGTGTTAATGCTAAAGATCACAGTCCTCTTTATTAACCCAGGGAATGAACCTAAATGCTGAATTGACTGAGAGAATATTCTGAAATTTTGTATAATGTCCTTGAAAGTCAGCACACAAACTTACTGCAGATGCTGCAAGTCTTTGAGCAAGTCCATTGTGTATAGAAAAGCTTGTTTACCTGCTGAAGCATGTGCCTTTAATCTGTGATGACACAGAATGTCTTTGGAAGCTTTGACTTTTCTCTGGTGTAAGCTTATTTCTGGTAGAGAACATTTTCATTAACATCACATTCACCTAATGTGGTTATTGAGAGCAAAGAATGCTCTCTAAGCACTGGAATGAATACTTTTAAAATGGTGTGATTGGTATGATTTGGCTCTTTCTGGGTTTGTTGGGTTGGTGTTTTGTACTTCCAAAGGAAACTTGAAAAGGTCGGGTAGTTGTATTTGAGCCAACAGACCATCCCCTAAACACAGACTTGGTTTAAACCTTCGTGTGAAGTAGTAGTGAATGTATGACAGAAGTGGCTTTGCCCAGTGCCTGTTAGGAGTGAATAGATAGACGAGGAAATTTTTAGCTCTCTGACTTCTAGCCTGTGGTATTAATTTAGAAGCAGCTGCTGAGCCATCTGTCAGTGTGCAGTGACACTTGACTGCACTGGAGGTGTCAGGTGGAAGGTATGTTTGCAAAAATGGTATTTACCAGAGCTAGGCTGGTCATACAGTTAACATAGAATTCAAAATAAACCTGTGCTTGGTTTGCATTCCTGCATTGATTTTTGTCTGTTGGGTTTTGTCCTCAGGCATTCACAACAGACTTCAGAGTTCACTGGGCCCAGCATCCTCTGAGGCCTGAATTTGCTGAGAGCACCTATTTCTTGTATAAGGTACAGTCCCGTTCATTCCCCTCACCTTTGGGCACTTTTTCCAGCACCTAGAATTTCGTTGCTGTTTTATTTCAATACAGAATTGAGTAGCACATCTCCAGCTTAATTTATCCACTGGAGCCGGTTTAGGATATAAACAAGGTGTAATGGTTATCAAAAACCTGTTTGTTTTTGTTTTACAGGCCACAGGAGACCCCTACTACCTAGAAGTAGGAAAAACCCTCATTGAAAACTTGAACAAGTATGCCAGAGTTCCCTGTGGGTTTGCTGCAATGAAGGATGTTCGCACAGGAAGTCACGAAGACAGGTAAAGTTTTCACAATTATATTTGTTTTAATATTGAAATACAGAAAAAAAATCCGATCTCCCTGTTTATGTAATTGAATTAATTGATATTCGAGGAGCTGTCTGTCTTCAGTCTAATAACCAAGTCTTAAGTTACCCATTTGTAATTGTATTGAATTGTAAATATATTGAAAGTCTCTAAACTGTTTCCACCGCTTTTGTAGTGTGCTCCATAAGAATATTCTTAATTTAATAACCTTTCATTTCTCTCAGAGCAATAGATGAATTACTTCCAAACAAAATACACTTTTGTCAGGAGGTTGATTTGTTTTTTCTGTGATGCTGTTTTGTACTGAATGTGCTGCATCTTTTCCCTCCAAACACATTTTTCTTCCAAGTGGAAGGAATGCTAATGGAATTACATTCAGCAGTAATAATCATGAAGTTTTCAGAGACTGAGCAGTAGGAATATTCCTTTTACTGGTGCTCTAGAAATGAGTTCTCCCTAAAGAACATCCCTTTTTGTCCACAGGATGGACTCATTCTTCCTGGCCGAGATGTTTAAATATCTGTACTTGCTGTTTGCTGATAAGGAGGACATGATTTTCGACATTGAAGATTATATCTTCACTACAGAAGCTCATCTGTTGCCACTCTGGCTCTCCACTACAAACCAAACCATCTCCAAAAAAAATACCGTATGTAACAGCTCCAGTCTCAATCAGTGTCTGTGGTACACTTCCTTTTTTTGAGGCAAAATGGAAATAGAATCGGGAATGGGCACAGTTTGAGGAAGTGCCCCGGTTTGAACACGTCATTTAATAGGCACTGTTTCATCGTATTAACAGTGCCAGTCACAAGATTAGGAATTCTGGATTCTGCACTGCTGCATTTTGAGAAAAAAGCTATGAATTGGTAGCAAGATTTAAAAAGAAAATCATTCCCCCCCTCTCTATAGACTGGAAGATAACGCAGTAGAATATTTTGTCCCCATCTTCATTTTCTATTATTTTAGCTAAAACCTAAGTTTTTCTTGTTTGTTTTACTACAGGAACAAATTTTGAGAGGTTTTTTGAGACAGCTGTGGAGTTAATTTGACAAGATACAGCTGCAGACAGATTTGGGATGTTTAATCACTTTAGTGCATGCAGTAGGCATCTGTTGTGTAAATGTGAGAACACAGGGGTTTATAAATTACTTAACCTTCCAGAATAACCTGGAGTGATACAACCGTGCTGTGAAGCATCATAAATCCTCGCTTTTTTTTTTATTTTGTGGTCAGTAAGGGGACATAATTTGTCTATAAGGCAATAAGAAAAAGGCAAAAGAACAAGAGAAGATGGTGTCTGAGACATCAAGGACACAAATTCCCTTATTTGTGCCCTTTTTTTAACATTTTCTAAGAGTTTGACAATCATGCCTGGAGAAAAGGCTTACATTGTGTGTTAAGCTGTGTGTCCTGGAAAAATCACCATGTTTGATGGACTTGAGCATTAAGAAATGACAAATTTTTTAAATTGTTTGATCTTAATGTCGAACACTGGTTATGTATTCAGTGGGTCATTGAATAGGGTCGGTGTTTATTGTTCCTTCATGGTGGAGATCCCACACCCTCTCTGAAATGTTCTTTCCCAAAGAATTTATCTTTTCTCTTTGAGTTTTGGAAACAGAGGCTGCTTTTAAAACTAGGCAAGAAGATTTCTGAAGGGTCTAAAGCAGCATTTTCTGTAATTTTGTTGCCAGTATAAGAATTTAACACCTTTGAGACTGGCAGGGTTCCCACAGCTGGTGCTGTTTTAGGTGCTGCCCTAACTTGGGTCATTCTCTTGAGAACTGCAGATGTTAATGAAATCCAGTAGAGAGGATAGAAGAAATTGCTTAAATGCAGTTTTTTAAGCTCTTTGAGTCAAAGCTGGGCATAATCCAAGTAAGAAAAACCCATTGAAAATGGTGCTGGGTGGCTGAAGGGCTGTGACGTCAGGTGTTCCTCTTTTATGGAATTTTATCTGAATGGATGGAATGTGTAAATGATTTTTAACATAAACACAGTGCTATTAAAACAAGCTGTGAGAGAGATACTCCATACTATCAACCTAACATCCTGTTTGTGTTTGCTCTCATGAACAGGAAAGGTCATGTCTTAGTAACAGCCCTTTAAGTCCTGGGTTTTAGGGAGCCTTTAAATACTGAATTTTTCATTGGCCAATACGTTGCCAACAGGAGGGGTGAGTTTTTTCAGGTAGATAAATACTACATTAATTTTTATGGGTGAGAAAATGAATTTGCTGGTTATGTATAACCAGTTATTTGCTAAGCTAAGGACAGGCTAAACGTGGCTCCAAACCACCAGACATGTTCTGCAGGTTTCACATGTGACAAACCAGCAATTTGTGCAGACGTTCACTCTGCCATCTTTCCTGAAAATATAAATTGTTGGAATTATATATAGATTCATCCTTGCCCATCCAGACTTGCAAGTCTGTGTGGCTCCTGAGGAGGAGAATCTTTTGTTCATCTGAAAAGATGTGACATTTTTAGTAAGAATGACCTAAAGCCTGCAGCTGGTCACTCGCTGTAAAGCCAGTATCAAGTGAAACCAGAACCACTCCTTTCCTTGTCCAGCACATAAAGTACAGGGCACTGGCGTTGTCATGAGTGGGCTTGACAAGTACTGTCTGCCAGATGAGGGTTAGCTGTTTCTGAAAAAAAAAAAAAATTCTAGAAACTGTATATAAATTCAGTAAATTACAAATGAGAGTGGGTATTGTATTCATCTGTCCCTAGGAAGGGGTTGCAGTGCTGGTTCCCCCTTATGGCACTGGGCTGCTGTGTGTCCCCAGCACACAGATTACCTAAATTAGCCTTATCTGCTGGTGTTCTTTAGGTGAAAATATGACCTGTTTTTTTTTTTTTTAACCCATATATTACGTTTTAGACCACAGAGTACACAGAGCTGGACGACAGCAACTTTGACTGGACCTGTCCCAACACCCAGATCCTCTTCCCGAATGACCCCATGTTTGCCCAAAGCATCCGGGAGCCCCTGAAGAATGTGGTGGATAAGAGCTGTCCCCGGGGCATGTCCAGAGCGTAAGATGGACGTTTCCTCTCTCGTGTTAGCGCAGGAGCGGGGTCTGCTCTGCGTGCAAGGAGGAATGGGAGGTGTGCTGGAGCTCGCAGTGCTTTTGGGCAGATAGCCACAGGGATGATTCCTGCTCTCGGGAAAAATCACTCTGGCATCCTCAGCAAGACTTTGTTTGTTTCCAGCTGGAATTAGCCAGTTTTTAAAAGCAAATGGAGCTGAGTGAGCCACATAGCTGGGCTGCAGCTCCCACTCGGAGGATTACAGGAAGTGGGTCTGCCTGATTAATGAAATTAATTTCTGCAGTCTCCTGAACAGTCCTGAAAGTCTTCTTTGGAGTAAGCAAATTATGCTGCCACATACAACTGCACCTGTTTTGAGGAATTCAGGGCAGTGTTAAGGCTGAGGAATTTTGTCCTCCTGACCACCTCTTCCATATTTATGCTTCATGAATAAAACTGAGTAGGAGCTCTATGTGGCAAACTGGATGTGGTCAGTCTTGCAATAATGCAGGCCATTTACAAATGAGAGAGCATATAGCAGTTTTGTTATCAGTATTGGGGGAGGGTTTGTTGCACTGGAAAATTATTGATAATATAGACAACTTTAAAAAGAAGGTAACTTGATTGAGACATTGCATTCCACTGAAGCTTGCGCTCAGTGTACCAAGAATTCCAATCTTGTGATGGTGGGGATAACAGTAGAGTTCTGTTTCAAGGATAATCTAGTTTTTAAAGCTTTGATCTCTGATATCTTTTGGCAGAGAAGAGAGTTTGGGAAGTGGACCAAAACCACCACTGAGAGCCAGAGATTTCATGGCCAGTAATCCTGAGCACCTGGAGATCCTGAAGAAGATGGGAGTCAGTCTGATCCATCTGAAAGATGGACGAGTGCAGTTGGTGCAGCACGCAGTGCAAGTAAGGCCTGGCAGGAATTTCTTTTTCAGAGCTCTCAGCAAAGTCCTCCTAGCAGTGATATTGGACACCTGGAGCTTCAGGAGGGACAGCCACCCTGTGGAAGGAGGCACATGAGCTGCATATGCAGCTATATTTAGCAGGCTGATGCTTGCTAATATTTTGTCTCAGAACACTTCTGACTAATCTTCCATTAAATTAGGTTGAGGCTGCTCATGTTGAAGTGATGTAGCCAACAGCATCTTAGTTGCAAACACTACTTTCAGTGTGGGATACTTCCATTTCTGTACGAGGCCTGTATATTTGTATATTTTTAATCTCCTGGGTGGCGCAGGTGCTACAACCTTTGTGAAATGATGAATGAGTGGCAGCGAGCATCCACCCTGGGTGTTAAAATCTTCATAGCAGTGGTCCCAGCAAACACAACTTCCATTTCCTTTCCCCCAGGTTCCTCAAACATTTAAGCTAAAATTGTTTATTGATTCTTTACTCTGCAGGCAGCAAGTTCCCTGGATGCTGAGGATGGCTTACGGTTCATGCAGGAAATGATCGAACTCTCCAGCCAGCAGCAGAAGGAGCAGCAGCTCCCTCCCCGTGCTGTGCAGATCGTTTCCCACCCCTTCTTTGGCAGGGTGGTGTTGACTGCTGGGCCAGCACAGTTTGGGATGGACCTGTCCAAACACAAAGCAGGGGTATGTGAGGTGTGGGTGTGATCTGCTCCTGTTGCTCAAGCCTCGGTTTTGCAGTACTGCTGCTCTTTCAGGGCATCCAGCTGCTCGTCCAGTGATCAGTTAATCACAGGGGTTAGAGTGACAGGGCCCAGCGGTGACAGTGACACAGTGACAGTCGTGGGGATGAGTGGCTTATCTGTCTGTGCTCTGTCCTCTGCTCTTGAGTCAGCAGTCATGTTTAGGGTTTAAAATACACGCCCAGCATGAGCTGGGAACAGGCTTATCCAGTCTGCAGTACACAGCTAAGGAGATGGTGATTTAAGGAAGTTCTCCCATGTCAGCCAGGAGCTGGCAGAAGCATTTTCAGAGTTAGAGTAAGTTGTTCTCAAGAAAGCTTTTCTAGAAGGCTCTGTGCAGATGGAAGAGGGAAATACCCAGAGGCAATGGCCGCGATGGGAAGCAGTAGGAAAACTGCAGCCCCAAAGAGTAGTTCCAGACCAGCAGTTAACAGGATAAAAATTTCCAGAGACAACACCTCCCAGGTGTAGACAAAACACACTGACTGACAGAATTAGGTTTTCACTCGGTCATTCTTTGCTTCTAGAGCTCCAGTTCCAGGGCACAGATTGTCTGCACTGACAGCAGACAACACTAAATGCATGAGAGTGACTGAAGGAACAAAAATATTTGGGAATCTTTCACAAGCATGACTGCAGTGCTCTAATTCTCTCTTTATTTTTGTTTTTTCCAAACAGACAAGAGGATTCGTTGCAACCATTAAGCCATATAATGGATGCTCAGAGATCACTAATCCTGAGGCAGTGAAAGAGAAAATTGCTTTGATGCAGAGAGGCCAGTGCATGTTTGCTGAAAAGGCACGAAACATTCAGAAAGCTGGAGCAATAGGAGGCATTGTCATTGGTAAATAAAGTTCCAAGTTCTTAATTTGTGTAAATGTAACCTAATTTACAGATTAGAAGATACAGGAAAGCTGACAAGCTTTAAGCTGAGAAGCACAGCAGTTGTGCTTTCAGAAGATGAAGAGATGTTTGGGGTTTGGTTCTGCACAGACACAAATGGGGATGGGGAATTGTCAGTGTTTTTGCAAATTGAAAGTTTTTACTCTGAGCATCACGGGGTGCTGTCAGTACTGACTGCTCAGGAAGAATGGGGATCCAGATGAAAAGTGTGGAGGAAAACACCAGGCTGGGTTTGCTCTGAAGTGAGCGGGCAGGGAAGCTGCCCCAAGCGGTCTGATCTAACGGGAAGTGTCCCTTGCTGTGGTGTGCTCCGCCTAGATGACAACGAGGGCAGCAGCAGTGACACCGCCCCGCTCTTCCAAATGGCTGGGGATGGCAAGAACACGGATGACATCACCATTCCCATGCTCTTCCTCTTCAACAAGGAAGGCAACATCATCCTGGACGCCATCCGGGAGTACGAGGCTGTGGAGGTGCTCCTTTCTGATAAAGCAAAAGACAGAGGTGAGGTTAGAGGTGATTTGTATCAATCCAGCTCCCATCTGTGATGGAGTGATGTGCACTGCTGCCAGAGGTGCTGTGGTTTTCTGTGTGACACTGGAATCAGTTTTTTAGGAAGAAAGCCCTTACCTGAGATGTGTCATTATCCCCTCCCCCCATGAGGTAACACCCAGAAATGCTGTTCTAAGTTAAATGTCACTTTGGCTAACGAGAAAATCCAGCCCTTTGGATTCCTTTTGAGCCCTTTTTGTCATCAGCTGCTTTGAAGTGACATCAGGAACAGCGTAAATGTTTCCAGTGCCCTACATTGTGAATGCCTCTGCCTCACCAGGCTCCCCAGTGACATTGCAGGGACCCAAAAGGAGAGAGACAAGTGTTAGAACTATTTTGCCTGTCTAAGGAGAAGTGGTTATCACGGGAAATAAGGCTGCTGACCTCAGGTGTTTCGTGGGTGTTCTTGTGTAATGCAAGAAAATTGCAAGCTAATACATTCCCAGTTGGAATGCTTGAATACGGCAGAAAATTCCAGATTTTCCTCTTGTAAGCCTTCCTGGTAGCACTGCTGTGTCCGAGCAGAGTGGGTAAGGATAAGTATCTAGAAAATCAGCACATTTGTAAAGGGGATATGCCAAAATCTCATCTTGTTTCTTCTTAACTTAGAACCCTCCTGTTTGTAACTGTGCTTATGTGCTCTGACAAAATGCTAAATATGAGTTAGCTGTGCCTTTGAGAGTTTGTAATCCATATCTGCTTCTTCCCCCTCCTCGTGCTTCCGTTTGGAATCCCAGCAACAATCTTTAAAGGTAAAATGATTCCAAACTACATTATTGATAGCAGTAAGTATCCCACGTCAACAGTGGCATGTGCAGTTAAATTCCCTAGAAATCCCAAAATGTCAGGGTCCTGCTCATAGCCATAAACATCAAACCCACAGAAATCTGCATGAGTGAACTGGGCAGCTGTTGGGAGCTGAGCTGGGGCGTGGGAGACGTGTGTTACTGCCTTGGAGTGGGGAGGTCAGGCTTTGGCTCTCTCGAATTCACAGCTCAGTACACTTAGGAAACTGGCTCAGATGTGGGATCCCCATGGATCTGGGAGTGCTTTAAAATGCAGCATTAAAGTTCAGTGCACGCACTGGGTATTTGCTTAAGGCTGACAGAGGGTAGCTGGCACTGACCCACAAGTCACTCCTGAAGTTTGAGGAACCAAAATGAGCCTCACTGTATTGTTTGCCCACATTTAAAATGTATTTAAAAGTCTTTCTTCCCATCCCTCTCTAAAATATATTCATTAGTACCATTAAATTTTTTTATCATTGGAAAGTCTGCACTTCCTTGAAGAAATAAGGCCAAGGGAAGTGAACTTGATTTTGAAATACATAATAAAATGCTGCATTCCTATGGTTGTTTTAACTTACTTTGTCTTTTTTCCTTCCCTCTCCAAGACTTAGAAATGGAGAATATGGACCAGAAATCATCGGAAAACGATTCACACAAACCAAATTCCGAGGAAGCTCCTTCAGAATCTCAGGATGCTGGAGCGGTCGGTGAGGAGCCTGAAGGAGGAGAGAGCTCTGCTGTTGGTGACCCTGATCCTTTGCCTCCTGCCAGTGCAGACAGTGCTGGAATTTCCACAGCACATGAGGATCCCCATGGCCCTGAATCCACAGAGGCCGTGGCTCCGGAGCCAGCGTGTGCGCCAGGGGACAGCCAGCCTCAGGAACAAAGCACCCAGCCAGAGTCCAGCTCCAAAGCTCACTGGGATACTAAAGTGCAGCCTATGGAATCCATATTAGCAGACTGGAATGAAGATATAGAAGCGTTTGAAATGATGGAAAAGGATGAGCTATGACTTGTAATAATAACTTATTTGTTAATAAAAACAAGGAGACCTCTTTGGGTAGAAGTGAGGCCCTGATATCCGAGAAAACATATTCAGTATTGGGATGAGCAGCCAGGTGTGACCTGGCAAACACCATAGAATTCCAGCACACGCTCTTTGTATGTTTGAATTTTTCCTGTTTAAAGATGGGAACGTGCAATCCAAGCGTTTGTGTGGCCCCAGGCAGGGACGAGCCCGAGCCCTGGGTCCCAGGCTCCGAGGGGACTGCCGGGGCTCTGGGAAGCAGGAGCTGAGCAGGGTGGGTGTCAGACCATGGAATGTTCTTGGTGGGGCACCCACCCCTCCCCAGCTGCCAGCCTGCCTTCCAGCAGCAGGGCAGCTGTTTCCAGGTGTTGGCACAGCTGGAAGCAGCCGGCTCTTGTCTGACATATCGCAGTGCTGCTCATCACTCCTCGCACCCATTGCCACCCCGAGCAGCCACTCGGGGCCCTGGGAGTTTCCCTCCTGCTTTCCCGGCTGGAGGAGCTGGACAAACCAAAGGCAAGGTGTGAGCTGTCCCCTCAGGGAGGCTGGGCCGGCCTGGGGCCAGCAGGAGAAGGCGTGGGGAGGGCCTGCTGCAGGCCGAGGGGAGCAGACAGGGCAGAGCTGAGCCCCGGTGTTCCCCTCGGCCTCCCAGGTGGAAAAACCAATCTGCCCCAACATACAGAACGGTCTGAAAGGACACAGCTCCATCAGCTGTAACAAAACCTTTTTTCTACAAGTTTGACTTCCAACAGCTTGACTCGTTTGTTCTTTCTATATGCAGCTCCTGTGTGTGATATTTCAGGCAGGGAGGCCAGGGCCAGTAGGGAAGGGCAGCAGTTCTGGCTGCTGGGTCCGGAGTTCAGTCATGGGTTGTTATTGCAGGCTCCAGAGTTTGTTCCAGGTAAGTGTGAGTCCTCATTTGTTATCCCCGTTATATTTGGGTAAAAATGGGGAAGTTTAAACAACACAGAGGCGTTTTGACTGTGTCCAAAGAAACTGCCAAAAATCTCGATTTATATAAACTGCTTTTAGTGAATTGTGGTTCAAAGACTTGTTTTATATTAAAGACTAAATGAACACTGCCTATATGCTGCACCAGGCTAAAAATGAAGGTTTATATTCATCATTGCAATGGAATAAATAAGCAGAAAGCCCCACTCTGGACTGCACTTTCGGTTTAGCTGGTGAAATTACACGTGCTGAATATGCAACTGTTAATTAGCACAGCCATACTCTGTATTTATACTGTGTACAGTGAGCAGAGCAATCCCAGGCAATGTTGGCTCCACATACTCAACCACACTTGCTTTCAAAAGCCTCAGAATGCACGGGCACCTTTTGAGAGCATGGCAGTCCATCCAAATATCATCCAGAACTTTGAATCACCAGGGTAGGAGGGAATTCGAGGAGGAATAGTGAATAAGTGTCCTTTGAAAGAAATGAGCTTTTAAATGGGGTTGTCTTTCCTTTGCACAAATAACTGTCTGGAGGTTTGGACTTGAAACAACTGGGAAATGTTTTTATTTATGGGTTTTGTTACATGAGTTTCTTCATGGAAAGCATTTGACCATGGGAGCTTTGCAAGTGTCCTTGGTTCCCTGGAGCCCTGGGAGCGCCAGGCCATGGCCAAGTGCAGATCAGACCATCAGGTGCAGATCAAACGTTTTCACTCAGATAATTCCTTTGATCTGTCAGTGCTCAGTGCCACAAAAGGAGCATTTTTGTTCCCATGCTCTTTGACATGGACATCATCTTCCTTCTTGGTAGCTCTTTTGGTGGAAATAGAGTTATTTTTATATCCTAGAGGCCTCTGGTCATTACTTTCTCAATATAGCAGCTAAAGGTTTTCTTTTTTTACTTGCAGATTTAGGTGTAGATGTCAAGTTTTAATAAAAGGTTAACTTTCCTTGCCATCACCAGCTCATTTTTAGTAACTGCTTTCTCCACACCAGTTAGTAGAGCAGCCGGCATTACCTTTTCAGGGATTTCCAGGGATCCCAGAGCTCCGTAGGGATTTAGGGCAGCATTTTGGTGGTGGCCTACCTCAGATAACTGTTGCCTCCTTCCTTTGGGGTGGTTTTTGTTTCTTTTCGTTCTGCTTCACCTTTGAAACCATCACGAGAGCCATAGCTTTGTTTACAGAACTGAATCAGGCAAGGTTGACCTTTTGGGAAAGAGGATTAAATTGGGGGGACAGTTTTATTCAGGTTATTTTCACTTTGTGTTCCCTTATGAGGACATAGGCTTTAGCTTAACCTGTTCATATCATTCTGGAAAGAATTCAGTTTTCTGTTCTGTCATCTTAAAAAGCAAAAAGAATGTATTCATCAAAAAAGAAAATCCCTTTTGGAAAGGGGAGTACGTGTTCTTCCCAAATGTTGGGAAGTCTGCTCCCTATATGGAATATTGCTCATAGATCGTTAATCAGGAATCGCCCTTTGGATAGCATTGTACATTTCTTGTATGGTATTGAACACAGGAATTCAGGAATCACAGCTGCAGCTAGCACTTATTCCATGCCACATAACTCAGATCAGCCAATTAATTTCGCATTTGATCTTAGAGGAATCTTCTTAATTGTTTACATTTATTGTTTCTTAATGAAGTTTGAGAATGAGCCCAGCTTTGGTTCTCCTCCTCCTGCCAGTGGCCCTGAGTAGGCACCAATGAGTGTGTGTTGAGAGGTGAAAACCAGGACATCTTGTGCAACAGGCACCAGTCAGAACATAGAAAACAAACCATTCTGTGAATGAAAATTGTATGTTCAGATTTTATAAGATTTTTGGTTTGTTTTTTTGTTTTTTTTTTTAGCCAGACCAATTTACAGCCGTATATTTTCTTATGGAAGATGTCTAATAACAGGTGCTGTAACACTATTGTTGGGTTTTACTCTCTGGTGATAAATGTACACAATATTTCTGAGGGCAACTATGTACTGTGATGTAAAAGTCTGGGCTAAAATGTACATAATCCGTGTACATAATTGTGTACTTGATTATAACTGCTGATTGTAAAGATTTAATAAAATGTAAATATTCTGGTCAGGCTGTGCTGAGCTGGTGCTCATTTCTGCCTTGCTGTTGGCTGTCATTTTTAGCAGGGCTGTCACACCAGTCCTGCAGTGGCAGCCTCGGTGAGGGGATGGAGCAGCTTCGTGGCTGCCACCCTGGAGAAGCCTGGAATGGCTCCCTGGGAGCTTGGCCAAAGCAGAGGTGCTGTAATAACCAAAACCACCTCAGTCTACAACCGAAACTGGGCTGGAAACGCTCTCAGCAACCACATCCAATGGGACTATTTCAGCCTCTCGTCTCTACGACTTGGGCACTGTTACTTTATTTTTAAAATCCAGAATCCAGACCCTCAACAGTTCATTTTGATACTGCACCTGTTTTATTTAGAGTGAAAATACCACTTGGGCCTGATGAGTTGAGCTTTGGGGGGGCAAATCCCCCATCCTGCCTCTGTTTTGAGCTCTCTTCCACCACCGCTCTTCCTGGGAGGTTTTCCTCTGTGCAAATTAGGATTAAGAAAATTAGGATTAAGATGCAGGGGCCCTAAATTCAAGTCCTGGTTGAAGTGCTGGGCAGTGTTTTTGGTATTAGGTAGAAAGCATTGCCAGCCTTGCTGGGGCAGTGCTAAATTCCTTAAACCTACTGTTCCCTGTGTTATGGGAACATCAGGATTTAGGGGCTGGGGTATTTTGGAGCAAAGCCCCTTTCTGCTTCCCTTGTCTCTCAAAGGGACACCCTGCAAGCGTCCTGCACCCAGTTCATGGGTCATCAGTGTGGGCAGAGGGATGTGATTGCTTCAAAGGCAAAAATCAAACAGAATTGACAGCCAGGGTGGGCCGTGCCCCTCTCTGCGTTTCTTTTGTAACAAGAAATTGGGACTATTCAGGTGTTTGCTCCTGGGTCTGAGCAGGCTCCTGACACTGCCACTCCCCTGGGGTGCCCCTTGCACGGATGCCTGAAGGGAGGGGTGGTGGCACCAGCTCCTCACCACTAAAACCATTAATTCATTTCTGCCCGTGGTTGTACCGAGGGCCCGCTACTCAATTGTCACATTTCCATTTTCCAGTCAGGTCACACGAAGGACTTGAGCGGCTCTGCCCGGAATTCATCCTGAGCTGCTCCTCATCCCATCAGTCACATCAGCCCAGAGCTGCTGTGGCAGGAGTCCCATTTTCTCCCGAAGTGCTCCGTGAAAAGGTAATGTTAATAAACGTTTCCAGCTGGAACGGGGCCCATAAAACACTGTTTGCCTGGGAAAGTTCACCCAGGCCATTAATCCCAGCACAGGCGAATTCATCTCCATTAATCCCTTGGTGGAGAGCGCAGTGCTGATGCCAGGGCACCAGGGCTGGGCTCCTGCAGAGGCATTTTAGCCAAAGCCCTGCCCCAAAATCCGTGTGGTACTCACTGGTCCCACTGGTGTTACTGGGGAGCACTGGGGCACCCCGGGATGCTGTGGGTGCCCCACTGGCTGCCACTCCAGGACAGGCCTGATGGCAGCAGTGCAGGGCAGAGAATGACAGGCAATCCGGAAAACCACATTCATCCTTGAAAAACCCATCCCAAACCCTACCCCAGCCTTTCTGTGCCCTTTGCCCGGTGCTGACACAGGTCAGGACCACCGTGCTGGGAAGGATCTGGTGGATTTTGGGCACAGGCCTTGGCCCAAGGGGTGCTCGGGGGTTCAGGGAGGGACACGGAGCACAGCGTGGGTGAGAAAAAGGCTGAGCTGGTGGTGCTGAATTTGATGCATTTCAGGATTTCCCTACAACACCTCTTCTCCTCTGGCAGGCAGGTTGATGGTTTGGGATGTGCCCCCTGTGCAGCCAAAGCCATTTCCTCACCATCCTCTAGCCCAGCACTGCTCACCATTGAAAAAAATCAGCAAAGAAGGCTTGGAAAGGCCAAAAGGGGGAACAGCCCAGCAAAAGACACCCAGGTGAGGACAGAGAAGGCATCTCCACCCTCCGTGGTTTTATGTAACGAGCACGTGGCTCCCCACGTTCCTGGTGGGGCTGGACACGGCTCCTCTGACTGCCAGGCTGGAGCATCTCCCTCCAATGATGTCAATCTTCACTGCTCTGGCATTACAGCATCATAAAAAATTACAGAGCTGCTATTTTGGGTAGCAGCTCTCTCCGAGTCAGTGCATAAATGCAGCTCCATATGACTCACTCTGGGGGATTATTAATAGACACAAAAGCAGAATGCCAAAGCCCCAGGAATATGCTCCGTTCCCACACGGAGCTCTCGAGCTTCTCGCAGCAACGGATCTCGAGAACTTTTTGTCACAAAATTTAATTTTTTTAATATACGTACATATTAAAAGAATTAAATATATAAATTTTCCGTTGAACTCACACCTCAAGGGCTTTAGGGAACGTTCTGCAGGGATGAAGGATGGTTGCTCCAGGGGACCAGGCTCCATCCAGGATGGCAGAGCAGCACAGAGGAGGAAGGGAGTCATTCCAGGAAGGAATCACAGGTTTTTCCTTTCGCTGCCACGGGTGTCTGTGAGGTTGGAGTCGGCTTTTCCAGAGGAGGCTCAGTCCCACATGTGTCGATGATGAAGCAGCAGCAGAAGATGGTCCTGAAGATGATGATGATGGTGACTCTCCCATCTTTGAACTCAAAGTGAGCCTGCATGCCATGGGCAGAGGTGTGCAGCTAAATTGAAAGAAAATTATTTTTTTTAAAAAGCAAAGACACGAACATTTGTGAGTTCTACCAACTTTCCCACCTTGCAGTCCCCTGAGCTGGGGTTTCTTTCCCTTTGCCACAAAAGCACAGTAACACCAATAACAGGAGTTTCACCCAGTGCTTACCCAGATTTTGGATGTCTGATCTCCCCAACAGTAAAGCAAATAAGCCATCCCTGCATTTCCTGTCTCCTCTTCCCCAAACACTACAGAATTAAATTAACCAGAGAGAGATCTCAGCCTGAACAGGAGAGTTACCCAGCAGCACCAGCACCCACAGCAGGGTCTTTCGGTGTTCAACTCTCCCAAAAGCATCCTCCACAAAGCCACACCGGCAGGAAGTGCCACAAACCTGTGCTTTCCCAGTGAACACTAAAAATGGCCTGGACCGCACAGTGACCTTGGCTGAGGTCAAAGCTTTTGATTTTCCAGAGTGCAAGTGGTGTTACCCCCCCCTGGGCTGGGGCTGCCCCAGGCAGGTAAAAGCCTCTTTGGCACAGGGGGTGCTCAGACTCCCCAACACCCCACAAAGGACCTGAGTCAGGGTTTTGTAGTCATGGAATCCCAGAATGGTTTGGACAGGAAGGGACCTTAAAAATCATCTGTTCCAGGCCCTGCCATGGCAGGGACACCTTCCACTGTCCCAGGCTGCTCCAACCCCATCCAGCCTGGACAGTTCCAGGGCTCCAGGGGCAGCCCCAGCTGCTCTGGGCACCTGTGCCAGTGTCCCAGCACTGTGCTGGAGCTGGCACCCCCGTTTTTGTGCAAAGCCCGTGTGACACTCGCTCTCTGACAGACACTCATCACCCGGCCGCTCCCAGACTGAAGGTCTGGTGTGTCAGCCAGGCTGATCTGGAGCTGAGTCACTGCTGGCTCCAAAATGGAAGTGACGGGAAATTACTGTTTTACAGACCTGCTAAACCCGAAATAGCTGAGAACAGAGTATTTATCTCCAGGCCGATTCTCGTGCGATGACGGCGACGTCTCCGGAGTTCCAACGCCTCTCCCTGCGCTGCATGGACCCCTTCGCTCCTGCTCCATCATCCAGAGTGTCAAACACCTGCTGTGCTCTGGGGCCAGATGTTCTCACAGCAGCAAAGAGGCACACTGCGAAAAAATCACGGAATGCTGCTGATCCCTCCCGTCCCCTCCAGCCCCGTCCCGCTGCAGGGGTCAGAGCCCACCCGTGCCCACAGGGACCATGAAGGAATTCCTGGGGTGAAGATTTCACCTCCTGTGGCAGCACTGCTGCTCCTGCTGTGCACAAAGGTGTGCAGGGGCTGAGCACAGAGAGATGGCTCTGCTGGGTCCTGGCAGGGAGACCCAATCCCAGAGAACCAAAGCTCTGCGGGAATGCAAAGGGGGAAATGGATGTTAGTGGGGGTGAAGGGGCTGGGAAGGGGCACAGGAGAAGTGGATTAAACAAGAGAGACAGCACGGCCCAAGGCTGGGCAGCAGCTCCCCAGGTGCCCTCCCTGTGCTTGGGGCAGGCTCTGGGGAGGAAAAACCAGCGCCACTCAGAGGGCTCCGGAAAAAGGAAAAAGCACTTCAAGGGAACAAGGTTGACTGCAAAACCCCTTCACCACAATTTTCTCCAGGATCCCAGAATATGATGTGGAGCTTAGGAAACAGAGCATCATTCTCCTAAAGAGAAGGCTGGGTCTCAAATCATTTCCCTGGCACTTCTTTTGAGAGGAACCTTGAAATCCCATTTACAGCCAAGCACGGTGTACCAGATAGGAGCAGTTTTCCCTTTCCCACCCTCCTCTTTTCCACGCTGCTGAACGTATTTGAGCAGAGCAGAGCAGTGGGGAGGCAGGGCTTCAAAGGAGAGATGCATTTTAAACCAGAGCAATCTGCTTACATTGTTACAACACCTTCCACTGCCACATATATTTAGACTTCTGACAAAACCTGCCGGGATTTTGCAAAGGTGGAAGAATTACAGCAGGTTCCAAACCTCCTGCCCACCCTGGTGCCTCCCCAGCCAGCAGCACCACAGCCCACCCAGGCCTTCGCAAATATTGGCATCTCCAGGTCCAGCAGGGAGGCTGTAACTCATCCAGAAGCCTAAAGCACCTGCTGCTGGTTGGAAAAACAGCACAGGTAAGATGGGAATTGCTTCTCCTCTCCCACCAAACATCCACCAAAACACAGGTCTCTGGTGCCATCAGCAGCAGCAAAGAAAATATGAAATGAGGGAATTATTGAAACTAAGAGGTGGCTGAAAGAAAGACCACAATGTGTGGGGACATTTACACACAAGATGTTCAGCAGCTGGACAAGGAGATGGTTCAGAAGAACAGACCCAGCCCCATCACTCGTGCACTACTGTGAAAGCTTTCTAAAGCACTTTGCAGAGAAGGGTTTGCAGGATCAAGCCCCAGGACTCTTTATTAATTAAAGTGTTTTAAATAATTGAAATGCGCAGTCTCTCGACTCTCCCAAGCGTGCCTACCTGCTCGAGAGCTGGCACAAATTATGCAAAAAAATCACATCCAGGATGAGAGAGCCCATCACCTTGAAGAACTCGTCACAAACCCAAGAGCTCCGTAGAACAGCGAGATGAAACAGCCCCGGGAAGGGCGATGGGACGGGAGGGAGGCAGAGGAACTTCATCTCCAGGGAGGAGGGGACACTTGGGCAGAGCTGCCTGGCCAAAGCAGCTGCTCAGAGGAGCCAGGATTTAGGGGAATCAGAGCTGGCTGGTGGCTGTGGACCATTAATGGGATAAAGCTGAACACGCCATAGGGACCCCGAGCTTTTACAGGGGACGCTGTTGAAGCTCATCCGAGTCCTGGGACTCAGCAACCACCGGGCTCGGGCTGAGGCTGGCAGGGCCCAGGGGCGCCTGCAGAGCTCAGAAATCACCTCTACCTTCAGGAAACAGGCTGATTTGCAGCCTCACAGCTGCTTGGAAAGCTGCTCCTGCTCCCGTGCTCGCTCCCAGTCCTGAAAGGAACAGGAGCAACTCCCAGGTCTGTCCCCAGTGCCTCAGCCCCTGCCCGAAATCAAAGGTAAATCCAGCACAGGGGTGGCAGCAGGAGGGAGCTGGTTGTTCCTGGACATATTCCAGGTTATGGCACAGCAGGGATGGGGAATGGAATCTTCTGATGTGGGCTGTCCAGCCCCACTCAGAGCCAACACTGAGGGAAAGCTCTTCAGCCCAGAAATTCAGCAGTAACTTAGAGATTTGCAGAGGTCACAGGTGATCTTTGAAGGACTTACATCCTTTAAAGGGATCTGATTTTCAGAAAGTCCTGTGAAAAATGGCCAATATTTGGGCTGAGTGCCCCACTCAGGTGTCAGCCACATCCTAAGAGATGCTGCTAATGCAACCTCAGTCTGTTCCACACCCATCACACAAATGAAATCAATACAATGACAGTAAACTCCATCCTGACAAAGCTTCTCCATGGGATGCAGTGCAAACCCTGCCCTCATACGGCATCGAAGCAGGAAGAAATATCAGCACAGGTAACAATCTTCTTTGAAATAATAAATACAAAAGCTGTATTTTTTTCCTTAATTTTTTTTTTTTTAACTCATGACAGCATTTGTTAAAAATATTACATCTGCTTTTGAGAAGGTAATATCCTCTCCATTTAATATGGAAAAATAAACTCTACAGGACACACAACAGATTCCCCCCCCCAGTTGGCACAGAGCTGCTTTAAGAGATCAGATCCACGGGACACATCAAGGCAGAGGAGTGGTTTGGTCGTCCTTGTCCCCAGACTCTTAAAACATCGTGTTGTAGGAATGGTAAAAGACAAGAATACATAAAAACAGTAAAATGTTTATTTTCTTAGAAAAAAAGAGATTCAAAATGATTGTGATCACACTCCCATCCGTGCTCAGCAAAGCCAACACTGCAAGCTTAGTCCTTGATTAAGATACCTGTTAAACCAAACTCTTTTTCCTCTTAAAATACAAATTCCTGCTCCTGCATCACTTCCAGTATTTCAGTGATAACATGCTTTTAATGGATAACAGTTTCTCAGCTTCTTCTCAGCTGAGAAACAAGGCCTGCCATGGCAGAAACTTCCCATCTCCAAAGCCTGGAATCACGGGCACTAAGAAGCGCTCGGGCCCGGCGGCGCACGGACACACGGCTTAGGGGTGTTTCTGAGATGCTCGGATGTTCACTCATGGAAGCTTGGTATAACACTACCTCATCTGATAGAAAACAGGCCAGAAGCCTCAAGAAAATCAACAACGTCTTTTGGATTAACTTTTAAGGATTTGCTGCGTATCTGGACACAGAAAAAAGTGAGAAGTTGCAACAAGTTTTAACTAGCAGCAACGAAAAGAGTTCCTTACGAGTTCTTAGCAATATTCCTCATCTGTTCATTAGGAAACACTGTAACTGAATGGAGCATATAATGTGGAAATGGTCTTCTTCTGTTATGGAGTGCTGTTCGCTCGAGCAGACGTCCGAAGGTTGTATCCAGAAGGCTGGGTTGGATCTATTTACACTGGAGGTGCTCCGGGGGCGAGCGCAGAGCTGGCACTATGTGACATCCTCCTCCTCTGAACAGTAGTCACGACCCTGCGGGGACAAAGGGCAGCCAGTTGGTACATGGAGACAGCACACAGCAGGAAATCCAGGGAACACTTACTGGGAGCAGCTCTCCCAACCTGGGGCCTTTAAATTCAGAGCTGGGTAGAAACCTAAGGCATAAGGAGCTTGCAGGAAGCCAGGCCAGGAGACACTTCCCTTTCTGTCACCATTGATCTCAAAAATGTCATCCCCCATGTACTGAATTCCAGGGGGGCCCAACGAACTGATTTACAAGCCTGCTTCACATAAAGATCCACCTTGACGGGCACAGCCCCGGGATCCATTGTGAAAGGATAATCTCTGAGGCAAAAGCAACAAAGCACATAATCCCATGAGCAACACAAGGCAGCTGCTGCGAACAAGGATCCCTCATCTGATAACCCCAGCAAGAGCTGAACCCAGAGCCAACGATACCATTGGTATTGAAATTACGCTTGTACTACGGGGGATTCAGCCTAAGCTCCACAAAACATGGATTTCTTATCAGCCCAGTCATGTTACGCCTTCTATCCCAGCCCAAACACAGGACTGGAGCAGCATCTCCCTGGGTATTCCCCTTGGGATGGTCTGGAGAAGGCACATCCCGTCCCTCCCTACCCAGTTCTTGAGGAGCAGCAGGAAAAGGACCCCAGAGCTGGGAGCCACTGTCCTTGTGTCCCTGCCCAAAACCAGCTGAGCTGCTCAGCACAAGCCACCCAGGCTATCGTGCATCAAACAAGCGCCTCAAATGCAGGACCCAAAATCTCAGCCTCTGGACTGTTTCCCGTTGTTCCCGTGTGCTGGGTGTATCACCTGAGCACTTGGAGAAGGAGAGCAGGAAAGATGAAAGTGAAAAAAAGGGAGAAGTGTTTCTGAACAGCCCTCAGTTTATTTGGGACACACAGCCGGGGTGCACACCAGGAACAAAGGCTCCAGAACGTCTCTGCAGTGAAAATCCCAGTGCCCACAGCGGGACTGCAGAGCTTTGCTGGAGGCCACACCCAGGAACGTGCAGTGCTCTGACAACTCCCCACGGCCCAGCTCTGAGAGCAGAAGGGTTTTCTAAGTACGTTAAAGTAACCCCCAAGAGGCGCATCAGCCCAAATTCCGACTCTGCAATCACTGACCCAGAAAGGGGAAAAAAAAGCATTTTTTGAACTAAAAGCTGTGACTCAAAAAGAAGGAACGCTGAAATTCTTTGCAGTGAAGCACAAATCCATCGGTTTTCTCCAGGCCAGGGAGCACATTTGGACAATCCCAAGAGACTGAGCTGGTGGTGAAGAAGGCTTTGTCCAAAATGCTTCAGAGCTGTGAAAGGCGGCAGCAGTGGCTGAGCTCAGGGCATTTCCAGGACATGCACTTACCTGCTCCAGGGGAGCCCCATGGCCCAGCACTCCCCACTGGTGGCCACCACTGCTATTAAAACCTCAAGCAGACCCAAATCTGACAGAAGAAAAGCCATCCTGCACTTTCCCCCTCCTATTCCTCCTGCTGTTCTTCTGTTTCTGGGTTTGCTCCGTGGCTGCCGAGTGCATCGATTCTCAAATGGATGCAAGGAACTGCTTCAAACCAACGTGCTGAGCAAGTCCTGGCCACAGCACGGACACACCAGCTCCCACCAAGGCCTGATCCTTCCAGAAATGTCATTTCCATCTTCACACTGCTGGGGATGGGGACATATCCGTGTGTTTTCGGTGACCCGAGCAGCTCAGGGGGTGCCCAGACCGTGGTGACTCCCGATGGTGCCCAACAAAGCTTTGCTCTAAAGGTTACTCCCCAAGTGCATTTTTCTCAGCAATAACAAGGTCAGCACTGCACGGGAAGATCAGAGAAGGAATAAAGTGCCCTGTTGTCACAGCCTTCCCTGCTGCACCAGAAATCCAAGGATTGTGTCCTTGGAGCCCCTTGGGCAGAAAGGCAGGGCAGGGCTGCCACTCCCTGCTGGCAGAGCAGAAAGGCAGCTTTGGCCCCGACCCAGTAAAACACTTTAAAATGTCAGTTTGGACCCCTTGGTTGTTTCAGAGGATGCTTGGCAGATGCTGGAGGAGATGATCCCTCAATCACTGAGAGGCTGCTCTGCTTGAGATGGGGAATTATCCTGGTGGGCCTGGGAAAACCCCACGGGAAATGGTCAGCTAAGAGCTTGCAGAAACCACACTGCCCTTGGGGAAGCGTCCCTGCCTGCTGCTTGACCAGATGGCCTTCAAAGGTCCCTTCCAACCCAACCACTCCCTGATTCTACGATTCCATGACTGCCAGTCAAATCCTGTCCAGGGGAGCAGGCTCTGCATGCAGAGGAGCCCGCAGCACAGAGCAGGTGGCTACTAACAGGAATGTATGGGCCACCCATGCAGTTCAATAAACTGTGGGCTCAATCCCCACATGGACCACTCACTTCAGAGTTGCACTCAACGAGTCTTGTGGGGCCCTTCCAATTTTGTGATTCCTGAGAGGTTTCAATGACTGAAGTGTAAATGAACTATGCTGAGGAAGATGAGAACAGTAACACATGCCTCCAAACTCAGCTAACCCCTGAGAAATGCCTTCTCCCACCTCTGCAGCTTCAAAACCCAACTGTCAGCCTTTGTAGATGTCCACAGGACAGCAGGAGTGTTTCTGAACGAGGGTGTGAAATTAAGGTCAACCAAGAGGCAGCCTGATGTTTTTTTCTCCTGCTGCCTGCATCCAAACCAGAAGGGCTCATCCCCCATCTCTCCCCAAAGTGCTCCCCTCTGGGGGGTGCATCACAGCTCATGATACTCTTCTAGGGAATAAAAAGAAAAAAAAAATCACAGGAAAATGGCCTTTTCCCCATGGTGTGGGTGACAGGCCAATAAACACTGCCCAGATCAATGGCCCCTTGTGCCAGAGGGCTGGGGCTCCCAGGCAGGGCAGGGACAGGAGGCAGAGGGGGGAGAGGAGGAAGAGGAGGGAGAAGAGACAGAAGACAGAGGAGGGAAAGGAGGCAGAGGACGCAGAGAAAGGAGAGGAGGCAGGGGAGGGAGAAGAGGCAGAGGAGGGAAAGGAGGAAGGGGAGGCAGAGAAAGGAGAGGAGGCAGAGGAGGGAAAGGAGGAAGGGGAGGCAGAGGAGACAGGAGGCAGGGGAGGAAGAGGGCCCGCAGGTTCAGAGCAGCCCCGGGGGCTGGGGACAGTGGCCCCTTTGGGGGGCCCGGCTGGGCAGCCCCTGCCTGGCCCCGCACTGAGAACCCTTTTCATGGGGCTGGTTTTGTTGACAGTGCTCGCAGAAAGG
>VZTX01002299.1:0-11905 GCA_013400915.1 Pardalotus punctatus | reverse complement strand
CATGAGAGGTCCTTTCTCACAATGGGAATAAATATGAGCAGTTTGGTATCACAGGAAGGCAAATCCAAATTGTTTGATAGAGAAATACTATAAGAACATCACAGATGTATAGGCATTTTTCCAAACAGAGTGCAAAGCTGTGATATTCCTCTATGACACTCTGAATGTTCAGTGAGATCCTGAGTTTGTATCAAGCAGGCCAGATTAGGAGTAGCAATTACATTAGAGTAATTGCTTGAAGAATAAAATCATTCTCTCTTGAAAGGGTTCAGTTGTCTTTGTAACTACTATCAAGGTAGCATTAATTGCATATTGGGTTTTTTTATACTTGTAACTTAGCTCTCTTAACAAAACTGAAGGTCCACACAACCTGCTCCATAAAGTAAATTATGTCTCATTTTTGTTTAATTGTGTTACTGAGGTCAGATTTTTGAAACATGCAGCATAATTACAGAAGAGGATTAGAATTGTCTGTATTTCAAATACTTACAGGAATAATTGGAGGAAGTTCATCAGGGTTCCTTCACAAAATTGTTAAGCTGCATGTTATCAGTAAGCTCCACTGGACAACAAATCATTCCAGACACCTGAAAGAAAAAGCCAGGCCACAACCAGCACTGTTTTATTTCTCTCTTCTTTTTGCATTTAAATATTTTCAGTGTGATTCCATTTTTAAAGTACAATCTCAAGTTGCTGCTTTATGTCAGCAATTATGTCAACTGTGTCAGCAGGCTGCCATCCATCACAGGCCAACACACACACTCGTTCCCTGCAGCACACTCTTCATCTCTGTGCCCTGGAATCCTCTGAGCACCTTCCCAGTCCCACTGCACAGCACAGAGATTCAGCAGGTTACACAGGGACAGTGAGTTCCTACACATTTACTTCATTTGTGATGCCACAGTGAAAGGCTATTTCAGCATCACACCACATCTCCTACCTCCCTGGTGACTTTATCTTTTAGTAACTGTATCTGGATTGATTTAAACTGTGGTAGTGCTGGTTTTTGTTATCTAGATAGTAGAAAAGTGCTGCATATCTACTAAGATGCTAAACTGATTTCTCTCTTCTGCCTGTTCCTTCGTATCTATTGATGAGATGAGTTTGGATTATTTAATTTAGTACATGATAAATCCTTTCGTGCTTTGGTTGTATTAGGGGCTTACTCTGTCTGGTAGCTGGAGTCTTAAAAGGTTTACTATTTTCCTTGACATACAAAATGTTTGGTAAATGAGGGATAAAGTGACTCAAGAAGTAAGTCTGTTCTGCTTATAAATTATAGCAGTACCAAAATAAGGCTGAATTGCATTTCAGGTGAATTAATGCATTTTCAGATTCCCCTTCACCTACAGAAATTCAGATAAATAACAGGCTCAGTGGGTTCTGTGGTTGTCTTTATTACTTTACTTCTTTTCTACAGAAGGAAATGGAACTATCAATACATTCTTAGTCAACATACACTAGGTGCATGAATTACTAGACTTATTTTAGAATTTAAGTAGGAGATCAAACAGATTGGAATTAGAAACATCAAAGCTCCTCTAAGTCACAGAATGAACACAGTGAATGCACATTAAAGCTATCTCCGAGGGAGAGAACAAGTATCTTTGCTCAGAATGCATAGTAATCAGAGCAGATGAAAATAGACACCTGAGGTTGCTCAGCAATGTGCTTCCAGCCTCCAATTCTGTTAAAAAGAAAAAAATCAGAAATTAATTAAAGTGTTACATAAAATCAGGCTTATCTAAAATTGAGCATGCACAGAAAAGCAAAACATATAATTAGGACTGAACAGACACCTTCAAAAGAATTCTGTGACTGGCTTTTGTACTGTGGAGAAGGGCTGTAAACCACTGCAGTGCAGATGGAGAGGCTGCAGAGCAGCTCCCCTGTCACACCACCCTTTAATGCTTCCACTACCAGAAAATGCTCTCTGGTATAACGTTACCCATCAGTTTGGAACACCTGTAATTTTTAGAGCTGTCTTCCATCCATTCTTATGACTGGGAAATTTGTGCAAAGACTTATAAATTAGCCAGAGCATGCTGTTCAGCAAGCCGATGTCTGAGGAATGGTGCAGGAAGTAACTTGGAGCTGGCGCTCTGCCATTTCACCAACCAGCACTGGATTAAAAATCACAGCAATACTGACAGTACAGTTCTGAACCAGACTCCAAGCACTGCAGCAATTCCACTGTAAACTGAATAACAGTTATACTATACAGTATACTTATTATAGACTGCCATTTTACTTGCATCCAATCACCAGTTAGCAGGAAAAGCACAATAGAGGGTAAGGATAACCAGGCTTCTTCTGTTTCATTGACAAATAGTTTTTTTTTTTTTTTTTTTTTTTTGTTACCAGTAACTAAAACTTAGCCTCTCTGGTTACTCTTCATTAAAATTTGACCCAAATGTTTCCTCAAAGGTTTTATTTGGTCCTAGAAAATGCAATTTGTGTTTCACCTGTCTCAAGGGTTGTCACTAAGACTGATGTATGTCTTTGTTTCCCTTATTTGTCTACTATAGTTATCTTTTCTAAGTTCCAGTGGTATGTTTTTGAGTACAAATTTCTGTTAAACCCATTCTTCATGAAGCGTTGCACTTCTTATTCACTGCAATACCCCATATAGTTCTAAAAATCCTAATGATTTTACAGTATGAGAGCATCCTTGGAATCAACTAAAATCATTATTACCTAAAATTATTCTAAATTTTCTTCTCGGTGTTCTCAATACTTATTCATAGTACAGTGATTTCTGGGTTCATAAAAGAGCAAATTACATCTTATTTCCCAAAGCTTTTCTTAACATGAGTAGATCAATAACTCAGCAAGAATTTGAAACTGCGCATCAGTGAAGCTGTGCCACGGAGAGAGTGAAAAAGGATATAAATGAACACATGAGCTCGCCTTAAAAAATCTACCTATTTTTCACAGCCAGACTCAGTACTATGTTAAAAAGTACATAAGATGACAATGTATTGGCACATCAGGACAATAATCTGTTCAGCTAATTTCACTAAAAGACAAAACAAGTTTAAAGCACTAGGAAAGAAGAAATGTCAACTTGTGCTCAGGTGTGGATGTCAGATTTTACACAGGCTGTGAGCCAACACCTACCTGGAAAAGGACACAGAACATGTCAAGTCCATCGCTACTAAGTCATGAGGGGGATTTCCATGACACAAAATGCTGTGTCACTCTGGGTAAACAAACACTGTCTTTCTGGATCCTCAGTGATTCTGCCAATTATTGACAGTAACAGCTAGAATGGGTATTTATTGTGTTAACAGTGTCCCAAACAAAAACTGGTAGCATGTCATCAAGGATGGTAGGCTAACAGCTAGGGATAGGAAACTGTACCTGCCCTGAAGGTGTCATGTTTTCATCTTGGTTCCATGCTGCTTAGGCTGTTTTTATTACACATTGTACGAAATTTCTAAAACGTATAATCTGTCTGAAGCGTGCAAGTAAAACCCAGAAATGTTTTCACAAATGAGCCTGCTAATTCAGATCACATTACCGCATTACAGAGAGGAAAAAAAAAAAAAAAAGAAAAAAAAGGATAAGCATAAACCATGGAACAAAATTACTGTCAGAGATTTGTAGAATAATCAAAGCTGCTTCAGCCTTCAGTTGAGTTTAAAACCACGAGAAGTCAGATTTTCTTTTGCTAAAAGAAAACCCTGTAATCCAATGGACCCTTTAACTATGACACAGTCTGTGCAAGATAGCTGTGGATCCTAGTTATCTGTTTTAACCAAAGCATGAAAATAAAAGGAGAGCCTGTGGTAAATGGGTTGAAGAACGGGGAGCAAAAATCATTTCAACAATTGAACAATGAGTGAACAAGACTGGCAGCCCTGTGGATTCATGTACACCTAGGCTGTAAATATGCCTAGAGAGAAGAAAAATTTAAAAAAGGCAAAAAAGGACAGTGACTATGAGGATAATCAGTGATTTAGAGGATCAAAACTGTTTTAAGAGAGCACTGGTACTTGCTTCCACAAAGCTTTAACCATGCATATCATTATGATACAACATCATATGTAAATATGTTGCCAAACAGAGGCAGTAAGATATTTGTCAAAAACTAAAAGAAAATCAAGACTATTTCTGCCCTTGCGCTTCCATATTTTTGAAGGTTGAGTCATCTGAGATCCCCTTTCATACGCGTCAGCCTCTCACATGGGATCAATGGTGCTCCTCTGAGCTGACATTCACTTATTTATCCTTGAGGGCAACAGTAGCATGGCGGCATGAATTACTCCCCAAGAGGGCATCGCTTCCCAAAATATCCATGTGGCTGTCAAAACATTCTAGTTATTTCCTTAGTTGAAGATAAAGGGGCCAGATAGAGAAGCCAATGAAATTAATTAAAAATATTATTTTAATAAAAATTAGGAAATAAAATCAAAGAAAACTGCAGTAAAACCGCTTAGGATAGTATCCATCAGTGCCTGGAGTGGCAGATAAAGAGGAATGTTGCAAAACAGTAGCTACTTAAAATCAGAATTACATGAAGGTAACTATAACTTTTCTAAATAAATAATTTCTGTATAGTGTTCTCACTCTGGGAAATCTCAGAACCAATCTGATACTCCAGAGGGCACATGGAAGAATCCTGCAGCAGGCAACAATAATAAAAAACAATTTATACATATGTTGCTCTATATTTATATATAACACATTTATGAATTCTTTTAAACAGAAAGCAGTCAAGCTGATAGGGTCAGTGGGGTCACAAATTCTAAATTAAAAGTAGCTAACAGAAAAGTTCTTTGATCTTGTACAGATTTGAAGAACTCCAGGGTAATGCAATATACATAGCACAGAAAATCCCATGATCCCCAGATTGGTGTATGCATCTACAGCTATCAGTGCTTCATTAGAGCACTTTTTCCCATGGCAGCATAGTATTTGTTTTGTCCATTTCAGGGGAGATGCCCTGAAGATTGAACCGGTTTTAAAACCTATTTGAATAAAATACCCAGGTATTCATTTATACTTAAAATTGTATTCGCATTGTCATACTCACTTACAGACTTTTCAGATATTTATAAATTTTTCTGTTACTATCTCACCCAACCAGTTGTTTTGGGAGTTAACTGTAATTAGCTTTCATGAATCTATCATTATTCCATCAGAATACAGACCATCTTGGAATGAATGAGCAAAACTCTGTGTATGCATTTGTGTTGTTGGGTACCAAAAATATGGCAGCTCACATGTAATTGTCATGTAATTTAGGAAAGCCTACTCATTTTTAAATATTCCTTTACTATAGTAATTTGCCGGCTTTCATAAATGACAGTAATTACAACAATTGTTGTTTTTTAATCTTACTTATTCCATGTTCTTCTGCTCTAACTACAAAAAAATTGTGGTAGTTATGTCCATAAAAATGGCATTGTACTAGCTTGAACAAAGATAGTGATTCAAAGAGAGAATATTTAATACCATTGTTTCATTAGCCAACATGGCATTGATTCATTTCCATGGCCACAGGTGCAGGAATCACAAATTCAACTCTTCTTGCCTCCCCTATTGCAAAGAACTGGTGTATACTGATAAGTTAATTTGTTCTCAATCCTACACTTGCTGAATTTAATGGCAAAGCAGCAACAGAAGGGCTCAGTAGGATTTCTGCAAAGCTCTATCCAGAGTCAAGGGCACAAAAAGTTAACACAAAACCCATCAGAGATAAGTAAATCTTGATGTGCAAGCCTTCACAATTTTAATATTCCCACAGTGTAACCTTGTTTCAGAAATATTTGTATTTACTGCATAAGGTATGCTCGTCTTCCTTACAGGCAATTTTCACTCCTGTGGTCATTACTAATATTCTTCCTGAAGTTCTTCACAGGGAAGAGCAGATGCAGAGCACGTATGTGGATCAATTTCAGATTGTACAGTACCAACCAAGAGCCCTGCAGCCACATTAGCTATGATCATCGTCAGGCAGGCCTAAAACCAATGGTGCCAAGGCAGCCCCAAATCTATTTTTATACTCTCCTGAGGGCCCCACATTCAGAGCTGCTGAAATACAGAAACCAGCAGCAGCTGCATAATCAATGTATGTGAAAACATTTGGAAACTATTAAGTCAAAGATTCAACAAGACAGTATCAAAAGAAGTGACTAAATCCTTCTTTTATTTCTAGTCATGTGACACTGAATTTGGACCACAATATCTAAACAACAGTGTTATGGGTCTTACTAGCACCTTTTTTGAGAGATGTCCTGTCTCATAACAGCCTTGGGCTCTAATCATTCCAAATTTGTGTTTGCAACTAGTAATTCATTAATTCTCCCTTAATCTTCCTGGTTTTGTTTCCTCAGACCACAGCCAGAGAGAATGCCAGAAGAATTGACCTCATGGGAAACAATATTAACTAGCACATGAAGTTCACCCTGTTCTTAGGAGGGTGGCAGGTTCTGGCCATGGCAAACAAGGCAGTTTACTCATTTTTATCAGGCGTACCAAGTTAACTATTCACCCAATGCTTTAGTTTTCTGGGTAGTCAAAGAACTGCAGACCAGAGACCTGCACATTTTTTCAGCTAGTTAGAGTAGAGAAGTAAACCTCTTGGGGTTTTTTATTCATTCAATGTGCAAACTTTACATACTGAAGTTTAATTTAAGGAATTTGCTAGAAATACCTTGGATACATTTTCCAGGGCAAAAGAAAAAGATGCCATGTGATAGTTGTACCTGCACAGTCTGTATAATCCCGATCTTTATCACATGTGTGCAGTCATGGTGGTTACGAACACAGAGCTCTTGCACTTCAGAGGACATTCTATTACAACATACAAAAGAACAAACTTTAGAACTCAGCTAGTATAGATAATACCATGTAGGGATTTGGTTGGGTTTAAAGGTTGGGTTGCTTTAAAGGTAGGGAAATAATAGGATATTGGTACCCTTATCAATTAAGCTAGTGCATCAATACATATTTATTACATAAAAATAACTCAAATTACATTGAGAAGCTCATAGTAAAAGAGCATAAGCCATAAAAAGAAAAAAAATGAGTGATTCTGTTCTATCTAAAAATGGCATGCAAATTAAAATGTTAATTAAAAAATATTTAAAGTATGGTACTGAAAAAAAAATAGCTACTATGGGCTGGCCAATCAGACCTGAGTTATCAAATTATTTGACAATTTTTGTTACTGACTGTATTTATTTTAATAGAGAAGCACTATAGTATAATTAATTAGAAATAAACATGTAGAGTTAATTGAATAGTTTATATCAGTTATTTTAAAAAATATTAAGCCATACTCATAGTAACTAGGGAGACTGTAATAAATTATTTCTGAGCTATGACCTTCTACCATGTTCATGTAGCAAGATATGTCAAATGATATAATATGTATAAATGGTCATATTACTTGCTCTCATGATAGCTATAACTATTAGGATATTTTTAACTATTATTTTATCACCAGACAAAAAGACAGATTTCTCATGTATATAGTAGAGATGCTAAAAAGCGCATTTGTTTAAAAAGAAAGTCTACAAACAATACCTGGTCAACCCTTACATAATTAAAGAAAAGCTGTAATTCAGACAATTTCAAAATATTTCTTGTGTTAAAATATTAACAAGGGTTTTTTCAGAAAAAGTCATCACTCAACAGTTTCCATCGATCACAAACAGCTAATTATAAAGGGCTATTTGTGTTTAGCTATTTGTAAGTAAAGAATAACCACAAAATACTACAGGAGATAAGGACAGACTTTGTTGTTTTGATGGCATTGCAGTTAACAGCACAGGAAACAATCTACCCACACAGCTTGAATTGAATCTTTTCCTCCCTTCATTATAAATCAGATTCTTTATTGCCTTTTTGTTGAATGAAAACCTCACTATGGCACAGTCAGTGGGAGTGTTGCCATTGATGCCAAGTGAAGTCACTGCTTAATTACCTCTCCAAATAATATTAAAAATAACCTTATATATTTAAACCTTAATCATAGCTTAACGACAGCTTTTTGAAAGAAAGAAAAGTCCTGTTGCAAACAAAAGACAGATGTCTCCCGCAGGTGTCATCTTTCAAATGACTTAAAACAGAGAGAAGAAGCTGCTGGCTTTCCGAATGTTGCTGAATGCATGGTAACAGGCGTGCTGGCCCCTACAGTATGTGAAACAGCTTCCCACAACCACTCTAGCAGCACATGTATGCCCATGCAATCTGTGCAATCTCACATCTCCAGGATTAGAAAAAAGCCCTAAACTGCAAGAATTGTGCTGCAGGTTCCATTTGCGCCTCTCTACCTTTATCATAATGAAAAAGATGTGCAGAAACTGCAGAGAGACCACAGCCATTAATAAATGCCTTCAAAATATAGTAAATTTAAACTCATTTGAAGATTGAAAGGTTCTTTGGCCAAAAAGGAATGCTACATGTAGGAGGCCCTATGTCATGGTTTAGGAATGGTATTGCCTAATTTACTATTCCCAACAAAACACTGCAGACCACATGCCACTCGTTTACTTCTCCCTCCCCCTGCAGTGGGATGGAGAGGAGAATTGGAGGTACAGAAATGTAAAGATCATGAGTTGAGATAAGAACTATTTACTAGGAAGAGCAATGAAATAAGAAAATGAATGGTAACAACAAGAATACCGATAACAGCACATACAAAACAGATGAACTGTTCACACATGATCACTTACCACACAGAACCTCGTGCCGCCCAACCGCACACTCCAGAAAGAGACAACACCACCACAACATGGTGTGAGGCGGTATTGGATAACCTCAGGGTCCTGGCCATGCCCCTCCAGGCTGATGCAAAAGTTAAGCCATCCTGGCTGGAACCAGGGCATCTACATCTACATCATGCCCAGATGCTATACCTTCCAACCTCCAGAAAGAGACAACACCACCACAACATGGTGTGAGGCGGTATTGGATAACCTCAGGGTCCTGGCCATGCCCCTCCAGGCTGATGCAAAAGTTAAGCCATCCTGGCTGGAACCAGGGCATCTACATCTACATCATGCCCAGATGCTANAGCTAGTGCATCAATACATATTTATTACATAAAAATAACTCAAATTACATTGAGAAGCTCATAGTAAAAGAGCATAAGCCATAAAAAGAAAAAAAATGAGTGATTCTGTTCTATCTAAAAATGGCATGCAAATTAAAATGTTAATTAAAAAATATTTAAAGTATGGTACTGAAAAAAAAATAGCTACTATGGGCTGGCCAATCAGACCTGAGTTATCAAATTATTTGACAATTTTTGTTACTGACTGTATTTATTTTAATAGAGAAGCACTATAGTATAATTAATTAGAAATAAACATGTAGAGTTAATTGAATAGTTTATATCAGTTATTTTAAAAAATATTAAGCCATACTCATAGTAACTAGGGAGACTGTAATAAATTATTTCTGAGCTATGACCTTCTACCATGTTCATGTAGCAAGATATGTCAAATGATATAATATGTATAAATGGTCATATTACTTGCTCTCATGATAGCTATAACTATTAGGATATTTTTAACTATTATTTTATCACCAGACAAAAAGACAGATTTCTCATGTATATAGTAGAGATGCTAAAAAGCGCATTTGTTTAAAAAGAAAGTCTACAAACAATACCTGGTCAACCCTTACATAATTAAAGAAAAGCTGTAATTCAGACAATTTCAAAATATTTCTTGTGTTAAAATATTAACAAGGGTTTTTTCAGAAAAAGTCATCACTCAACAGTTTCCATCGATCACAAACAGCTAATTATAAAGGGCTATTTGTGTTTAGCTATTTGTAAGTAAAGAATAACCACAAAATACTACAGGAGATAAGGACAGACTTTGTTGTTTTGATGGCATTGCAGTTAACAGCACAGGAAACAATCTACCCACACAGCTTGAATTGAATCTTTTCCTCCCTTCATTATAAATCAGATTCTTTATTGCCTTTTTGTTGAATGAAAACCTCACTATGGCACAGTCAGTGGGAGTGTTGCCATTGATGCCAAGTGAAGTCACTGCTTAATTACCTCTCCAAATAATATTAAAAATAACCTTATATATTTAAACCTTAATCATAGCTTAACGACAGCTTTTTGAAAGAAAGAAAAGTCCTGTTGCAAACAAAAGACAGATGTCTCCCGCAGGTGTCATCTTTCAAATGACTTAAAACAGAGAGAAGAAGCTGCTGGCTTTCCGAATGTTGCTGAATGCATGGTAACAGGCGTGCTGGCCCCTACAGTATGTGAAACAGCTTCCCACAACCACTCTAGCAGCACATGTATGCCCATGCAATCTGTGCAATCTCACATCTCCAGGATTAGAAAAAAGCCCTAAACTGCAAGAATTGTGCTGCAGGTTCCATTTGCGCCTCTCTACCTTTATCATAATGAAAAAGATGTGCAGAAACTGCAGAGAGACCACAGCCATTAATAAATGCCTTCAAAATATAGTAAATTTAAACTCATTTGAAGATTGAAAGGTTCTTTGGCCAAAAAGGAATGCTACATGTAGGAGGCCCTATGTCATGGTTTAGGAATGGTATTGCCTAATTTACTATTCCCAACAAAACACTGCAGACCACATGCCACTCGTTTACTTCTCCCTCCCCCTGCAGTGGGATGGAGAGGAGAATTGGAGGTACAGAAATGTAAAGATCATGAGTTGAGATAAGAACTATTTACTAGGAAGAGCAATGAAATAAGAAAATGAATGGTAACAACAAGAATACCGATAACAGCACATACAAAACAGATGAACTGTTCACACATGATCACTTACCACACAGAACCTCGTGCCGCCCAACCGCACACTCCAGAAAGAGACAACACCACCACAACATGGTGTGAGGCGGTATTGGATAACCTCAGGGTCCTGGCCATGCCCCTCCAGGCTGATGCAAAAGTTAAGCCATCCTGGCTGGAACCAGGGCATCTACATCTACATCATGCCCAGATGCTATACCTTCCAACTATGTGTGTGTGTGCGTGTGTGTGGGTGTATGTGTAGTTATATACTTATACACATATGTATGTGGGGGGAAAGAGAGGGGGAGAGAGAGGGAGAATGTGTGATGTCCAGCGGTTGCAAGGTCCATCAGAAGCTCACAACTGGCATCTGGTGCAACCCATACTCACTATCCGTGGTAGTTATGGCACTCAGTGCCATTCAGCGACCCATATTATACTATTCAACATTACAGACTGTTCTCACCCCAAAATCAAATTACCTTGAGGTGTACATCGTGTTTCCCTATCCTTCTGCATCACCTCCCAAGCATACACAGGTCCCTGAGCAAAAGCAATCCCACACATGGGTTTGCCTTTGCCTGTGGCAGGATGAATCCACGCTGCCTTCCCCAACACATTTCTCATATGCACCAAAGGGACTTTATCCCCTGCTATGGTACATGGAGCTTTTTACTGGCTAGGGCCAGCTCGACTGGCAGAGCTTCTATTAAAAACTAGCCAGGTGGCCTTCGCTAAATGTAGATCCCAATGTCCGAAGGTCCCACCACCCATTGCTTTCAATGTGGTTTTTAACAGTCCATTGCACTGTTCACCTTTCCCAGAGGCAGGTCCATGACAGGGAATACGATACACCCACTCAATCCCACGCTCTCTGGCCCAGGTGTCCATGAGGCTATTTCAGAAATGAGTCCCACTGTCTGACTCAGTTCTTTCTGGGGTGCCATGTCACCACAGGACTTGTCTTTCAAGGCCCAGGATTGTGCTCTAGGCAGTGGCAGGAGGCAAAGGATACATCTCCAGCCATCCAGTGGTTGTCTCCACCATTGTCAGCATGCAGTGCTTGCCTTGGCGGGATTGGCAGAAGCATGATGTCATCAATTTGCCAGGCCTCCCCTTATTTATATTTCCACCTTTGTCCCCCACACCACAGAAGCTTTA
>VZTX01002291.1:0-14745 GCA_013400915.1 Pardalotus punctatus | reverse complement strand
GTTGAGTTGGGTTAAGTTGGGTTAAGTTGGGCTGGGTTGGGTTGGGTTAAGATGGGTTTGGTTGGGTTGGGCTGGGTTCTGTTGGGTCAGGTTGTGCTCCTGGCACGCACCCCCTGCTTTTTGCCTGCCCTCCCACAAGGTGCCCAAGAGAAGACCTCATGGCAGGAGATACCAGGGCACTCCTGGGGGGCTGATGGGGGAAGGGGCACTTACGGGGTGCTGATGGGGGAAGGCGCCGGCCGGGAGGGCTCCGTACAGACCCGACAGGTAGGCTGAGGAGCCCTGTGGTGGGAGAGAAAACGAGGGTCAGTGACATCAATGACGTCCCCAAGGTGCCAGCCCCTTCCCAGCCACCCCCAGCCCGACACGGAGAGCATGTCACCACCATGAGTGACACACGAGGGACACAGTGACCACCCCTCATCCCCTGAAACCCTTCCAGGAGAGCACAAGCTCATCCAAGGACGAGCTGCAGCCCAGACACTGCGTCTCCAGCCCAGCACAAGGCTGGGATACGGATGGGAGCTCCCAGTTAACCCCAGTCCCTCCCCACTGCTGTTTTTGTGGCTCTGTCCTGCTGATGTTTACACCAGAAAATGGTCCCTTTCTGGCCTCACCAGGGGGGCTTGAAAAAAGGCCACACAAAGGTTTGGGGTGAAGGACCCCACACCAAATGCTGCCCTTCAGGAGACCTGTCCCGCTCCTCTCCATCACACCCATGAATAATTCCCACAGCTGTTCCCAAAGGCTGTGGATACAGGCAGAGCATCCTTCCCTGCACGGGGTGAGTGGACAGAGCAGTCAACCCTCTTGGAGCCCTCCAGAGCCACCACACCCCCCACACGTCCTCCCCCGCACTCACCGTCCTCCTCCGCCCGCTCTGCTGCTGGCGTTCCAGGGAGAGAAAACAGCACAGGTAAATTAACCCACAGCTCAGAGTAAATTATTTAGGGACTGACGGAGACAGCCCTAACTAACGGAGACTAACGGAGACAGCCTGGGTGACCTGGGATGGACCTTCTCCATCAGCACCTTGGCCCTCCTGTTCTCCTGGCACTGCACCATCCCTGCCCATGGTGACCTCAGGGGTTGTGAACATCCCTCCCCAGGTTTAGCACCCCAAGAACGAGGAGAACCCTCCCCTGTGAGGTGGGGTGGGGATTGGCTCCCCTCAAGCACAGCCCCCTGGGTGCCGAGCAGGGATCCAAGCTGATGGCAGCGGATGCACAGGGTGGGCTGTCTGTCCCCTGTATGCCCTGCGGCCACACGACAGGGCTCTGGTGGTCACCAAGACCAGACCCACAGGGCACAACCCAGTCCACACCATCACAACCCAGTGATGGGCTTGGGGTCATGACTGAAGACCACCTCCATGGTTTTTCCATGCTCTCTTCAGAGAGCAGCACTCCTGGGACATGGCCAGTCCTTAATCCCGGTGAAACCCAGCTCAGCACAGCACAGGGATGCAGCTGACATTCCCGGGGGCTGCATCCAAGGAGGGACAAGCCACCTTCATTCCCTGTCCTCTCCTCTTTGCTGCTGCGATGAGCACCCTCCCAAAATGGCCAAGAGTCAGGGCTCCCCCTGAGGTGCTACGGTGTCCACCCAAACCTAACAGCTCCAGCAGGGTGCTCCAGGCACCAGGAACATCCCACACTTACTGCAAAGGGGTGGTATGGGGTGGCAGCTGCAGCCCCTCGGGCCCCTGGGGTGGATGGGAGCATGGACAGCCCCGTGGAGAAGATGCCCAACGCATTGAGGTTCAGTCCTGGGATCAGGTTGGCTTGTTGCTGGGAACAGAGACACGGAGAAGGTGTGAAAGGTGGAGTTCTGGGCTTCTCACCACAGTGCATGTGATGGGCGAGGCCAGCCCTCATTGTAACACATTGACCTCCACTCTGGATTTTGGTCTGGCCGCCTGCAGGGTGGCCCTGCAGCGGGAGCAGCCCCGGTGGGAGGGATGAGCTTACATTGACGGCCACCACGTCGTTCTCGTAGGCTTCGCGCAGCTTCTTCATGATCTCCACCTCGGCGTTGGAGCAGGCCTCCGTGCTCCCCTTCACCGTGATGGTGCGCTCGGGGTTGTAGATGGTCAGATCCTGCAAACTGCCCCACGGGAAGATCCAGAGACACGGTTACATTCCTTCTCCAAGGCAAGAAAAACCCCAGGAAAACTCAAAACGCAGCTGAGGGCTCCACCTGAGATGGTGTGAGAGCAACACGCCCTCTCCCTGCCCAACACCACCATCCACCCTGGGATGAGGAAAATCCACCTGGGATGGGCAATGTGCATGGAAGGACACAACTGCTCTGTTTTCCAGCTCCAGCACTGCCTGTACTGTGTTGGGTGGAATGGGGTGGTTTGGTGTTCACCAGGACTCCACTGAATCATGGAATCAGGGAATCATGGAATGGTTTGGGTTGGAGGGGACTGTAAAGATCATCCAGTTCCACCCCCTGCCATGGGCAGGGACACCTTCCACTGTCCCAGGCTGCTCCAAGCCCTGTCCACCCCGGCCTTGGACACTGCCAGGGGCAGCCACAGCTTCTCTGGGCACCCTGTGCCAGGGCCTCCCCACCCTCACAGGGAACAATTCCTTCCCAATATCCCATCTAAGCCTGCCCTCTGGCAGTGGGAAGCCATTCCACCTTGGCCTGTCACAGGAACTTACGGGGAGATGGTGATTTTTGTGCCCGTGTCCTGCTCAATCTTCTTGAGGTTGCGGCCCTCCTTGCCAATCAACCTCCCCACCAGGCTGTTGTGTGCCAGGATTTTCAAGGGAATCTCTTCTGCTCTAAAATGGATTGAAAATATAAAATCTAAAGGCCCAGACAGTCAGGAAACAAAGAAATTTCCACCCACGGGTACCAAGGATGTGATGGAAGGAGAAGAACCACCACCACCATTTCCCACCACACTTTTGGCTGAGCCAGGAGCACTCACGATTTAGTTTCGTCAGCCTCCTTCTGCATGATATCCAGGATCATGCGGCACGCTTCCGAGCACCCCTCCGGCGTGGCATGGATGGTGATCGGCTTCTCGGCAGCGCCGGCGTTCTCCTTCCGATGGATGTCAACCCTGCGGCGAAACAACCGGCAGAGAGGAGCCCCTGAGATGGGTCTGGTGTCACACAGAGGGTTTTGAGAGCTCAGGAGCTGAGAAAAATTCATTTCAGCACTTGCTCAAGCTGTGGGGTGGACCTGGGTCTCGGGCGCATCTACCATCACCTGGCTCACGCAAGCCCAGGCAGCGTTTGGTTCCAGGCAGTTTGGATCAGATTTAGGCCACGTTCGCCTATAGGACCCGAGGTCCTGGAAGCTGAGGGGTGTCACGACATCAACCAATGCATCGAGGGGGCAGAACCAATCCTCAACTGGACAAAGCCCTGAGCAACCTGGCCTATCATCTCTGACGCCAGTCCCGCTTGGAGCAGGAGACCGGATTAGAGGCCTCCGGAGGTCCCTTCCAACCTCCGCCTCTCTCTGCACAACACCCGAGGCTGTCCAGCGACCACGTCCTTCGGGACAGAGAGCACTTACCCGTGGGCAGCGTCTGTCACGACACGGAGGCACCCGGCAACAACAGCGCTGGTACTCACGCCCTTCCAGGGGAGACCAGAAGGCTCCCGTGCGCACCGGCAGGGACCGTGCTCTACTCCTCTGGTCCTCCCTCAGCTCATGGCGGGAGGAGGCACGGCCTCCAGCTCGCTCCTCACGCTCAACCGTACCTGGCAAAGCCCTGAGAGAGAGGGAGAGAGGAAAGCAGGGTAGGAGACTCCCGCACCTCAACCACGCGCCTTGGACAACAGGGGCAAGAACCTTTCCGTCTTCTCCGCGCGAGTCCGCGTGCTCTTCCCGCCGGAGAGTGATGCCGTGCGGCCATCCTGCCATCGGCCACCACCTTGGCGTCCCTGTCACTGCTGCAGCCAGGGCCAGATCTTCCGAGCAGTGCGGTAGTGGCTGCTCAGCCACTCTGGAATGCTGCCAGCTCCAACACGGTGGGTGCCCTCCGGCCACGTCTCCGAGGTCTCGTCCCAACCGGGATCATCCAGGGTGCTGCTGCACATGCCAGGCCAAGGGCTGTGGGGCAGAATCACCCCAGAGCGCCACACTGGGACAATGCGGGGTCCCGGTGGGTTTGCACGGGTCAACTCTTCCGGGAGCTCCAGAGCCAGCACGTCGGAACACGGATGGTGGAAGGGGAGCAGCTGGGTGAGCCTTCCCTGAGAGACGGGCAGAGCCAGCCCCACCTGCTCTGAGGGGCCTCAGGGTGGTTCCATCCAAGCACTGAAGAGAAAGTGAAGACAGAGCGGGATCCCCTTGGTAGGCTCCATCTTTCCACATTTCCCACAGCTTCAGCTGGAGCTGCTCAGGCAGGAGACTGGCGCTGAGTGGACTGTGCAAAGCGGTGATGGAGGCGCTGGCACCCTCTGGCCATGCCGACAGCCCGCGGTGACCCAGCCGTGTGCTGAGTGACACCCTCTGAGGTGCCCCCAGCCCTGGAGCTGCACCAGGCTGGCCTGGAGGATCCGTTCCCAGCAGGCACAGGGACACTCGCTGCCACCCCTTCACCGGGGACAGGGCAAACACATCATGACGGGCCACACGAGGCCATGACAGACCAGGCTGATGCTCCCAGTGGGGGAGATCGGTGAGGAATCCCAACAAACCCCACAGACGGGAGCCACAGAGCTCCATGAATCCACAAACAGCTGAGGCTGGTGGAGATGAGGACGCGGTTAAGCCTTCATGCCGGAGAGGGACCAAGTGCCACGGAAGGGCTGAATGGAGGCTCTGAGGTGGTGAGGACCTTGGACAAGCCTTGGAGGGGGGCACGAGACAGGTTCCTGGCTGACCAACCCATCCCACATCTGGATGTGTGGGCACAGGCCCACTTGGCAGAGAGAAGACAGGACGCCAGGAAGGGGCTGCTGCTTTCAGGCACGTCCCACCCCAGAGGGCTGGAGAAGGGAGAGCTCTGGACTTCCCAGCACATCCCAGTGCCTCTGCTGAAGTGCTCCATTCCAACGGGAGGATGGAGAAGAGGGCCTTCAGCACCCTCACCCCATCACCAGGTGCCACAGAGAGGGGTGACCAGGGATGGGGGGACAGGGTTTGCCTACGGTGCAGCAGGAAAAGCCTCCAAGAGACCTCACAGGGGGCTGGGAATGCTTCAGGGAGTGGTTGCCATGAGGAACAGTCCTCCCCAGGAGGATAATAGTGTGCCTGTAGGGTTATCCTGGTCCCATGGCTGCTGGGTAGCTGTGGTCCTCTCCTCACGGAGCTCCAAGGGCTGTGGAAGGTCACCTGGTGGGGTGGGCTCTTGGCCTCGGCTTCTTCATGGAAGAAGATGGCTCAGCCAGGGGACACTTTTGTCCCCTGGGGCTCAGAATCATCTCTGGGATCTCTGTGTGTGGAACCAGGGGTGAAATCCGACGTGAGCAGAGGAATCCAGAACCCAATGCTGCTCTGGGGAGGAGCAGGGGCCGGGCAAGAGGGTGTCACCCTCGGATCATCAGAGCCGTGGGCAGGGACAGAGAGCGGGATGACACGAAGCTGAAGCACAGGGTCTCCTGTGACCACCTGGGATGGACTCTTGAGGTCCCCTTCACCCAAGCCTGAGCAGAGGTGGTGGCCCACTGTAGTAGGGCAGGAGAGGGGAGCACTGAGCACGGCCTTCCTCCGTGGCACCGCATCTTCAGGGCAGGCACAGGGAGCCTCTCCACACGGAGGGACAATTCGGTGGCAGAAACTGCCCCAGGAAACAGCATTTGGCTTCGTGCTTGGGAGAAACCGGCACCTTCCCACTGTCTTTGCCAGGCTCAGGGCTCAGAAAGGGCAAATTCCAGGTTCGGCTGGTGAGGACACAGCTACAGCGGCTACTCATCCCACCAGGACTCACCTGGAGAAGAAGGGCTTGCAGCCAACCAGGACCTGCTTATGGCTACCAGGTGGCCACACCCTGGGCCAAGCCGGGCTCCAAGGGCTCCTCTCCCTACTCCTCTGCCCCCTTTCCGTACAGACCTCTTCCCATCAACCCAGCTCCAGGGTTTGGCTCATCTTTCTACCTCCGGCCACACTACTACCAAAGATTGCCTCTACAAACTCCTCTGAGAACTAGGATGCTCTGGGACAGGAGTCCTGTGTCCCATGGGATCACCGGGTTCAGGATGATGAGCACGGGGGAAGACAGCTTTGGGCTAAACACAAACACACCTGGGCAGGAACAAACCATGCAGGAAAACCATGCAGAGAATCAGCGGTGAGATCAGGAGAACAGCAACAAGAGAAACACAGAAAACTTTGGCAAGACAATCCCACTTTTTGGGTTTTTTTTCCTTTTTTTAGTTCAAAAATAAAAATGTTAATTGCTAAAACAGGCTTCAAACAGTTACAAAAGCCCATCCTTCTCGTGGCAGTGCTCCCACAGTGCCCCTTTCCCCTCAACAGCTCTAGCCCATATGGGATGCCATAGGATGAGCAAATCCCAAGGGCAAAGACCACTGCACTGAGGATTCCCCTTTAGGATTATATCCCCAAACTTGCCATTTCTCCCTAAAGCCTCATCCCCAGCTGTTCTCATGAGGCTTTAGGAACTCATTCCTGGCCTTTTCCAGTGTGCATGCCCCTCTTGCCACACCCAGACCACCCTGGCCAGCAGGAATGGTTCAGGACCTGAGCTCTGCCACCACCCCCTGAAGGCTGCACCCCAAGAAATCAGCAGTGGCCGGCACTCCAAAGCCCCCAGTGCAGGGAGCACCCGAGCTGGGACCTACAGCACCCTACAGAAGGAAACAAAACCATTGGAAGTACTTACTTGGACTGGGTTTGCTTAGTAAGGTTCTTTATGGTCAAGCCCTCCTTTCCTATGATCGCACCAACAAACTGCGTGGGCACCAGCATCCGCAGTGGGAAATCGAGCTGTTTGGGCTGCGAGGAGCCCCCCGGGGAGGAGCCCCGCTCCCTGGAAGAGTGGCCCCCGCGGCGGGATCGCTGGGGGGGCGGAGGGGAGCTCACCTCTTCATCCGGGATGTAGGAAATCTTGAAGGAATAGTTCTCAAACTGGTGGTCGCTCAGCTTCTCTATTGCTCTGCAAGGCAGGGAGGTGCAGAGGGCGGTGAGGGGCTCCCCGGGGATGGTTTCCCTCCAGCACCCTCCCCAAACGTAGAACAGGGGTCCTGCATCTTCCTCCCTCCCCAGGCTGGAGAAGAGAAGCCAGAGCCCCACACTTTTCCCATGAGGAGCAAGCCCCATAACCTGGTGGGACATCATCCCCTTCCACGTGGGTGATACCGGAGCTGGCACGTGACTTNCAGAGCCATAGAGACACTCTCGGTGATTGCAGAGGCTGTTCCACCCCTCCTCAACACTCAGCATTAGTGGGATGGCAGCCCAGGGACCTGCCCCTTCACCCGGGGATCTGCCCCTTCACCCGGGGATCTGCCCCTTCACCCGGGGATCTGCCCCTTCACCCGGGGATCTGCCCCTTCACCCGGGGATCTGCCCCTTCACATGGGGATCTGCCCCTTCACCTAGGCAATGTCCGTGCCAGAAGTTACCGCACAGCACGGAACAGCGTCACAGGCTTTTTGGACCTGGGAAAGGTGACAGAGCTGCTCCGAGCCAGTGCCGCTGCCCCAGGGAGGAGGATGCAGCACGTGGCACCCCTCTACTGGGAACCCCACCTCCCTTCCCAGCTGGATGAGGCTGGGAGGCAGCACCTGGACCCTCCCCACACCCCTCCTTGGCACTGATGCTCAGCCATGACTCCAGCCATGCTCCTTCCCTGCTCCTACCACATCCCACTTCGGCTACTGAGACACCACAACAAGCAGCTCCTTGCCAGCCCTGAGCTCCACATCCTCTGAGGACTTCTGCAGCTTTGCCACCCCTTTCCAAAGTCCAAAAGAGCCTCTTATCCCAAAGCATCAAGCACTGCTGTGCTGGGGAAGCTGACTGTCTGCCTTTACTGCCGCATATCCCAAGACCATGGCAGGATTTTTGGGGCTGTCCTGTGCAGGACCAGAAGTTGGACTTGATGATCATTATGGGTCCCTTCCAGATCCTGGATTCTATGATTCTAAGACACTCATGTCATGTTTATCTGTGGTCCACAGCACATCCAGCCGAGGCTGGAGGCACAAGGAGAATTCTCCTCTGCCCTCCTGGGCCAGCAGATCGCTGTCCCCATTTCTGTCCTCACTTATCCAGTGCCGTGGTGGGTCAACTCAGACGGGAAGCTGGTGCAATGTCCATCAGCATATGGGCTCACAAAGGCTCTTTTTGGCCTGGGATCTGCTCTTGGTCATACCAAAAATACCCTGGCCACTATTTAAGGAATAAGCTCACTATTTTCTCCTAGGGCTGAAGTCTCTACAAGCCTGGGACAAAGCGATTTGTTAGGAACAATCCTTCCACTTCTGAAATAACCCCTACTTTGTATTTCTTGTGGCTGATGGCCACAAGAAACCCCATCTCAGAAGACAGAAGGCAGATGACAGCCCAGTGGTGGGACAGCTTAGAGAAGCCTGGAAGACAGCCGGGATTCGTTGGGAAAGCTGGCGTGGTGTGAAATTATGGGCAAACCAAAACAAACGCCACTCACACTTTTGCCTCCTCCTTGGTCGCGTAGGTCACGTTGACAACGGCAGTTTCTGTGTCTGTGTTCACTGCAGGGAGAGAGAGGAGGAGAGCTGGAGCAGGGCTGGGACAGTGTCACGCTCCAAGGGGGATAGGGCTGGGATGGGGCATGGAGATGCCTGTCCCATGGCACGCCCAGGCACCGCTGTGCTTTCCCCAGCACAAGGACTGGGCCGGAACAAGGCCAGGAGGTGCCAAGGCTGGATCCAAGCAGGATGCAAAGCTGGACATCCCCAACCCACTGGTGGATCCCAAACGACACTCAGCTCATTTTTGCTTGCAGGGATGCTTGTTTTTTCAATTTGTCAGGGACCAGGAGCATCCCTGGGGATGCAGGGTGGATGGCCCCATGTCATCCCACCACTGGATGAGTGACCCCACCTCTACCAGCAAGGTTTATGTCCAAAGGGAAACCCATTTCAGATCAGTGCTATTGGGATAACTGGATTTCATCCCAGTGGGTTTCCTGCAGCCTGGGCAGAGCAGGGGAGCAGCACTGGGAATTTTGCAAGGGTCAGGACCACGCTGGCCTATCTTACCTTGCTCTACGTTCTCCACCGTGCCGTACTGAGCCAAGAGGCCATCCAGCACCTGGGGACAGGGCAGCAAACCGGGCAGGTGAGGCCCTGAGCAGGCAGGGCAAGAGCCCACTCCACCCACAGACACCCTCCAGCACCACCCACCTGCATCCCATCATCCCAAAGCCATCCCACCGCTCAAAGCTGCCCCACAGCCCTGCTACCCATGAGGAGTCAGGAGCTGGAGCCCAGTTCGTGCTCCCTCCTGGGGTTACTGGGAGGTTAAATGGTGGCCCACGTGCAAACCACGTGCTACAGCAGCACAGCTCGTGCTGATGGAGGAGGAGATGAATGGGATGCTTTTGGGATCAGCCCCTTCTTACCTCCCACTGTAGGTGGGGAGGGATGTTTCGGATCTGGATCTTCCTGCTCCTGCAAAGACAAAGCCCTGGGTTAGGGTCTGCAGGCACCTGACAGCAGAGGGAAAAGCCTCTCTGGGAATCTGGCAGCTCTTGAGAGCTTTCCAAAGCGTCCCACTTCCCCACACTGAGCTGGGGCAGCTCCTCTCCAGGGAAATCCATTTCTTCCAGCTTTGCCCTGGTCACCACTGGGACTGAAGCTCTCTCTGGAATGCTCTCTCCTCATGCTGGCTGTCAGGTTTCCAAGGAAACCTCCTGAAAGGAGCCTCTGCAGAGTCATGACCGTGCAGGGATGCACGGACAGCCCTCCCCGTGCTGCTCCAGGCTGGATGGCCAGGTGGGAACAGGACCCAGCCCCATCATGGCCAGCCCTGCTACCCCTTGAGAGGGGCTCCCCAAAAATGCATCCTGCTGATGCCCACCACTTCCCAGCAGCGTGTGGCTGCTTTCCTTGGGGAAACACAAATAAATATCCTTGGAGGGCCGAGCTTGGAGATGGCCAACACACCCAACCTTGTCCAGGGGCACTTCCAATCTCACATGACTGTGATCCCAGCCTGGCCGTGCCTCATTCCCAACACGGGTGTGGTTGCATTCCCAACATGGCCATGGTTTCATTCCCAGCCTCACTATGGTTTCATTCCCAGCCTGGCCATAGTTTCATTCCCAGCCTGGCCGTGGTTTCATTCCCAACCTGGCCATGGTTTCAGTCCAAACATGGCCATGGTTTCACTCCCCAACATGGCCATGGTTTCATTCCCAGCCTCACTATGGTTTCATTCCCAGACTGGCCATAGTTTCATTCCCAACCTGGCCGTGGTTTCACTCCCAACCTGGCCGTGGTTTCACTCCCCAACATGGCCATGGTTTCATTCCCAACCTGGCCGTGGTTTTATTCCCAACCTCACACAACTGTGCTCCCAACCTGGCCATGGAGCAGTGTTGGAGTGTGGATGCACAGGAAGCATTGCCAAGGCTTCCCAAGGGATAACAGCCCCCAGACTCCCCCCCAGCCTGGCTGTGAGATGTGAGAAGTTCTGAGACAGCCCAGTCCATGGAGGAGCCAGCCAAACCATGAGCTCATCCAGGAGCCACCCAGACCAGCATTCCCAATCCTGCCTGGAGTCAGTCACTCTGACCACAGCCCTGTCCCGTGTTCTCACCTGCTCCAGCTCCGATGCTCTGAGCAGAGCACAGCTGGACCATCCCTCCCAACACCAGGGATGGCTTTCCTGTCCCAGCCACCCCATGCCCACAGCCAGAGCCGGGTTCGGGAGCTGATCAGCAGCTGGAAGCCGCTTTTGTGAAGTTTCCCTTTCCTTGGGACGAGTTCAAGGAGGATGCTTGGAAGGATGGATCCCCAGCCTAAACGCTCCATGGGGACCCAATAGCAGCCCCAGCTGATGGCCACCAACACTCAGGGGCTTTGGGCCAAATTCTGCAGGAGAATGAGGCAGGAGGAGGTACAAGAAGACATCAACAACCTGATCCCACCGGGAATCTTCTACTGCTGGGAAATGAGACCTTCCAATGCTTCTCGCTGCTCTCACAACTCATCACACAGACAAACCCTGAGCCCCCACCCACAGTTTTGGCAGATAAAGAGCTCCTTGGGCAGTTTGGGGCCAGACACTGGGGACAGCGAGGAAAAGGCAGGGAAAAGGACATTTTTTGAGATGTGGGCTGTAAGGGAAAGACAAACCCCACAGCTCATCCCATGAGAAGGACCATGGACAAGCAGGTGAAACCACCAGGGAGTCTCGAATCTCCTGGGACTGCTCAGCCAGGGATGGTTGGTGGGACAGCAAACCCAGGAGGTGTGCTCAGGAAAAGGCTCCTGTCCCCAGCTGCCAGTGAGGATTTCACAGCTGGGAATCCTGGTGAGGGAAGGAGCAGGATTTGTCCTATCCCACCCCAGTGATGACCACCCACATCAGGGTGGGAAGAAGGCAGGAAGGAGGACCTGGCCCAAGGGAGACCCTGGCAATGACGATCCTGCTCTGTTCACCAACAGCCTGAACCTTCCCCTGCCCTTGTCACCCATCCATGGCTGACACTGCTTCCAGCACAAACATTCCATAGGGACCACTCCAGAAAATGGGATATGTTTCATTTTTCAAACCCATCAACATTTCCCAGAGGATGAAGGTGCCCAGGTCCAGCTCTGATACTCAGCTCCTGCCTGCTCCACGATACACATCCCACTGCCGAGGGGACAGGTGAGACGCTGCGAGGCCGGAGTGCCTGAACAAATCCCAGCGAGTCTCAAATGACTGGAGCGAGCTGGACACACTGCCCGGTCACTCCCAGCGCCTCCCAGACCCAAACCAACGGGGGGCACCTTCGCTGGCCCCATCCCAAGGTGACACTGCTCAGCTCCAAGCCAAAGCATCACCACAGCCATCCTCCTCCCCCAGCCTGGGAACCACCGGGGTGCCCCAGGCTGGACCGGGAGGAGCCGCTCTCCTTTTGGAGTTCATTTGGCTCAGCCCACCCGTCCCCAAAGCCCAGGAGCCCGGGGGGACACCGGGCATTTGGAAGGAGCACATCCAAGAGAAAACAGCACAGCCGCTGGACACGGTCCCCTTGCCACTCCCGGAAAAGCCCTGCCTTGAACTGAGCTGCTCCAGGGCTGTGATTTCCCTGCTCCTCTGCCAAGGGTGATGCCAGGGGAGATGCCAGAGCAGTCCTGGCCTCCCAAGGTGCTGCCTCACCCCTCCTGGCCCAGCTCCCAAAACACCCAAACAGAAGGATCACAAAGTGCCAGGCAACCCCACTTCCCAACGGGGCACTACAGCACATTCCCACTTCCAACGTCCATCCAAGCTGGTGCACAGCACCTAAAGACACACAAAGGGTGCTCAGGCCTCACCTCCCCCAAGCAGGATTCCCAGCAGCTCAAGATCACCACTCAGCACTTAAAATAAGGTTATTATTCCTACTGGCTGTGTTTGTTATGGCTCCTGTAATTCCACACCTGGCTGAAGCAGTGCTGGACCACGCACAGCCTTCACTGACGGAGTCACGGATGTGCATCCGGAGCCATGACGGATGCATGTGCTATTCCCAGGGCTGGGGCATGGGCCATTCTCCTCTAACACCACTCCCAGGAGAACTTTGAGGCAGAAAACCCCTTTATTTTGATTTTTATTTTCATTTTAGTTTCATTTTCCCCGCTCTCCCAAAACCCAGGGGTTGACTCCAGGGCACGCACAGAACGCTGGCACAGGAGCTCGTGACCACATTTCACCCACCCTGTTTTGCAGCAGGCTGGTGGGGATTTATAAAATAAAATAAATCATAAGAACCAGCTGGGGGAAAAACACTCAACTGTGTGATGCAAGTGGCCCTGCTGTAGCGAGCGCCCTCGGATAACCTGGAGAGCTGCATCCCTCTGGCTCTTCCCTACCTCCAAACACCCATCTCCCTGCCTCCCCAGCCTCAGGGCCTAGAGAAACCAGGTTCACCCACTTTTTTCCCTTCTAAATTGATCCCAGACTGGTCCTGCTCGCCAGCAGCTGGAGGAGGAAGCGATTCCTCCATCCCAGAGCTGGGTTTTGGTGCTGGGAGCCGCCAGCAGCACAGGGAGAATCAAGCAGTGAGTGAGGAGGTAAAGTGGGCTCATGAAATAATCCAGGACAGAGCTGCGTGTCATTTCATGCATCCATTAGAGCAGAATCATGGGGCTGACATCACAATCCTGCAGGGAAAGGGGATGGAAAACCCCCAGCCACCCCCACCCCCCCAAGTGCCCGGTACCTGCACTTGCTGAAATCATGCAATAAAACAGAAAAGCCTTAAAACTTGGGGTTTATTCCCCAGAATCAGGTGGATTGAGGGGGTTTTGGCACATCCCCCCCTTCTCCAGCATGGATTCCTGCCCTCCTGCAGCTTCCAGGGAAACAGTGGGTAACAATCCCCTCTAAAATCCGGGGCCACAGAAGGAGAAGGATACAGATGACAGGAAGGTGTGGAATGAAAATGAGCCCCCAGCTCCCTGCCCAGACTCCGTGTGGCCTCCCTAAATCTCCCCTGCAGCCCCATGGATCACCCATCCATCCCTTCAGCAAAGTGAAGCTCCGGAGGGGCTTTGTCTCCCACAAGAATTTGGGGGAACAAGCTTAAATGTAAGTCAAATAATATAATAATATAATAAAAAGCCGATATAATAATGCTAACAATATAATAATACAGTAATATAATACTATATAGTCATATCTGACAATAATAGAGGAAAATCATATATAATAGTATACAATTCATATAATGGAAAACAAGGGATGGCTTCACCACTCTTTGCCCTAAAAAACACAAATTTTTTTCCTACTCGAGCTCTGAAATATCTTACTATAATAAAGCTTAAAGGGAATTCATCACCTTCCACCTCAGATCAGTGCTGAGGGCAGAAAAAGCACGCTCTGCCACCTCCTGTTTGCCATAAAAATCAGTTTTCAAGAGAACTGGGGAAAAAAGCAAAGGGAAAACATGCTGAAAAGCCAGTGGGGGCTCTGCCTGCTTTATGAAATATTTGTCCCATACAAAAAATTATTCCCATCATCAGGCAGGCACCAAACTCCATCCCACCTGAATTTTCCAGAGCCAGCAACTTGGAGCCCGAGCCAGCCACGCTCCCCTGAGCGGGCAGGGAAGGAAGAGGCCGTTGGATCTGTGATTGTTCATTATTATTTTGATTTTCTGGGTCTGCTGGGGTCTTCCTGGAGGGGTTTTGCTGTTGCCCAAGCCCACCCAGTGGCGCATCCCGCGGAGCAGCAGCTCCGTCAGTGCTGGATGAGCATTAAAGAGCTGCCCCAGTTTCCACCAGTTGCCAGGAGCGGCTGCTCCAGTTCCCCTCCCGGCCCGGGGGCTTTGCCCTGACGCTCTTAAGGAATGAAAATCCCTCGTTGTTAAACGAGGGCCGGGCAGCACCGGAGCGGGGATGGATCAACAATAGGGACGGACGGGAATAGCGGGCCCATCTGTCACCGCCCGAGCAGATTAAGGGGGGAAAACAAAAGGGGGTGGGGAAGAGCAAGGGGGGAAAGGAGAAGGTAAAAAAAAAAAAAACAAAACAGGAGGGGGAGAAGAAAGGAGGCGGAAAAAAGGAGGGGAAGACAGATAAATGGGGAGGGGGAAGAGAAAGGAGGAGGAAAAGTAAGAAGGGGGAAAGA
>VZTX01002287.1:479536-534252 GCA_013400915.1 Pardalotus punctatus | reverse complement strand
ATATATATAAATATATAAAAAACCTTTTGGTTTTGCCAAGATATATTTTCCTTACCACTAAAGCTAAAGAAAATATCTCGTTTAAAAAAGAAAAAACAAAAAACCCCAAAACAACAACAACAAGAACAACAACAGAAAAAAAACTGAAGAGGATGACAGTGGAAGAGAAATTCCCAGCCTTGTAGCTGAAAGAAAAGTTTGCAGACATGAAATCCAGAGTCTTGAGAAAGAGAACCAGTAAATAGAAAAGAATGTAAAATCTGTTAGTTTTTTAAAAATTTGTCCTTTATAATCACACTTCAGGAACTCATCCTTACCTGCAGGGTCTTAGAAGCCTGACTCACAGGACAGGATTTCTAAACTGATACCAGGGTATTTTAGACAGAAAAGAATCAACACTCTTGATTTTATTGTAGCTGAACAGCACAGAGAAAACATTAAGTAAAGCACCTAGTAATGGACAATGATGTAGGAAAGTTGGCACCAGGGTTAGGATCTTCTATTTCGTGAAATCCTTTTCCATGCAGGGTATGGAAAGGGTTAGGGGGAGTCACAGCCCAAACCAATCAAGAAGCCAAGCCAGGCACTGCCTGGATGTGGGCAACAAAACTGTTGAAAAGAGCTCTCATAGTTTCTCTTCTCCAGGAACTTATATAATCCATCCCATGGTGCGAGAAAGTGCTGCCATATGCTTCCAAAAATATTTTAGTTGGTCAGAATCTATCTTTCAAGAAAATGAGCAGGCTACACTTTTTTCCTTTGGAAAAATGTCACCAGAATTTCTGCAGTGGAAAATCTTTTCCATCCAAATTCCCTTTGAATTTCTTTGGCAATAAAATGCATGAAGAAAGTTTCACAGGTGATGAAATACATATACCCACAATTTAAGGTTATTATACAATTTAGATCTGCTAAAACACTTACTTGCTGGTTCAGTGAAATATCAAGAAGTATGGCCCATTTCCTGCAGAAATGGGTTAAGTCCAAGAAAAACTCAAAAATGTAAATAAGTAGCAACTGAGGCCTTCATTTACTCCTTTATGCTGTTGTCGTTCCCTTTATCCTTGTCACCACTTTTCTAAATCACATCCATTTTCTCAGATGCTACAATGTTTTAAATCATAAATATTCCAGTACTTGTACATTCTTTTCATAAATCAATGTATATCTTGACTTATGTAAAGATGGATCTCAGCGTCTTAGTTGAAATTCTGTGTATTTCTAGACTCATTCTGTCCCTTTACAAATATTTTAATATTTTGTTGGTTTTTTTTAATGATAGGTATGTCATTTCAGCATTTAAAGAGAAAATAATGTTAAAATATTTGTGTACCCTTTATAAAGTAAGGGCATCCATGGTTTTCTTTATTTTTTTTAAACAATGTCGTAGGGAGACTATTTCCCTAGATCTAATTGGAATATTTTGTTTTCCAAGTTTTGTTTGTCGTCTCCTGTCACATCTCTGTGCCCTGCAAAGATGAGTGTGCTCTATGTTACCTACATCCCTGTATTAGGTATTTTGCAGACAGCAACAAGCTCTCCCCTTAGCCTCCTTACCCTTCGTTTCTGAAGACTGAATAACTCAATTTCTCCTCTCCTTCAAAGACCTCTGTCTCCCAACCATCTCCTGGGCCTTCAGTATTCTTGCTGTGGAAATAGCTGGATGCTTTGTGCCACATTTCTTCCATTGAACCTGTTCGAACTCTGAGCACAGAAATGTTTCCTGCACCTCTGTTACACCTTTCCTTATGAATTTCTTCATTCAGAAAACAGTTTTTCTGAAAGAAGTTATAATGCTTGACTTCTGCCCTGGTGGAAGGCTTTTCTTTGCTGGAGTCCCTTCTCCATCACCTCCTTCACTGCGCCTGGAATGTCTTTAGGACCAGATGTAAAAGTTCTGAAATGAAAAGGTAATAAGAAATTCACTGTGACTCCTGCTCAGCCCAGGGAAGATAAAGCTCATCTTAAGTAGCTAGAAAAAGGAAGTTCTTTTTGTAAAAATACTGCATGGTTTGGAATAATAACCCTGCCTGTAACACCCGCTGTAAACTCTATCTGCTGCCAGGCTGACACTCCTGTGTTTTAGTGCCTTCTTTCCATTGTGCCTACATTAGACAAGTTTATTGACCATGTTTTCATAAAGAATTGAACTGAATTTATTTTTATTCCCTTTTTTTTTCCTTTCTGTCATCCACAATCTGCTATTATTCTACTCATCAGGAGATCATAAAGCCATAACCTCCCATCTTATTAACAATAGACCTAGTAATTGTTAATATAGAACACTGACAGGCATCATTACACAACAAATAAGTTCACATTTTAATCCCTTAACACATAATTTATCTTACTCATTTACTAATCCCCATTTCATAACACGACTTACACATTCTTTTATTAGGAGTTATTTGGGCATGAACATTCTGGTTGTTCACTAAAACAGATACCTGGCATTTAATAAGCCTAACATATCCTTTTCAACATCCATGATGAGTCTGATGATACAGTCTTTTACTAGGGTACCACTCTTGCCAGGCTGTATTTGGGGTGTGAAATTTAGTTCATCAATCAAGCAGCACTGACAGTACCAGAGCAGAGAGAGCATAAACATCCTAATCACTCCCTGAATTATTCAAGAACAGGAATAGGTAAGCACAGTGAGACATCTCCAGAATTAACTTTTGCCTTTTGCTAAATTTCTCTCATTTTCCACCACTTTTGAATAGTTATCCCAAATAATGCACAAGAAATTGTTCCAGAACTTGCCCTGGAATGAACGAGACAAGTAGGAACTCGAGGAATTTAAGGTTAAGCTCAAGGCAATGATGAAAGCAGAACCTTTGTTTTTCATTTATATTTTAGCTCCATCTCAACTGAATCAGATGGAGCAACCAAGGCAATAATCTATTTTACAGAATTAATAATTGGAAAGAATATAGCTTACTCTACTGTGAGAATAAATTTTTTCACACCTGATCCAACAGGGGATATTTTGTGAAGGGAAGATTTTGAGGACTGGAGAGAAAAAAAAAAATTGCTTTTTTCAAAGTGTGACAATAACTCTTTATATTATGAGAGCTGAAAGATATAGTGAAGCATATATTGCATGGCACTGTGGTTTGTAGTTACATTCTGAAATTTCCCAGTAACTTCTAGCACAGACCAGCGTCACTTACTATGGCACAAAAATGTAACGACTTGGGAGGTTTGGATGAAATTTTTGCTTCTTGCTTTCCTGACAGCTAAAAATTTTAGTCTCCAGTCTGGAGCTCAGTGAAACAAGGTAATTGGTTTTTTACCCGTGCACAGATCCTACATCCACTCGGCTGCTTACATGCTGGCCTCACACATCCTTTCTTAATATTCCCTAGTAAGGAAAAACACACTCACACACCTGCAGAGTGCAGCTGAGGAAAGTATGATGCACACAATCTGTCCCTTTGTGCCCTGACCTCCTCAATGTTCTGGCTGTCAGAACTTCCCAGGACTCATCCTTGTATTTAGAAGTAATCAAAGCAAGGCAGCACTAAAGCTGTGCACGACTACCAACACCCAGACTTTGTGTCTGGGCTTAAGGCAGGCCACAGGAAAAGAAACCAATAGGTTTGTGGTTCTTGTCTCTGACTAGATCTGAAATATTAAAATTCTGGTTGTTTTTGCAAAGGCATTTTGGTTTGGATAATCTTCTAATAATTCGTATTAACAAAGAGAGATCCAAGGGAAAAAAAAACCCAACAAATCAACCAAAAAGCAACCAAACTAGGCCAAGATATTTAAATGTAATTCACCATGACCACCCATATGATTCACACTAGTAGCTGCATCTTCCATAATTGCAAGGACACAGAATCTATATTTGTCAGCACTGGGCAGAAATAGGGTATAGCCAAAGCCAAGTAACTGGGTAAAGAAATATGGGCCAAGTTAGAAGAGCACAACCCATTCTAGGATCTTGAGTCATGTAAATACATGCATTGGTAAGAAAGAATATAATTTTAACTAAAGATTATTTAGTTACATTACATTAGTTCTGTGTAATCCAATTCTTCTTTCCTATGGGTAGGATGCCAAAAAAGGATTATTAACTACAGAGAGTGGATCCAAGATTTCATTCCTAATATCGATGGGCAGAGGGATGATAAAAGCATGATACCACCATGGGCCAGCATTAGCACTTGCTGAGCTCTAATAGAGTCCCTGGATGAAAGTATCTTTAATCTTTCAGACCTAGTGAGAAACAGTATGAAAGTATAAATCACAGAGGAGATATTCAGGATACATCCATATGGTCTTAGACATGAGAAAAATACATAGGGAAAAGTGATTTTTTTTAAGTTATAAGTGTTCTTTTAGAACCCTCCCCCCCCAACCCCGATTAACAGAACATTATTTGATACAAAACCAGTATTATCAGTATGAATAACTCATCATTTCACAACCTACAATATTTTTTATTCTTTTTGCCATCAGTAGCAGACACTGTTGCACTGACTTGCTCTTTGCTTTGCCAATGAGTCACTGCATCATCATCTGCATTCCTACTGCTGGAGCAGAGGGGTAGAAACTGTACTTAATGTTGAGATGATGTATGGGTGTATGACTCCACTTCCTGGGCAACTTTCATGCATATATTGAAATGATAGGAATGTTTTCAGTCTATGCAATCTTAGTCTCTCTGAATCACTCTCACAACTAAATTTTTAGGTACACTTATTTAACTTTAAGAATTAACCAGTTATTCTCACACACTGAATGATTTCAAATTCCCTCTACAATCTCTACTAAACTAAAATGTGCGTTACGATAGGAATCCAACCAAAGTTCAAGATCTCTTAGCTTCTCCAAATAAGCAATTTTTCTGTTGGAAAACTGTGCTTCATTTCCACTTTTAATTCCTCAGGCTGCTCACCTTTTACCCTTGTTAAGCATGACAGTACAAAGGTAAAAGGAGAAGTATTACTCTTAAAGATAGCATCAGCAGTGCCAGTCAGAGTGCAGGAGGAAACTGTAGCTAGAGAACAATTTGTAAGGAAGAGTGATTGTTAGTCAGACCATGAAATTTAGGTTGCTTTACTTATTTTATTCAGCCAGTTCTCAAGTAGACTTGAGAATACAATTTAATCAATTTTTTGGTTTGCCTTTAACCCTTGAAGACAGTTCCTTTCCTATAAAATGATAACAAGTGTTCTGAGTTCTTCATGTAAATAATGTAAAAAGTAACAACATTTAATTCCTTATTTGTAAGCAAACTGGAAAATGACTGCATATATTGTTTTCTTCTGGGATATGTGTCATTTTTGAATCCGATTTTTTTTTCAAAAGATACTAAAGGACTTTTTCATATAATGATTTAAAGATAATGAATTTACAACATGGTGTCAATTTTAAACTGTTTTTCATTTTGATAATCTAAGCAGTTTTGTAAAACTAAACTAGGTATGGAATTGAGGCAGAAGTGCAGAAACATCAAGTCACACAACATCGATTTGACATAGCTGCAAGACTTCTAAACTAATCCCTGGTCAAGGTTTTAATATACTCTGCTTGTCAGTACAGATAAAACAACGGGCATCAGAAGTAGCACAATTGTCTGCATTACCAATATGACTCTCGCTCTTTAGTGTAATATTTTTTCAACTGAATTTTGAACAGAGACCTCATTGGATTTATAAAACAGGTTTCTGGAGGTGGTGATGAAGCATGTACCTGTGTCTGCAAATCCCTGAATTATACAGCAAATGAACACATTTATCTCTGAAAGTAAGAATTTTTAGGACTTCTACAGAGAGTGTTTGACTGCTGCCTTCTTCAGTGTTTGCTTTGCAAAGACATGCACAACATGACCTAAAGATTCAAGGCGGAAGTTAAATTAATAACATTTTTTAATGGTTTCTGATTTTTATTTCTCAAACAAAAAATCAAGTTGCTTGTTCTTTGAACTTCCATCAATTGTCAATGTTTTACTAAGAGTTTTCCAGGACAGTCAAAAAGGAAACCAGACCAGAACAATGGGTAACGTAAGCATTTATCTCCACTACCGTGCATGCTGATAAGGAAAAGCCAAGTAACTGTTCTCTCTCATCTTTTTAATTTTCTGTTTATTACCTCCTGAAGTAATTTGCTTCATTTAACACAGAAAATTAGATATTTTGATCTGTAAATTTCCCCTTGTTCTCATCTTGTTATGCCATCTGCTTATTCTTTGTCCTGTACAGAAGAACAAAACACATTTTTAATTGGTAACAATTTTCTTTTGGATATTTTATATCATTCTGTCCAAAGTTTTTCTGACTCAGGTGGCAATGGAAATTTCCTTGCACAAAACAGTAAAACGGCTTCCAAGAGGCATTTCTCAAGTTCAACAGGCATTTCATGAATTAACAGACACAATACTTGGTCACTGGCTTGTTTTAACTGAACCAGAATACAGTTGTCTTCATTTTTTAATGAGTTTTGACATATAATAATAGTAATAGTACCCTAGGTGCCTTAACTTTTAGATTTACAATGTCAGATATCGTAAGTGGACTTGGCTCTCAGAAAGTGCATATGCAGCACAACCTAGACAGAGGACTCTGCAATGCCACCCAGGCACTGGTTATACTGAAATTCCACTGGTGAAGTGCAAGAAATCATCTCTGCGTATCCTGGAGGGGCCTTGCCCCAGACCATATTCTCAGACCATATCTGCTTGATAGCTGCAAGCTTGGTTTGAAATATGCCTGAGTGATTACTGTCTTTTGGTTATAGTAGTCCAGAGGAAATCCAATATGCCCATCCTCAGCATGTGCGTGCCTAAAGGACAGTCCTGATGGGTGGAGCCAATTTTAGTTCTCTTGAAATAACCTTAAATTCATCATCTCAACTCTGAGATATTCAAAGTGTCTATCCTTCTCTGTGAAATCAATGTCAAAGAAACCAAAAATGCAGTTCTGTCTATAGATGTTTCTTTCTAATAAATGTATGGCTGATGCTGTGTTTGAAACTAGGATAATTACTGTTGCTTTGTAAATTATTACTGAACTCCAATAGATTTTATAGTAATCTTGTGTCTGTGACCATACAGTCTTGAAGGAAACATGACATGACAAAGAGCTGTTCACCTTTGCAGTTACGTGCACCTTTTACAATTACTCTAAAATGTCTTAACCCAGTCCAGTGCATAAAAGACTTGAGAGATGGTGATTGGGCATTCAAAGTTCATTTAACAGAATCAGTACCAGGATTTCTGGATGTCAGTTGTTTTTAAAAAGGAGTGAGGGAGGTCTAATGAACCTGAAAGTGCTGCCTTAATCAACACTCTTAGAATATAAAACTACATAACATGGCAGCATCAGACTGGTATTTGCCACATCAAGCAGTGAAACAAAATGATTAAAAATTATTAAAAATTTGTTTCATGTGTACATCTGAAATAATTCTGATTATGTAAGCCTAAGCAGAGCTGACGGCACAGTACACATTGGGGGCATTTTATGCTTTCAGCTCTAAAATATTAGAGACACTTAAAATAGTGGCTTTTCATGCTGCGTGGCTCTGCTCCAGCAAGAGGATAGATACATTTGCAGATCCAAAGGCAGAAATTCTCAGGACACCTGGTCATCCAACACAGCTGGACCCTGCCTTTCTCCTTTTTGTGACCACTAAAGAAGGTTTAACATTTGTTCATTGAGGTCATGAAGGAATGACAACATTTATGGAGACTAAGTTGTTCTGAGGCCCACTGAGAATCACCTTTTAAAATAGCTGTGACCACATTACACATCGTGTAGGCCACAGGACACTTATCCACTGAAAAGAAACCCAAATAAGGGTTTCATTAGAAAGCCATAAACTTAACACAGGCAAACCCAACTAACTTAATAAAACAGCAGGCCATTTAAAATAAATGTATTAGATTCTTGAGGGAATATGTATTTGGTATGCAGTAAAATTCTAACACTATTAATGGGGAACTCCTAATTTTGAGAGTCACATTAAAACACCCAAAGGGTGTTTTAGGAACGCATATTCACCCCATTTGTGCAAATAAAGAATGAAGGACCTCAGGAAAGGCATGGAAAAATGGTGATATCCCAAGTCAGCTTCTGCTTTTGAAGATATAAAGATTTGTTGATATAAACAATTGCAAAATTTGCTTGGAAGCCCTAGTCTTGCTCATGTTGAATTTCTTTCACTTCATGATGGAAAAGAAGAACACATAAAGCACCCCATTCCTGCAGACACCCCCTCCCCTATTGTCCGAGGTATCTCTAAAACAATAAACTGAGGGCTGCAGTACAGTTTCAAGCAGCCTCCCACTTTGTTGACCCATTCATTGTTAGTGTTCTGCCTGGCTCAAAACTTGTGCTAAGACTTTCTCAGCCATACTGGAGTGTGGTTCAGGGCGTAGCACAGGCCACACACAGTTTTGCAGCACACAGTGTAGGTGAAGGTGAGAGAAAATCTTTACCTGAATAGATGTGAGCAATACCATTTTATTTCAAATGAGAGAGTTGCTCCTCATCTGTTTTATTTCCCCAACCACTGACGCCCTCACACTCAGACCTGATCTGGCAGGGCTCTCACCACAGATTGGTAAACCTAGAATCTGAGCTCTTCTGTTAGTGTGGTGCATTCTTTAGTCCTGCTGAGAAGCTGTGAGAGTGAAACAGAGAGCCCTCAAAGGAATTACCTTAGGCTTTATAATGCCACTTTCCATACCTCAAATGGGAGATGCAACAATGGTTCAAAAAAAAGACTAAGCAGAAAGAACCTGAAGCAACCAGCCCCACCTTATTCTTTGGCTACAGAATGAGCAATTGTTGAACCAAAGTAAACAGATTGTGCTTGCCCCATCTTGCTGTAATAAAGACAGTACTATGCAAATTATCTTTAGGCCCACACACAGGTACACTAATAAGAGCCCAGGAAATATCACCTAGGACAATCTAATTTACTGTTACTGAATTAATCTAAAATTTTCCCAACTTTTAGAGTTTCATGGATGAGAAGTGATGTTGAAACAAAACTAATATCTGATAACCTGATGTTACTTTTACCCATACTTACTATTCTACTTCCAAATTTGCTTTTGAAGGGGTTTATATTTTAAGGTTACATGAGAAAGGTTAGAAAATTAGGGATTTCTTAGTTGTTTGAATCTGGGTATTTTATCTTACCAACTCTTCCTGTAGTCTGTAAATTCCCTGTAATATGTTACTTTTCAAAAAATACGTTGGTCACATTATTGTAGATTCACTGAGATGTTTTTAACTTTCCCTGTAAATCACTCACACTCTTAACAATTCTCTGAGGACTTGTTGGGGCATATTTGGCCATCATTAACTCTGACTGTGAGTTTTATCGCCCACTATTCAGGCACCCCTGGAGCATGGATTTGGGTGCACACAAGGGAGCAGGTGCAGCTCAGCAGGGAGTGGTGAGGTGGGTGGAAGGTCTTGCCTACATAACATGTCGGAAATGATGTAATTTTGGGTGTGTGAAATTTGCTAAATAGGTTTACTCCAGCATTAACCTAGTACTCAGATGCCTAAATGACAGTTTAAACACCTAGATTCAGGACAGTTATAAAAAAAACCCCACCTAATCTGTTTAGGTGTCTCAGATGACAAAGACAGTGGTTTGCATCTCAGGATAAATTTTGGCCTTTCAGATTGAAGGGAAGGCACAGAGGAAGTGAATCTCAATGTCATGCAGCAAGACAGATACCTCAGAGGTAATGCCAAATGCCTTGTGCCAAAGTCACAAACCAGGACACATAAATTAAAAATGGATGAATAGTCTTTCTCTTTCATGGTCATACTCTCCTTCTCTGGTACCCATTTTCTGGCAGGAGGTTTGAGAGATATTTTTCTCACACATTTGGCTCAAATCTTCCTTCTCTAACTTTCATTCCAGTGCTTGAATGAACTTCCTCTAATTTCCACAGATCTTTGTACATCTGGAGCACAAGAAACTAAATGCCTGTTTCTGGTGTTGGCTTAGTGGGAAAAACCATTTATCCCATCATCAGGTGATCGTCATAAAATAAATACCCTTTTGTGAGGGAAAAAAACCTCAGTAACTACATGCAGAAATCAAAATACACAGGGCCCAAATTAAAACATAGCTCTGGACCACTCTACAGTTAAAAGAGATGATGGAAAGATAATTATGTGGGAGAGGAATGTTTCTTTGTAGAAGTAGATTTGATGGAGCAAGTTCAATAACCTAAAATTAGGACATGGCTACAGCTGGAGGAGAAAGAGGAACAAAATTATATTAAGGACAAAATTAGTGTGTGGAGAGTATTCAAAGGCACTATATTTCTGCAGGAAGATTATTTTTTCATACTGCAAAAAATAAAAATAGTTAATGAATCTGTAACATCAGCTTGGAATGGAAACTATCACAGAGGGATTTTGGAAACATGAAAAAGGAACAGATTTTTGCCGTTCTTTGTGATGAAAAAAGAGGGAGAAGTGCTTAAACTTTATAGCCAGGAAACTACAGCAACATGTGTTATGTTGTTTTGAGGAGCCCTTAGGTCAGATGGCACATTCAGAGGGAAGGAAGAAGGGGAATGATCTGTCTTGTACTGCAGACATTACTCTCAGTTCTGGGAGTACATCTGAGATGTGACCAAACTTCAGTGACAAGTGTGTCTTTGTGTGCTCAACTACACAGATATTTTTGCTATTATTTGACACTAATACACACATTTCATCCTCATCCACATGCATAACATATATGTGTGCACACACCCAACAAATGTGCATATACACACACAGGTACACACATATTTGGGTATAAATACATCTATATATGTGTAAAAACTACATAAACATAATGTGCTTTCTCTCTTGAAGTATTTCTTTATAATTTAGAAGCAGTTTCATAATGATTTTCAGCATTTCATATATATTCTACCTCCTAAACGTATCATCACTTCTGATTGTTTAAAATCTGCCTAGAAACAACTCGGATTCTTTTCTAATTATTTTTTGGTTCATTTCTTGTCAGTTGATCAATGACATTTGTTCTAGTCCCCATTTAATTTATGTCTAGTTACATTTACGCATTTTTTTGCCCATCAAGTATGTATTTCAGCAAAAGTAATTAACTGATTCCAAATGATCAATTGTTAAACTAAGTGGAATTCTTGATGTGCAGGAATATCTAAGATAGCTGTGCCCATTAAGGGAAAAGAAGATGTCCTGAGGCAGAGGGCAATGTTTGTGAAAAATCTAACTGCATCTAATCTGCCTGGCTGAGCAAATTCCTAACACTAGATATATGTAGGTTTGGGTGCAAAATACTGAAAGAGAAAGGATGAGAAAATTTTGAAATTGGTTTTACAGGTGCACATCAAGTCTAAGAGACTGACCTAAGAAAAGAAGGATTCACTCTGTATGGCTAAGATGTTACAGATATAGGAGGTTTTGCACATTCTGGTGATACCAATTCCTCTCTGTAATAAGATTAGGAAATTGGAATCCTGGGTTACATAGCCATGATGAAGATGGCTAAAACTAATCAAGAAGAAAACCATTATTAGCCCATCTCTTTAAAAAACACAGAACCTCTTTAGTTCATAACCTCAATAATCTGAGATTATAATTTTGTACAAAAATTCCTGGGAATTTTCATATCTTTTCAATTGTTCTTCCTATGAGAAAAGTCAGATCATGCTGGGTGTAACTTTCCAGGGGCTGCAACACACATTAACCTTGTTGCTACAAAATTATTGAAAAGATCATGGGGATGTCTGCATCAAATATTCCAGGCCATAGATTCAATAGGTGTCTTTGGTACTGTCAATACTTCCACTATAAATCCTCTTCCAATCATCAGGAGTGGCTGAATAAGCCACAGAAATTTACTGTTGATGAAAGAATACAGAAATATTCTCAGGAATTATTTCCCTGTTCCTGTTTTTTTGAAATAGTTTGGTTCAATGTAAAATGGATTTTTTTTATGCTGAAGAAGATAACTATGATTCAACAACCATAATTACAACATGAAAATAAATTAAGAAACTGTTCTCTAGAGTACCAGAATCAGAGCCAAGTGCTCAAGTGTATGAACTGTGCCATCACTGGACATATTGAGGCTGATACAAGGCTTTTGAAAATAGCACTCCACTATTACTTTTTGATGAAGACCTTCACTGGGATAAAGCTGGATTAGGGAACTCTACAGTGTTTAGAGGTGGGCAGAGGTGGAACACTCGATGAGTCAAATTCCACACTGCATGTGATGCAGTGGCATTAAGTAAGCCACATATTTCTCTGTTGCATTACATGGAGTCATGGTGCCACTAGATGTAGAGGGACGTGTTCTGTAGCCATCTTTCCAGGGTGGCCTTCTGTGCAGACCACCATACATGGCAAAGAATGTCCTCCTGGGGAACTTCTGGGCAGTCCTGTCACATGAAGGCTGAGTGACACAACCAGTCTGCTGCTGGTACTATAATCGTGCCCACATTCATGTGGGGAAATTTTCCTTCAAGTACTGTCACAAATGTTAACTATCCACATTAATAAGTACTCCTCCTGTATGAATGAGGGATCCACAGAAAGGCCTCATATTTTATGTAATCAAAATTTTTAAAAAAAACCCCAAACCCAAACTAACCCCCATATATTTGTTTATTTGTTTCTGTCTAAGTGTTACAATACCAAAATACAAGCCCTATTAAAAATGTGCCACTTATCTAAGACAGATTCATTTTGGAGGAGTAAAAAACATATCTGTAACTGATAAAGGAAAATTAGACTTTTGAGTAGTTTTGTTAACAAGTATTTAAAAGTAATCTATAGTTTTTCAGAAAAAGATTTGCTTTTCAACAGACAAGGACTTCCCCTTGCACTGTTTTGTATCTAGTGGAACATTCACATTGTTTCTATTCTTATGCTATTTGTTAGGAGAAACTCTGTTTGTATTTTCACTGTAGTAACTGGAATGCCTTGTTCTGTAAGGACTCCTCAGGATTGTTTGCTTGGCAGCCTCTTGGGCTTTTCAACTAATGCACGAGTAAGATAAGAATAATCAATTTAAATATTTACATTGGACATTTCCAATGGTTAGTTCCAATTTAGAGTTTTCCAAGGGGCTGGAAAAGACACTGCACTGTGGACTGAAGTGTGTATCTTGAAAGTCTTTCACTTGTTAGTGTTCCCATTCAAATTGTGATGCTGAAAACCCTCAAGTACTTAATGACATACCCCAAAAGGCAGGCAGACTTGTGGATCTCTATTTTCTGCTAATGAAATAACATTGGTGAGATCAGAAGTGCTGGCAGCTCAGCTGCTCAGTGCAGCACATCCCTCTCCATTTCTATGCTGTTTTCTTCCTGTGAAGGTTGTTACCCACAAATGCTCATCTTCCTCATGAGCACTTTAAACAAGTTCAGAAGCAGCAGACTTCACATCAAGCACATTCAGAATTTCAAACTGCTTAGACTTAGGCTAAAAGGACCAAAGGTGCCTTATTTTTTACAATTTCCTTATCAAAGGAGAGTTCATGTAACAGACACTTTATGCTAACATTCAAACACCCCATGTGTGAAGAAATCAACTTGTAGAGACACAGGAAGTTAGTGCTTGGCACCCAGGTCTCTGCAAAAGAGAAGAGTATTTTCAAAAAACTGCATTAGATCTGTAATATTTGAGATTTTCAGCATTTTTACAGCTTCACACAGGACATTTTCTCAAGGTAAAAACTATCAGAAAGGAAAGGAATCTAATTATCAGATAAACAGGAATTGGACACACATTATTAGATGGTGCACTAATGTCCATTTATTGCGAAGAGTTTTTGAACAATTTAATCTAGACACACAATTTATACCCCCTGAGAATTAATCTGTATACAACTCTGCAGTGGAATAATTATATGTCTTTTCTCAGGGTGCTGCTTCTTAATACTCTTGCTCATTCTGACTGCAGGAGGGGGCTGACAGTGCTCAGCCATTCTTGAGTTGTTTTTCCATAATTCTCATTGCCAATTTTGTAAAATTTGGCAGAGGATGACTAAATGAGGGGTAATGCTTCAGCAGAAATAGATATCTCAATAATTACCCCAGAAATGGTGTTTGCTTCCATTAAACTCAAACCCTTCTGTGCATTCATTAATAACTTTAGCAGCCTTCAAATAAGCAATTTCAAAGCTACTGTCTGACAGTCAGCTATTTTCTTGTGTTGTGTTTTGGTCCTCTGAAAAATTTAAATTTATTCTTGGGATACAGCACCTCTGCTTTCAGTGCCTTTCAACATGCAATGTATGGTCCAATCATTTGAGAGGGAATTTGTCTGTATTCCTTTGAATGGAACTGCATTTCTCCCAAATTACAACAGACAATGCAGTATGTCAGTTCCACATTATGCCTTCAAACAAGAGCAAAAATTGACCCATCACAGCAACATTTGAAGAATTTGTGGTGTTCTGACTGAATTCTGACTTGAATATCTCAACTTGTAAAGGGTCAGATTGAATGTTGTGAGGAAGGTGTTGGTTAGATTGCTGTGATGTTACTCCTCAAAGTTTTAGTCTGTATTTAAAAAGTTTAAATTTTCATTCTTATTTCATTATCATTTTCTTATGGTCTCTTTCTAGAGATCATCTACTATTTAAGTTGTTTCTCTCTGTTTCTCTCTGGTGCCATAAAACAGATTCTTAGAATTTCTCTGTTTTATTATTTAATTTTTTTTGTCCTCAGCAGAATGAAATAAAATAAAGGTAGTGAAACCTCCTTTCTTTTACCATTTCCACAGAAACTTTAACTTATCAGATTGCCTGAATTAATCTTATTAATTAGATGTTCAAATATTCACCAAATGTTCAATAATTGACCATGATAAAGGTCATGAGAGGAGCCAGAGAGAATGACAGTATCTAAGCAGTAATAACACCAGAAAAATATCTTTTAATTTTAAAAGATAGATACAAAAGAAAATAAGTCACTGGTACAAGCTTTTGATTGCTGATATGATGTGACTGAGAAACCAAACATTGGACACTTGATTCAAAACCTTTGAAGACTTGCTCAATCAATGAAAGTGATTACATTTGTTTTGAAAGAATGAGGACAATGTCATGTAAAGTAGGGAACAAAGCTCATATTTTGAGTGACACCTCTCCATAAAACTTCTTCAAAAGAAAATTTTTCAGTCTGAAATAAGTTACAATGTCTGTTAGATATCATACACTGCATAGATGGGAAAGACTGCTTACCAGGGTTCTGACAAAGAATAATGTCAAACTTGTGTAAAGACAAAATGATACTGTACTTTTTAAAAAATAATTTAAAATGCAATTGTTTTATTTTGGCAGAGTATGTACAGATGATAATATAACCACACAGTGACCCAAATTTAGCTATTAATGTCTAATAAATATGCAGAATTTTAAAGCAGGAGGCCTAACTATATTCATAAAATCCAATCAACCAACCAATGAACCAAATATTTCGTTTTCAGGGCCAAAATTTTGTCTGGTGTGCTGTCTATGAATGCAGTGTTGTCTTTGCTCAAATCACTGTGGGAGATTCTTTCTCCATGTCAGAAGTTGTGATGCAGAACAGATGCTGAGACATAATATATCCACCCATAAATCCTTAAACTAAGAGCTGTGACCAGCTATACTCTCTGTGCAGGAGTCTGTGCTCATATACAGTTTCCTTACTCAGAGGCCAAATCTGTGTCCCGTTTCTGTAACCTTGTGACTGAGAGGTGCAATGCAAACCTGAACTGCTCAGTTCCAGAGGAGTTCTATAGTCGCCCTGAAATCCCTCTTCATAGCTCTCTTCTACCCTTAAGCAGTGAAATCCTTTCTGGGGATGTGGACTGTTGCGCAAGAAACACAATTATGTGACGTTTGTTCCTGTTTGAATATAAAACTCTACAAACTAGGCCTATTCCCTAAGCTCAAATTCCATTATTAAAATAAGTCATCTGGAACAGGACCCAGTGTGCTAATATTAACATGAGAACACCAGGCCTTCTGTGTTGTATCCATATTCCCAGAGGTGCAGTCTGCACTCTCAGCACAACTGACAGCTAAATAAAGTCCCTCCTCCCCATTTGTTTCAACTGGTTCAGAAATAGGGAGAATGGTTGATGTATTTAAGGATGAGTTTATATAGCTGGGTAATGCTGACTCTCCTGTCCTAGATTGGGATTTCAGTGTGAAGGATTCTTGTGGAAAAGGGGTCAAAATTCATACACAATAGAGGGATGACTGATGACAGATTCACTTACATCAGAATGGTATTGGCACTCTCACATATGAGTGAGTTTCTGAAAGCCTAATCTTGTGGCTGCCTTGAATAAAAGAGTCTTGATATGAAGTTATGTGATCAGTATATGGTTTTTGCGATGGGCTCAGGTAAAAATGTAATTAAAAATCCTCTAGGTTTAAGGCTTATGCTACTGAGCATTAATGTTGATCATGATTTAAATGAATAAACCATTGTGAGAGAGATGAGAAAAGAAACAGGAAACTGTTAAAACACAGTGAGCCCCCATTTGAAAAAGCTATAAAAGTAATTCTGAGCATATTTTAATTCAAAACAAAAGCAAATATGATTCTTTTTGAGGAATTCAGTATGTGTGGGTGGAGGTGGATAGGTACTACTTCACAAGGTGGGAGAAGTATAATGTGGGGAGAAAGGCAGGACAGAACAGCATTGTGCTGGCCTCTTTCACACAATCCACAGTTTTGCAGCTGCTTATATAAAAAAATGTCCATATGCTCAGCTGTAGCATGTATTTGCTCAAATTGATGGTACCTATAGTGATTGTATTACAAGGATGACATTAAGGTTTTATGTTGTTGTTAAAGAAATGTTTGCAAGGATTCCTGAAGTGCACAGCTAAATATAAAACAGCATTAGCACGGGTAGTCTCTTGCCATTATTTTTCCTGTTAAGTTACTGCTTTACACACACCACTCCTAAATCCATCCCTTAAGATACTTTTATGGGGTATCTATGAATTTGGCCTATTATAACTAAATAGTTACCTGTTTCAGTCCTGCTTTGATTCATCCCTTAAAACCAATCTAACAGGCATCTAAGAAATATCCGCTAAGAACTGAGGCTTTTACTGACAATACTTCACCTGCTGCACACATCTGCAGAATTGATTTGACATAATCATCCAGCCTTGTTCAGAGAAAAAAGGTCAGGAGTAAAAAGCTGTTTTCTGGATCATCCAAATAATAATTACAACTCCCTTGATCTTCAGCATGGCTTCATTTTAGCCTAAATCTTTTCTAGAAGAGACTGTTTTCAAACCATCTCGAAATATCTGTGACCATATTTTTCAAATATTAAAAACAATGCAGTGCTAACATAAACATGCCCTTATCTAGGATTGCTGAGGATGTATGTGGTTTCCTGAGCATATCCTGAGCTTGAATCTGCTCAGTCACCAACTGATAAAGTAACCTGGCACTTCTGAAATTGAAATAGCAGCATTTAAATAGACTCCTTTAAAACAAGAATACTAAGATATAAATTAATTTGAGATATTTGTGCAAGGTCCAATTTTTATCCGTGTCAAAAGCAATCCTTGTTGTATTGGAAAATCAAAATAAAAAGAAAATGCTCACAAAGAGTAGGAATAATGCATAGAATTATATCTACTGCTGGGCTAAATGACCAGAAATAAAAGACACAGTATCTCTACAAAATCCTGCCTAAATATTAGAAGTGGAGAGGAAGTATTTAACATAGTAAGAGATGTCATCATTGGGGAGAATTTGAATAAAAATAAGAAAAGTATATATGGAACAAAATAAATCAGTAAGAACTTGCTGCTCATCATAACTGTGTTTGATTTTTCTGTTTTTTTCAATGGATAGTTCATTAAGGTGCAAGGGATACAATATATTTGGGTTTAGCTGATGTATTTGCCATCCAGCATCTTGTGACAATTCCTACAGACAGGTACAGAAGAGAGGAGGCATATTCAGATAACTGCATGTGGAAAGTTTCAAATCAAATATGAGTGTCATATCTATTTCCACCAGGAGTTTAAATCACTATTTGTCCCTGGATCACTAACATCCTGCAAAGGTTTTCATGCTGGCTGACTGTCCAGCTATGCAGATTATTCAGATGTCCATTACCAACCTATTCCTACGTAGGTGGCTGGAGATTTAGGCAGACCTGTACACGGACTTGAGGGGAAATATTGTTATGAAAGTAGTTTAAAGATTATGATTGCACATTACTACAATTAACTAAGAAATAAAATGAAACAGAGCTCTAGGATGGTGTGAATACTATCACAAATCATTCTTCAAACATCAGTAAACACAAACCTAAGTGCCACATGACAAGCTGCTATTTATGAAGGCATATGTTGCATGCAATTTTACCTGCTTAAACTCAATATCTTGTTTGTTAGGAGCCTTTGTGAGATAGTGCCAAGCAAAACCAGCTGTGGGTCTTTTAAAATTCAACATATGGAGATAAGTTTGGGAGAATCTAAAATGGAAATGAGAGTCTTGCCTTTGCAAAGAAGTTAATATGGAAGCTGACATCAGCCTCTTTGCTAATTTACATGTCAAATTCCCAATCAGCCTCTTTGCACAGGAAAAAGTCCTATTTCTGTTTGAAGCACCCCTGAAGAATTCATACCTTCTGTTTTCCAGTGTTTCTGATTTCATGTTAGGATGGAGAGAGACATAATACAGCAAATTATATCTGAAATATGAAAGTAAGATATGTTTTTGACTGCATGATAATATGTACGTCACAGAGTAAAATATCCTATATAAATATTTTGGATGTGTGAAATAAATATGTGTAGAAACTTATTAATATAGACAAGCACATGACAACTGGATTTGTTTTTAGCTTACTCTGAAAGCTAGGACCCTTATTTCTATTTGAGGCATATTTATCATATTTAGTGATATTTAGCATGTTATTTTATTGTTCCCTAATTTCTTATTTTGCTGTTTGGTGTATGTGGCATTTCACAAATTACAGGAAGAGAAGTTCTCTGTTTGGGAGAGTGTGCAATAAAAATCAAGCCCTTGCCTTGAAAAAGAGTCTTACTGCAAAAGAAGAGAGAAAACACAGAGTGAGATATCATTAGAATGAGGGAGAAATCAGGCAGAGATATTATGGGGTAAAAGCACTGAGAATACATCAGGAAAGAATCTAGGATCTCATACATAAAGAATGTGGCTCAGTGTCTAGATGACAAAAAACCTTTTAGGGAAAAAAACCATCCAAGAGACAGACTTTTATATCTCATAATCAGTAACCTCAGAAGAGGGAGTTTAGAAGACTGTCTGAGAGAAACAGATCACTTAGTGCAAATAATAAATTCAGCCGAGGAGAAGCACTGATTGTTCGAATATGATTGACACTGGCTCTGGAGACAGATGTCCTCCTGCCCTCCCAGCTGGAAGGGCTGACTGGGTGGAGCTTCTTTAGAAAACTGGCTGCTGCCATTGTACAGCTAAAAGGAGAGTGGACATGCAGAGGTAAATTTTCAAAGCAGTGTGTTTATTATCTACCCATTGACAAATAGAGACAATTGTTCGTCAGCCTCCTGCACATCCCTTTGAAAACCTACCCGGTTTGTCTGAGGTGATATCTCACCATTTGTGCCAGAAAAGGTGGCTTCCAAGATAGAGGTGGGCCTTTCTTGACAATGGATAAAATGGGTGATCTCAGGAACCCTTTGCCTTTTTTAAAAGCCGTGTGAGGTCCCCCATACTACAATTCACATTCAATTTAGTTTTTTTCTCTTCTCACAAGATCAAAGAATTTTTTGTTATGTCATCACACATGACATGGGTAATGAAAGCTTTGAGAAGCTAGAACTGACAGTTTCCAGCATGGCCTCTAATTCTGCAGCTTTTCAGTATTCTCATTTATATGGGGGCAACATGGGGGAAATGATTAAGAATCCTTCACCTGGCAATCCTTGAACTCTCACCATTGTGAGCTGAGAACAAGCATAGCCTCACTATTATTACGCCTCATCCATGTGTACTTACAATGAATAGATCATCACTATTAAGTGTTTCTTCACTATAGCCATGGTTTGCTTTGCAGAGTGCTGGAGCATGTGTGAGGCTAGTTATAAATCAAGTAAGTGAGAAGTTTTGAATCCCATACAAAAATCTCTGGAGTAAACATTACACAACCAAAAAAAAAAGGATAAATTCAAATTTTTAAACAATTCCACCAGCACATGCTTGAACACATTGCTGTTTGTACATGCCTTGACTCTGTCTGAAACTTAGTAACATCAGATCGTGACTAAATCTCACATGAAACATGACACAAGAATTGATATTAATTATTATATTGTTTTTATTTTTCCTGTTTTGTTTTCCCCCTTTTTTATCTTTTGCTCCTGGCAGTCTCTCTAAGGTGTGCAAACAATTATACAAGACCATGCATAGCAAAACAACAAGTCTAGGGATGAAGGTGTTATAGTTATTGTTACAGTTAAAACTCTGCCCTACCCTGTCACACATGGAAGCAACTCTCTTGCCTCTATGTGCATTCTTCTCAGTGTCACAGAAGGAACAAAATACGAGGTTATAAATTTTCACAGCATCCACCAGCTTAAATGTGATTCAATCAATTACATTTTGGCTGTGGTTTTAAGGTGTGTGTCTAATTCCGGTGATGAGGTTTGTAGTGGCATGGGTGCGACTTGAATTTTTACATGTGCAGAATTAAATTGTTCTGGGCATACCTCCAGAAAAAATGGTCTTTGTCTTTGTATTACCTGGAACGAAGCCAACATGAGGCAGTGCGTGAGATGCAGCTCTAAAAAAGAGACTGGGGATATTGTGCTAATACAGTAGAAAGAATTCCATTCTGAACTGTGATCAATATTGTGCGTATGTCAAGTAGGTGTATGCATTTCTATTCAAATGACTACAAATATTTAGAAATCCTTTTCTTTCATACCAAAATGGGAAATCAAATATCAAAATACTTGATTGAAAATAAAGGGAACAATTTGGGAATTAGTAAAGAAACAAACAGGGAATCTGGGTGCCCTGACTCAACTTTGACTTCAGCATAAAACATTAAATTATTATGTACTGATATTCTGCAAGCAAAAGCTTTTGTTTTGTCTCAATTTGATATTACTCTGTGTCCTTCACAGCTGTTGTAACTTGGAAATACAGTTTCATTGCTTCATGGCTTGTTTTTATCTGCACAAGTAGTGTCAGCTTCCCATGATAGATAAATTTCTGGAAATTCTGTGAAAGTAACATGTAGGAAATTTGAGACTATTATGGGAAAAGAAGAGTAACAGGAAACCTATAAAGAAGAGGTCTTGGAACAGCTGAGAGCCAACTTTGCTTAACTCTGCTTACTTATAATAATTTTTTTAAAGGAAAAAATTACATCCTAATTTTACATATTAAAAAATTCAGTCCAGAAAAATATCATCTTTGGTAAGAAATATTTGACCTATTTTGAAGGATTGAGTTTAAAAGTTTAGGTTGCTTACAATAGTATGCCAATGCACAAAGAATGCCGATTAAACTTCATTAAAAGCCAAACACAACCTGTCATTTACAAAAGTGATGTCCTGGGTAATTTGAAAACAAGGCATAAGAATCTTGGAAATACAAATGCAGAACTGTGTTTTTAAATTAGTTTCTTGCTTTGGTTAAGTCCTTCAGTATCACAAGATAGTTTACATTGCTGATAATTTCACATTGTTAACAATATGAAAGAAACTTTTGAGATGAAAGGAGGCCTGTTCAGTAAAGGACATTAAAAAAATATCCTATTATTACATTGAAGGAAGGGATTGTTTTATTGCATTTTCATAGCTGCAAATACATTGGGGAAGTTGTTTCTCAACAATCTTAGAAGACACTCGGGACAGCAGTTGCAGAGCTGCTAAGGAAGCTGAGTGTATATGATAAATTAATTTACCATATATTGTTGCCTTCTGTGATGTGAACACAAGAAGTATGAAGAGAGAATACTTGGTTTCTCATGTTGTTTAAAAATAGTATTATTAGTTTGGGGAATTAACATAACCAGAGAATCTTGGTTATCTCTTTCTCACTTTTCATCCCAGAAAGCTGCTTCCAACAACATTTCTTTACAAGTTTCTTTTAAGTTTCTTTTACAGAAGGTAAATTGAGAATCATTAAACAGCTTACAACTCCATGTTTTTTAATGCCAGTTCCTCTGTGGAAACATCTTAGCTGCATAATTTGACATAATCTGAATGTCAGTGAAAACATACCACAAATACTGAGTGACTGTAACCAAAAAAACGTGGAGTGTACTTTGAAAAATTTATTAACAATCTTTCACTCTCAAGTATTTTTATAAACTGTTTCCCAGTGAAAATGGGATGGTCCCTTAAATTGAAAAGTGATTAATTACACAAACTATGTGACAGAAATGTTTATCATTATAAAAGAAAAACATTTACAGAACGATTTCGGTAGTTTATAGTAAGGAAAGATAATTAATAGTTTGTTGCTATTCTGTGATTTTTCAGTGAGATAATCCATAGCTGGTGGCTTGGGCAATAGTTTATATTTTTCAGCTCACCAAACGCAAGAAACCTCCACTGGGTGGTTTATCTTAAAAGCAGATATCCTTCTGTTTTTCATTATTCAGATGGTAAAGAGGAAAGATCTTTGTGCTCTGTAGGAGAGTCCATGCAGCACATAGTCCTAAAGTAACAGCAGATACAGCAGGGAGCTTTTACACCACTCTTATCGTGCACTTAATGCACACAGAGTCTGCAGAAAATCCCTCATAATCATGATAAATGTTGTGAAGAAGGATTTTGTAGAAAACAGCACCGTGCTCTGAAAGCCTCAGAGGGCAGGACTGCCTTGGAAGGCACAGACCCCAGCAAGCAGCATGCCCTGTGCTCCCAATATCTCAGCTGACACAGAACCTTCCAGGCAGCCCTGGGCGTCCCTGCCCCTGTGCTGAGGAGAAAATGCCTGAGCGGGTCCTGGTACTGCTGGTCAAAGTGACAGCAAAATTCAAGTCCTGGCCCTTGCACTCCAGGTATTCAGGCTCTGGTTTGAATGCCTTTTGGAAGGTAATGTCCATGAGGTCTCCTTCTTCATGAAAACAGGAAGGGGAAAATAGCTTTTAGTGAAAAATAATAATGACTTTGTCAATGTGTCTCAGCACTTATCCTTGCTGGCACCTGTCTTGGGGTGATAATCAGGGCAGTAATTAATGATTGCCCCCTCTCTTCCTTTTTCCTCCTCTAGAAATATCACTGTGCAGTGTGATGTGATTGTATAACTCTTGATCTCCTGAAAGGAATCATGTTGCTGCCTCATCTTCACTATCCACTCTTCTGACTGTGCATGAATTTGCTCCCACTACAATTTCAGTTTAAACAAATGGAGTTGGCATTTTGAAGACTGGCTTACCTATTCTAACGGAAATAATAATGAAAGGTTCAAGTGCACCACAATTCTATGGTGGTCAACAAATCTGTGATGGCATGTCCATTGGTTTGAAACAATGGACAAAAATGCTTGGATGTTAGAGAGAGAGCTCACAGAACAATAGAACACTGTCAGTGGTCTGCTTTCAACTAGGTGACTGACTGCAGCACTGCCAATATTTTTGCATGCAGAACGGACAGCAAAATAGAGTTCAGAAACGATCATCAAAAAACATAAGAGGTACAGAAGCTTTCAGTAGAAGGAGGAACAGAAAATACTGGAAACTATTAGAAAGGTGACCAGAAAAACGTGAAAAGATTACTTATGTAATGAATGATATTGAGAAAATAAATCAGGAGCTCTCATTTAGTCTTTACAATAAAGTCATCTGACATGAAAGATCAAGGGACATTTAATGAAAGGCACCAGATCTAACACTTATTTAAAAAATACCTTTTCTTTATAACCTTGCAAATACCGTTGTAACAAAATGTTACTGAGCCATGGGCTTAGCAGGATTCGAAGGAGAAGCAGATTTCATATGGGAACATACGCTATAATGCTAGCTAGGAAGGCTTGCCTTTGAAGGAAGGTAACCCTTCCGCTCCTCATGAATTAAGTAAAGCCATTGGAAGAAATTTTCATTTCATGATGTGACATGGCACAGTACTCTCCTGTTTCTATGGGGCAAATTTGCCATGGCTGTTCACCGAGTGAGCAGGCCAGTGTGTCTTTTGAAGTTGTCACCTTTCAGATGGGAGATACTGACCTTCAGGTTACATTAACTACATTTGTTAGCTCCTACTCCAGCACAAAACGTGGCTTAAGAGAAACAGTTTTCATGTTACATTTCAACAAGGCTAGGGAAAATGCTGGTCTTCCTTACAAGTTACTTCTCTCAGATGAGTGTCAGCAAATTTCCCACATTGATTGAGATACACAAAGCTGTTTGACCCACCTCTTTCCCCTTTTGGAAACACTTTTATTTCCCCTGTGGTTTATCAGTTACAAAATCCTAAGTACAATAACCTAACTCTGAATAATTCTGAGTTAAATAATCAAATGAAGACTTGTTAAAAGTATATATATTAATTATATGTGTACAATATATATTCTCACAGATATACACATAGCGATGCATATATGAATGTGTATTCATATATTATGTATATTATGTGGGCATGGGAATATATATACACCCAAAAATTTACCTCCCCTCTAACCTCTTGCATGCCATTAATAAATACAATGAATTTATATTATACTTCAACTTCCTCAATGTGAAAAATCACCTTATGATGTATTGACTTTTTAAGCAACTCTGAACACAGGACTGCAGACGCCAAGTGTTGTTTTACAGAGATAGGGTATGGAATCTTAATTCAGTAATCTTTTAAGAAAATAACTCTGTCCCAGAGGAAGAAATCATTTCTCTTGCAAAATCAGCAGTATCGAGAAACAAATGTTGTAAGGTGACAGTTATATATCTTATTTGTCATGTGGTTTATTTTGGATGCCTGTCTTTTAATTTTTCTGTTTCTCTAAGACAAGTCACCACACGCTAGCCAGGATGGAAAAACTGGGCTTTTTGGAGTAACAGTCTAAAAATAAACCTGTTTTTTCCCCCATTTTTTTAAAGCTACACACAATTACCTACAGAATTTGTACAACCAATGAGACTTAGAAAAAAATACACTTATTGAGTCATAAATGGGTGGAAGGAGACCCCTTGCTTTGAGTTCATTTTCAGTTCAAACCCTTATTTCCCAGGTGAATGAAACTCAATGACACACACACATGCACATACACACACACACACACATGCACACACACAAAAAGTTGCTCTTAAACAAGCCTCCAGAAGCAAAACAGTTTAACATTTTCTCTCTTTCCATAGCAAAAAAAGCACATGCACAGTGGTTTTGAAGGATGTTTTATTTGAAGAGGGTAACTGAGTGGCCATGTAGTTTTCTCCCTTGAATTTACATGTGTGAGGGCAGTGCACCATGCCAGACACCCAGCACTATTACCTCCTAAATGACCACCCTTCAGCCTGATTTTTAGTGACCAGGGGTTACTTCAAAGGCTTTTCAAAAGTATTTCTAAGCATGGACAGTCCAGCTAGAAAGGTGGATTTTCATAAGGCTCTGAACTTCAGCTCAGTGCTGAATTTGATAATTTGCACACGGAGAAGAACCAGGTGTTGGGCATGACAGAAGACCAAAAGCAGGAATAGCTGTGATGCCCACCCTCATCTGCTGTAGGTCAGGTCATTGTGGAGTCATGCTGGATGCTCCTGAAACAAAAAAAAGGTAAACAGCACAACAGACTTGAACTATTGAAGTTCCTGATCTTGCTTCCCATTAAATTCACGATGTAGTAACTGGATAATATAGAAGAGAAAAGATTACAACCTAGGGAAAGGAAAGGAAAAAAAAAGTGCATTGTTACTATCCTGGCTGCTTTATCAGCATGAGTCAATGAGGACTGAGGGTATTCTCAGGTGATTTGTTTTCTTAAGAGCTTCAGGGTTTCCCAGGTTCAGGCATGTGAAAATTACCATGTTAGAGCTGACTTTGTCTCTTCTAATGCCCAATGCTGAATAGCAATGATGAAAAAGGAAGCATACAAATCTACAGGGGTCCAGACCCTTTGATATTTCAGAAATTATTGTTTTACTTTATTTTTTGAATTTATTTTATTATTTTAATACCAGTACTTTTCACTAGTTTGTGACCCAGAACATAAACATTTCTCACTTTCCTGACTTCTTTTAATAATTCTGCACTTTATTTTTTTCAGACAAAGGCCACATCAGTGGAATGCATGACGATACAGTGTGAGCTAAGTTTATCATGACAAAAGATACATCAGTTTGATGTATTAACCCAGCGTTGCCTTGGAGGCAGTGAATAATTAGTTTAACCTGGCAATGAACAATATAAACTTAACCACAGAGATGGCTGGTGTTATCATCTTATATTTCTGTAATGCAGAAAGGACACCAGGTTATCATGATTATAGCAGCAGGAGAGTTTGTAGAATGAGCTCATGTGTAAATAGTTGCTCAAAAACACTGTGAACATTTATAGGCTCATTATTTATCATTAATTATTTAACTGCAGGTCCCCATGTGGGCAGTGAAATCCTGCTGATTTACTACTTATCAGGAATAAATTACCGCTTACAACTCCGGGTTTTCATGCTTTTCCTTTTGTCATCATAAATAAACTAAACTAATAAGACTGTTTCCTTATTCACATTAAACTGACTGCTGGCAAGAGGCTTTTTGGCAAATGACCCAATATGAGACAAAATATAGGATAAGTGAAAAACTGTGTATTTTTATGAAAGCTCAGATTGTTTGCAATAGATCTGAGAACTCAGCAAGGGATCAGTATTTGCTTACATTTACAGTGTATTTGTACAGATTTTTGAAACTGCTCATCAGCCACAATTAAAGCTAGATTCTTTTCTGAGGAGCAGTTTCAAATTTGCCAGCTAACTGAAGTTATTTTATACCTAATTGAGGACCAATAGCAAAATTCCTATTTTGGCATCACTGATTCTCAGAACTGCAGCTCAGCTGCAGTCTAACCCTTAAGGTGCCTCTGCTGCTGCCAGCAAGTCACTAAAGATGCTGCTTGGGACCACACGTAGAAGTAAATCTCAATATCCTGAGGTAGTTTTCAGCCCTTCTCCATGTTTCAGCCTCAGAAGGATTCCACACCCATGTAGCCTTCAGTGCATCTTTGGCAGGTCTCCTGACGAGGCAGCCATGGCAGTACTTTAATTTATTTATATGTACACTGACAGATACAAATACACACAATTCTATGAAATTCTCGTCCATCAGATTTGAACTTTTTCCACAACATGGGTGGAATACATTTTGAGTTCTACTCCAGCTTTTCATGCACAGCTTTACAATTTCTGTGTCAACTACCTCCTATTCTGATGCAATGTTCAAAAAACCTAGGTCACATACTCATCCCAAGAAATTTCTCTTACCTTATAGACCTTGAGAAATCAAGGAGTAAACCAGATGTTGCGTTTTAATAGTGTTATTCACACATAAATTATAAAAAGTATATTTTTATTTTAATAGATGTGTTAATAATAAATCAAATATTCTACACCTGACTCAGTGGCATGTTATAACAATTAGGAGTGAAATACCAGCTCTGTAAAAATGAGTTATCCTACTTATTTAGGATAACTTGCAGGATACTTGCAAAGTATGATATTCAAAAGAATTTTGTTTTCATTTGTGGTTGGTGTGTTAAAATCCAATTTAATTATATATCTGTAGGAGGAAGTGGAAAGATTTATATAATTGCAATAAGAATTTCATGCTTGGGACTAATTATGTATATAAAATTGTTTGGGCCTTCATCAAATATGTGTCCATAGTGAGTCACAGTGAACATTGGCAGTATTCTCTTAAAAGAAAAATGTGTCGTCAAATTGTACTGGAAAATGAGATTTTTACAAGCAGCCTTAAAAGACCATTTGTGATATTTCTATTGCTGAATTTCATCAATTTTCTTCAAGTTGATCAGAAAGTTTTGGGGCCCTACTTTCTTCTGCTAAATTCCAAATGCATCCACGGCTAAAGGGAAGCATAACCTGATATATGTGACTTTAGCCACTTGCAGATGCAGGGGTTTTAGCCCATTCTGTACTCACATGCATGCTGATGTGAGTACCTCTTTCTTATTACCTGTGAAGACACACACAGGCCATCCCTGTAGAGTTTCTCCTCCCACCACAGTCAAATTGATGTGAAAGGTCTTGCCAGTGGGTTATTTAAATCCTGATATTCTGTTCTGGCTTGTCAAGAATGCAGGGTATAAATCTCTTGGCACTTATCTTTCTACACTGCCCACTAACATTTTCAACTACTTCTGTCTGTCCTCATGACATTTCCTGGAGAGCTTAAACTGAAAGTGCTAATTATTAATTTAGGGCTAGATTCTGGCTCCTACAGCCAGAGGCATGCTGCAGGGAATGCAAAGGGACTCCAAATTGTTATATGCACGTTCCCTACCACTGAGATCCCCGCACATCCACTCCTTGACTCATATTAGGAAACCCTCATGATTCTTTTAAATCAAACCTTTCCACATCAGTTGTTATTTCAGATTGCAAATAAAAAAAATATCATATCATTGAAGTTTGAAATTTTTTTTCCAAACACATAAGTACATTTACTCAGTTTGAACAATAAATTGGATTAATCACTGGTGAGGTGCTTTTTTCACATCACAGAAGGGATTTAGCTCTAGGAAAGGAATGTTTCATCATCCTGAAGCCCAGTAAGGCTCAGTGTTATTATGTCAGCATAACAGGTTAACTGAGGCATAAAGGTGAAGTGACTTGCCTAAGGTCATGCGATAGATCAGTGGCAGAACTGTAAATCATAGAATCACATACAGAGTCATTTAAATCCCTGAAAAATGCCTTGTTCCATAAGATTTTCTTACTCCCTCTTGTCAAGTATAAATAGTTTAGGCTTTCTTTGGCAGGCAGAAAGCCCTTTACTCTTTCACTTAATGGATTCCCAAGATAAAGTGTATTCACTGACCTGGCAGGAAAACTCTCAGGCCAAACAGAAAGAGACTGTTTTGTTCAAAACATTCCTTGAATTTCCTGCAACTTCACCATGGATTGACTTACACATTTTTCCAAATCCATTTATTTGTTAGGCAGTCAGTTGTTCTTATTTCCCTTGCCATCAAGTCTCTTCCTCCAGCAGTGTCCCTTCCTACTTCTCTGCTGTATGAACTACTCTTTCCACTGACAATTTTCCTATAACAGACTCTCCATTTACAGCCGTGCTCTTAATGTCTGTAATAGCAAATCAGACTTTCTGGTTATGCACAGTTCATGAATTGTGAGACAATAATCCCCCCAAACATGTAAAAAAGCCCTCTGGCTTTTGCCAACTCCCCCTTTAAATCTTTCTCCATAATTTCCTCTGAATATGTGACTGCTCAAGAGTTGTTTGAGAGAGTGAAGATGGAGTGAATAATCTACAGCTGAATACTGTCAGTTTTATAATACCTAAAATGCCAAATGTTTTTACAGTTGTATGTATGTCACAGTATTCTCTTTTCTCCCTACCTTATGAATAAGACAAATATGAACAGCCAAAATTCATGTTTGATTCAGAGTTTGGGGCTAATTTTATTTGTTTTGTGGTTTCGGACTGCTCCAGAAGGAACTTTGAATGAAATATTATGGTTTTTTTCTTTGTCAGCGCAATCTGACATTTGATTTTCACCCTGCTGTATTACCAGGCACATATTTATCTCTTCAGGATTAATCTGTTGTAATGATTGTATCTTAGACCACTTGGAAAATGAAGGCACTGCAGAATGCTGATACATGGAACTTACATTGACAGCAAAAAAACAAACAGTTTGTATTTAGTATAGCCGACTTGAAGCTCTGCAGTCCTTAGTATTTTGAAGCCTACTTCAGAAACTACATTTCTCCTACTGAGATAAAGCCACAGTTATGGACAGCAGAACTGGTCAAACTATCATTCCTCTGGTATTTATATAAATTGGCATTTTCACAAATAATTTTTATAGGGAATTATTGACTACAGAAATTTGCCAATGCAGGTCAATCACAGAATGCTTTTCTTCACCCACAGGTGACAATTAAAAAGGACACTTATGGAAAAGAACTGATTATTCTTTTCTCTGTGTGTGACTTGTGGGGCGAGAGAGGGAGAATGCTGGCAAAAAACAGGAAGTATTTTTTCAGGTGCTTAGTACATCACAGAAACAACAAATTGAGGAAATTACTCACATTAGTAAGCTTGGCACCACATACTTGACTATTCTTAAAGTTGTTTATTCTCAAGCAAACAAAGAATGAAGTTTATATTGCTTCTCTTGATAATATTACAAAAGTGAGCTTCATTCTCTTCTTGCAGCCTGAACCTTACACAAGTATTGTCAATGAAGCCCAAATGAAACTGTAATCCTTTATTCTGTGGATTTGGTTTGTATCCAAAGCTACTGGTTATGGAAGGTATTTAGAAATGTCTGTGCCTGCTGAATAGGTTTCCATGAAAATGCACCTTTCAGCAGGCAAAGGGAAAGAATTTGGATGACTCCCCAAGAGTCTCAGCCTTGGCAGAAAAGCAGATTAGATGCCATGCCATTACTCTAAGTTTAGTTATGGGCAACAGCAAATTTTACAAGCCCCATATAGAAAGCTGAGCTGCTGTACAAACATGCACCCATTATTTGTCATTTTGAAAGAAGTTTTCATTTTCCTAAGCTGTACTAACAGAGCCAGGGATTTATAGCTCAACAAATCCCTATTTTAATGTTTGTGAGGATCCTGAGTCCCAATATTTTTTGTTCTACAGTTTAATATTTATCCATGCTCTTTAATGACTGAGGAATTTCTCATTAGAGGCAGAAAAACCTGTTGGATCATTTTTGTTTAAACTTCAGCACTTTTAGAATAACTTGCAAAGATAGTAGTTTATGGAGAGGAGTTCTCTGATGTGATATATTCAGTTCCGCCAGCATTTTAAGAAATATTTACACATTGACCAGATTTCTATTCAATCTTGTATAGTGTGTACATCATAAAACTACCTGTGTTTTTAGGAGTTATAGTGAGTAAAAAAATATATTTTGACAAGACTAAATATTTTAAAAATTCAGGTGGAATTAGAAAAATGTAACATCTGCCAAAAATTATGAAAAACAGTTCAAATTTCTACTCTTCTGTAGCTTCTCACAAAATCACTGAAGATTTTAAGCTGACTAAATGCTTCTTTAAGCTTCCTCCCACCCCGAAATGAAATATCTATTTTTTACAAGAAAATTTAGCAAAATTAAAATTTGTATTGACTTAAGAGGTGTTCTGTTTTTATTCAGCAACTTAACTGCCTAGGGAAAGATAATAACTTATGACTTTAAAACCTCTAAATTTTTCACTACTCTCCAATGTTCTGTAAAATAGTCCTTTGCCTCATGTGAGATACCTGATATCATAATAAACAAATAAAAAATTAATGCTCATAATTCATGCATAATGATAAAGTTATCCAGATAGGAAATGGAGAGAAGCCACTATTTGTACCAGAACTTCAGTTTCTCATGCAGAAGGACTGACAAGTTGTTATGTCTGAAATCCCAGATGGTTTCTCTGGAGCTATGACTTGCACTAAGATTTAACAAGAGAAAAGCAGAAAAAGCCCTTTAAATTGCAGGTTTGGTCTGTTTTTTTTTTTTAATTCCCAGTGGAATTACTGTAATAGAAATAGCAACAATAATAAATTAGATTCTCTTAGTGCCATGTTGTGCATTGACTGAACATATCCTCCAGAGATGCAGTGTGGTATTTGCATCATGTTGTAGTCAGAAAGAAGGCTGGTACATTTTCTTTAGAAACTAAGTTCTTTTCTACATACCTATGTGTGTAATTAATATTTTTTCCTCATATATCTTCTCAGATTAGTCTGTTGTGAGGCCTAACTTGCAAAGGTCTCCTCAGTAAAGACTCATTGCTGGGATGCCTGGAACCCTCTCCCCAGTTTCCTCTTACCATGACATTTCTATTTACTATGTGAGAATTCAAGCTTTCTTCCAAGCCAGAGCTTTACATATGTCAGAGACACTGGAGGGTAAACCTCACCCTCTACCAGTCTTACTTCCTCTGTTCCGGCTTTGCTTTTTCTTCGTTCTTGTTATGATGACTTTGTTACTCACTCTTCTTAATGGCATGAACGTTAAATTAGGCGTTAAATGTGTCTAAAGACACATAGATAGTGTTGTTGTATTTATGATGGTTTAGTAGGTTTTCCTTGACTTTCAGATCCCTGTGCTTTCCTAGGAGTGGTGCAGGAAGAAGAGCTGTGGCCTTCACATGTGTCTAAGTCGAGAAGTGAGTGGTCCTTATATGTCCCCACATTATATAGTTGCCATTTTAAAAATCTCACCTTGTGGTGTCTATCATAGGGGAAAACTCTTCCAGAAGGGTTAGTGAAGGATTTGTGTGGGATAGGAAGAGGGGAAGAATAAACTGGTTTCCTCATCTTATGAAGAATAGATCAGCAGCAGCGAAGAAAGAGTCTGGACTTTCCAAAAGGAAGGTGGATTTGGGTGTAGTCCTTTTCTGTGCCTGGAAGCTCTAGAGCAATTTTATCTTGTCAAAGTGTGATAATCTCAGTTGTGCCTACACAGCATGACTGAGCCTTGACATTCAAAGTTGCCCTAAGCAGGGAATCTGTCCTTGTTCGATATGTTAAATGTTGCGCCCTCTTTATTCTTCTTTAAATAATTGACCGAGTTTTAAAAAGAAAACACTTTGTGAACTAGTGGAGAAAAAAAAAAAAAAGATAGGAAAATATTAACAAGAAAGAAGGAGGAGTTTAGAGTGGAAGTCTGCACAGCTAAGATTTATGAAATGCAGTTAATAGTACTACATCATGCACAAACATGTTGTTGATTGGCTGGCCTCCCTGGATCTGAACTGGGGGCCAGGGACAGTACCTTTCTGCAGTCAGTGTGAAAAATAAAACATGTCAAATAATTATAGTAATGATGCAAAGAGCTGGGGATGCAATGTAAGGTTTCATATTAAATCAAAGTCAAAAGTGCTTCTTGGCCTGGCCTGTTAATGCTTTCTGCAACCGTAAAATTTGGCTGCACTTGTGCAATACAATACTGGTGAGAAAACGTTATGATTATTACCATGCTCTCAGAAGAAAAATCCTAAAGCTGAACAACCAAGGTATGTAAAGCAATGGCAATTTATTTTCCTAACCAGCAGAGAAACACAAAAGTGTAGAAAAAACCACAGTCCCAGCCTTCTATGATTAAGAAAACAAGAGAGATGTGTTTATGTAAGTGGTGGAGAAATCCTAAAATGTTTCACCTGGCAAACGTCCCAAAGAGGAAGGTCCAGAAACCATTTCTCCTTTTCTATTTCTTGGCAGAAAGTTTGCTGGCTTTCATTTTGCCCCATGGAGATTATACTTCTTCATTTTAGGGGAGGTCACAGGGCACTCCTGCTGATAAAAACAAACAAAGGCCAACCTCATCCTCTTGATGTACCCCACAAGACATACACAAATTAGAAGTCAGAGTAAGGAGTTCAAGGCCCCCAGTATCCCTCTGACCTTTCTATCCCCCTTCTCTGGCCTCTCCTACAGTTCAGACAGGTAGAGCCCAAGTTTTCACCCCTTGCTCCTCCACTTTGTAACACACACAAAAAAAAGTCCAAAATAATATGGTTATTTTTCCTCCTTAATCAATGACCTTATAAAATGGGCTTAAATATATAGAAAGGTTGCCTGTCGCTAATCTTTTTTTGACTTTTTTAATCCTTTGCACAGAAAGGCACACATAGTGCTTTCTGAATGACAGAGAGATCCTGAAGGACACACATTTTCAGGAAGAACTTAGTAGTTTCAGACCGAGACAACCTACAGCTGTTCTCCCTCCATCATCTCTTCTCTACTTTTCCTGCAATGATTGTGTTACTGTCTCTGTAAATCTAGGCAGCTGATATAACCAACGAAAAAATAAGCTGGTTTTGTATTTTTGTGATAAAATTGAGTAAATTAAAGTTTGTGCTTTTCTGAACAATTTAAAGTTACGGAAGTCTTGGAGATCTTGTTGCTGGTATGATTGCTATCTAAAGACTGGCCCTCCTTAACAGATTGGTTTTTGCCTCAAAAGTGCTATAACTTTAAAGGAAAATACTTGCCTGTTGTCTTGAAGGCACAGCCTCTTGAGTCCCGAAGTTCTTTTCAGCCTCCCAGTAATACACTGTAATTTACCCTTTTTTCTATGCTTGTTTCAACAGCATATGGCCTGATTGAAACATGTGGGGTTGATATTTCATAGCGGTTGTGCAGGGGCATATGAACCTACTGTGAAATACTGTCTCATTAAATGCAGTGTGTCAAAATAATGCAATTGCATATAGCTAGTCATTGGTGGTATGAAAAATGAAAGGTGCAACTGCTGAATTTCCTCCCTGGTTTACTCTGCGGCTCTCCCTTGCATGAGTAATATTTCCTAATCTCAACTCCCTTTCCAGATCTACCAGGAATTTGACATGAAAGTTGCTGTAATGGGCTAATAATAACAGGCTCAGCAGAACAGTATAAACTGGAGCATAAACTGGGGTAATTGGATCAGCACTTTCATTTTATATTATTATTGATAAAGACTGATTAGAAGAGGAATGTGCTTTGAGTTATTCATATACATTATGTACAGAGATCAATTTTTAGTGTATATACTGGGTGTCCTAAGTGTCTACAGACACCGATAACCATACTTTAGTTTTTCCTACAAGAATAGAAAGGGCTTTGAGGAAAAGAATTGAGAGGCCAAAGATGTTGTACCTGTTCACATCCAGGGATTGGTGGCCAATGGCTCAATGTCCAGATGGACAAAAGTGATAAGCGGTGTCCTATGGGGTGTTTTATCGGCACCATTACTGTTCATTACATCAATATGTTCATCAATAACACAGACAGTGGGATCGAGTGTGCCCTCAGCAAGTTGGCAGACACCAAGCTGAGTGGTGTGGCTGACTCACCCGAGGGATACAATGCCATTCAGAGGGACCTGGGCAAGATGAAGTGGCACACATGTACCTGAGGTCCAGCAAGGCCAAGTGCAAGGCTCTGATACATGGGGCAGGCAAAGTCCAGTACGAATATAGGCTGGGGGACCAAGTGATTGAGAGCAACCCTGCAGAAAAGGACTTGTGGGTACTTATGGATGAAAAACTGGGCTTGAGTTGGCAATGTAAATTTGCATCCCAGAAAACCATCTGTATTCTGGAATGCATCAAAAGAAGTGCAGCCCCCAGGTTAAGGGAGGTGATCCCCTCCTTCTTCCCTCTGGTTGGTTCCTGGAGTACTGCATCCAGCTCTGGAGTCCTCAGCACAAGAAAGACATAGAGCTGTTGGAGCAGGTCTGGAGGAGGGCCATGAGATAATCAGAGGGTGGGAGAACCTCTTCTGTGAGGGAACAATAAGAGAGTTGGGGCTGTTCAGCCTCAAGAAGAGCAGGTTCTGGGGAGAACTTATAACAGCCTTACAGAACCTAAAGGGGGCTTATAATAAATGAGGACAGACTTTTTAGCAGTGCCTGTAGTGATAGACAAGTTGTAATGGTTTACAAATAAAAGAGGGTAGATCCAGACTAGATAAAAGAGGAATTTTTTTAAAATTATGAGGGTAGTGAAACATTGGAACAGGTCATCCAGAGAGGTGGTAGAAGCTCCATCCTTGGAAACGTTCAAGGTCAGGTTGGATGAGCTCTGAGCAACCTGATCAGGTTGAAGATGGTCTTTTAAAGTCCCTTCCAAGCCAAACCATTCTATGAGTCTAGTTCAAAAAGCTGTTTCTGACTGAATCACTGGATGTTTACTTTTTCCTGTAATGTGGCCTTATTAGAAAAGATCTCTAAAGTGAAATAGATGGTGCAAAGGATCCATGTCCACACCATGGATTTACTGAGTATGGATTTCAAACCAGTTCTAATCTGAACCGGTGACCCTTCCACCCTTTAGGTGTGATCAGGTGTGATTTTGGAGCACACCTTCTCATTTAGTTTTATCCTCAAGGAATTCAGATTGCTCTTGCTGACAGGATATCTCATTGAAATTAACCAATTTGGATAATTTTCAACCATTTTCTTCAAAAACACACTAGTCATCTGAAATAATAAAATTATTGGACACACCCATGAACAAGTGTTTATAATACAGCAATATATGTACATATAATGTGTATATATTAACATATATGTATGTGTCATCTATGTGGCAACAGAGAATGTGTTCATATTAAATATTTATCATGTGCCTGACCTTGATTTTATATCCTAATGAACCTTGTGGCCCACTGGGTTTGCATTTGGACACTGCTTTAACTTGATGACTTTTTGCTGAGACTGAATCTTTGTGGAGGACCCATGCAACCATTGCACCAGTAGAGAAGAATGATATCTAACAGCTATATGTCAAACAAAGTTTGGAAGTTAACTTACCCAAGCAGATAACTTACCCATTTCTTCTGACAGGCAGAAATTAGCACCACATCCTCTTAACAGTCAGCTGGTCGCAATTTTTGTATGGTTCACTGTTGTGCTCCAGGTGGGAGAGAGGCTTCCTGGAGGGAATGGACTGCCTTCTGACTACTGGTTTTGCAGGGATGTCCAGGGTGAGTCAGAGCAGGCAGTAGAACCAAAATCAAAAGGATGAAGTCAATTACCCAGAAGCAGGGACTATGCATGTAACCAAAACACAGAACAAGTGTACCAAAAAAATGGAAGCTTCCTTGAGACCTCACTCTCCATTCCCAACTTTTGCCAGCATTGGTTAACCAATAAAAGTTGGGAAAATTTCAGTAACTAAAGGGAAAAGCATTAAAAATTTAGGATCTATTTGCAAACACCACCTTAGTTTTGATCTTTTGGCAAATAATCTCAGCTTACTTCTGCTATTACTAGTCTACTATGAATTTATAACTGTAACATACCAAACTTTGCAACTGTCCAACATAGAATGTTTATGAAACAGACTGTATGATACTAGGTATTATATCTATATCCATATCTTTTTGCCTCCTACAGAATTTCCCTCTAAATGCTCTGGAAAATGCTCTCCCCAAATATTAACTGTGTAATGAACATAAAAGTTAAAACTCCAGTGTTGGTAAAAAATTCAATATCCCACTAAATTTCTGAAGCTACCCCTTATCACAAACTTATTGTGAATTCATACTGTGGAAATGTTTAATATAGCAGATTTGGTTAATTATTACAGGAAGCTGTAGGGAAGATTTGTGGTCTGCTAAATAAAATGACTCTTTTTCTTATTAACAAGGTGTGGTCAATCAATTGGATAAAACTTTGGGGAGTCTAAAAAAGAAAGGTGGATTTGAGAGAGTTTATATTAACCATGATGAGAGAACTGCAGTTGCTGCTCATTTCTGTTTTAATGGGTGATGATCAGCAATTTGGAATCATCTGGTTGCAGAAACACTGAGAAAAAAAAAACCCATGAACTAACATCTACTATATGATTGTTTGAATTAAAACTACCTTCAAAAACGTCAGTTGAAAACAAAACTTTCAGGTAAGTAGCATTTATTTAAGGTTCAAATTTTTTTGGTGAGGATGGGCATGATATTTTCAAAAATACGGCCACATATTATCCAAACGACTGGTCTTGTATCTAAGCACTAAAACTCATTGAAATATGCTTTAATTTCTGCTTTACGTTTTTTTCCAGGTTTGAGACAGTTTGTATTTTGAGTCTTAAGTTAACACCAATTTTCCAAACTAACTGAAAAGTATTTTTGTAAAACCACATCTAGCAGAACACTTTTGCCTTCACAGAACATTGTGCTTGAAAATTGCAGCACTTGTAGGGTGAAATGCACTCCTCCCATCATATATCTTAATTGATAAAGAATTTCATTTTAAGGTTATCCCTAAAGACAGAAACAATAGCATTTATGTCCTCAAGTAGAAGCTGGGCAGTGTTATGTGGAAATCGCCCCTTTGTGGGTTTTTGTACAAGACCTGTTATAGGGACAGTTTTGGTTTCCATAAAAAAATTATGCCCTTTAGATCTCTTTCTAGTGCCTCTTTCACAGCTTATGCAGCACCTTTGCATCACTGTGCTTAGATGTTGATGATCCATTATTACACACATCCCATTAATTACCCCAACTCCAGCTAACTTGATGAGCTCCTTGGTGATAACACTAAGATTATGTTCATAGTCATAATATGGAATCAAACCATTGAAATAGGGCAGTGCTTTATTACAACCCTGTTTCCGGCTAAGAAGCATCTCATTAGTACATTAATGATAATTAGTGAGAGTGAACCAGAGAGTGTAGATCATGAGTGTTGAGTTGAGGGGCAGTCAATGGTTTATCTGATTGCATGTCAGAAAAGATAGGATTCACTAAGTGTTGCTTCTGTATATCAAAAGTTCCTGTAGCCAAAAGACTCAGCAGAAAATTCAAAATTAACTAGAAAACAATAAGAGAAGGTTAGTTTTTCCTATTTTTTCTATTGGGGAAAAGATAATAATTATTGTACAGAAGTCAAAAGCTTGCAAACCAGTAGTTAACGTTAAAATTAGTCCAAATATGGGGAGAAGCCAATGGACAGATCAGAAAAAAAATATTACTGTGTTTACTATGAAGAGATAAGTAGTCTGGCTTCACCAGAGTCTAGTAAAAAACATAACTAGCAGAGAACAAACAGGGCAAATCTGCCCTGTTGCAAACTCTGTAAAATATCAGTTTTACTCATCTGATTGCCAGTTTGGAGAGCAACATATTCCTTCAAGTTAGGAGGCAAAACATAATTGATGTAATAGATCTACATAAAAACAGTGTTCACTTTTTAACTTCACAGGGAGAAATTATGGAACCTGTGGTCAGCCAAGAAAAGACCCAGAGTAATCAAGGACCTTGCATCAATACAAAGCTGTTATAGGAGTTCAGTTAAATCAGAGTGGAAAAGGCAATTGTTTTTCACACAGTCATAATCCATAGTATCCAGATAAGGTTTTTCTGGCATCCTCAATTAACTGTATCTTGTGCTGTTAATATTTTGGTTTTCAATATTCCTGTTGTGATCTGAATCACTGACAGGACCAGGGAAAAGCTGAATGAGACACAAGAACTTTTTGACAGCTATTCTATAGTATAATTATGTCCCATTTAATCCAGAGATCATTTCTTCCTGTTACTGCAGACTTCCTTTGTAAAAGCAAATATCTCACCTTGACTCCTTCTGCCTTAGGTTCCCCCCACTGCAGCTGAAGGCCCTGCCTTGCCAGGCAATTAAAGGCATTAGACTGGAAATGCTGAATGCTGTAGTTAGGAGGACTTAAGACACAGACAGTAAACCACAGCAGCAAGCAATTTTGTGCTAGAATGAAGGAAATATGGAATTAAATTCATAGCTGGTACTACAAGAGTAAATACCTCCCTTAACTGCTAAAGAAAGACACATCCTTTTGTTTTTGGAGGATGTGACCTACTGATGACAGCTGGATCAGGGGTGTATGTTCCTACGTAACAGGAAGGGAGACCAGAAGAAATATCCTGTGCAAAATAATTACAACACAGTGGGAGCCTGAGAGCACCTCATCATCAAAAGCAGCATTGCCTCATAGTTAGAACTTCCACACATTGGCCAGCAACGCCAACTCAGCTCCCGTCACCTACCTCAGGAGCAGGGACTCCAATTTCTGAGCTGCTGGGTGGGGGAATAGAGGGATTAGGGGCCCATTTTACCTTGCTGATTGGGAAAATGCACTTGAAACCTCACTCTCAGTGAGCCTGGTAGGTATTAGTTTGGTACAAAATTTGGCAGGTGCCCAGTGTACAAGAGCTTTACATTTAGTGGTGAACGCATTCAGAAATGTATAAATAATGTTAAATATAATGTCTTATGTAATTTCATATATAAGGACATAGATATAGATTTACATGTATAGATATAGAAGCCAAAAAGTAAGGAAATGCAAAGATTTTAGTCAAGCACATCTGCTCAAATAGTTTGACAAATTTAGATAAGCATAGTGGAAATAATCAAAACAATTTATGTGTATGTCAGCTCATGGCTGCACTTGAAACAGTGTGTAAGACGATTGAACTCTAACAATATATTTTTTTCCTGCAGAGTAATCGTTTGTTTCAAATCAATCATATTTAACCACTGAAGAAGTATTAGTATGAACAGATGGAAATGTGTGATTAATAACTAGCAAAAAAGCTTGAAACAAGAAAACGATTACTCTTCTAGTGAAGAAATGAGAGTTAACAATGGTCAAGCTACTTCTCTAGGCAGACATGGTGGATTATATTACAATAATATTAGCATGAAAAAGATAGAAGAATTCTTCTTCTGTCTTCCTTTCCTTACCAGAGAGGAAATGCACTATTTTCACTAAGTAGCAAAGGAAATACTGGACCCTTCATATTTTCATGGTAAAATGCTAAAACAAAAAAAAAAGCAACCAAAAAATTAGTCTGGATTTTTCCCTCATATGGGCTTTAATCAAAGAGAGAGAACTGGGTCTAGTGTAGGGTAGTGTTATACATCAGTCTTGGTATAATGATCCTTTGTGGCCTTAGAAGTCCTTGAATTTACCATCTACTGTGGGTTTTTTTTAGTCTTGAATTATCTAATAAGGAAGAACTTCTCATTCTTTAATGAAATGGGAGAAAGCTTGCAAAACTTGTGGTCTTTTAACATGAAATTAACACACAGGCTTATTCATGCAGTTCCTGTACGAGATAATTCTTTTATATCCACAGTTTTGAGAAAAAAATACTCTCTTGTCTAATTACTAGAGCTTTTGCCCTAGAGTTGCTGGTTCAGATTCTCATGCAAAATTGAAGATAACCTCAGTTGCACAGTGCAAGCAAGTGTACTGGCCACCAAGCTAGAGAAATAAAAGAGGAGAATTCACATTCCCAGTTTTTATGAGAAACATTGACCATCCATACTAACTCGGTGAATCTAGGTGAAGTTGAAGTCCTTCTTTTAAGGCTAGGCAATAACAATTCTTTTCAAGATTACCCTGTTTTTATAATTAAGCTGATTATTGGTTTTTAAATCAACCTCTGTGAATCACATTTTTGGGGCAAATCTCCATGGCTGGTGAGGTACACAGAAGCTCCTTTCTCATATCTCAAGTTGATCAGACATTTTCTAGCTTTAGTACAGGATGTGAACATCAGAAAGGCAGAAATGAGGGGCACAGCTGGTATGCTGTCCCTCCTCAGAGTGGGAGGAGGCTGGCTTTTTTCTATCTAACTGTGCTCAGCCATCACAGATGAAAAACTTGTGCTTATTTGGCATGGTAAAGTCTATTCTAGTTCTACCACAGTGGTAGAACTTCTGAAAGCTAAATATTAAAACGTTCTCTATAAAATTATTGGAATTCTTTTGAAGAAGTAGGGTTAGCAGAGTTGCCTCTCAGAAGCAGGATTCCGATGAGCAGTTGTGTTTGAGGTCGTAGGTGAATGCTCTTCACAGAATAATAATGGCAAGATGTCTGCTACCTCATGAAAAATTAGGTGTACAGCACAGGCTGGAACTGGTTCAGTAAAATTCCAGCCTAGTGTAACAGAAAAGAGAAAAGGACAGCTCTCAGCAGCATTTCTGTAACTGAACTTGATTTCATTAAATTATTTGATGCATAATTTCTAAGTGATCAACTAAGACCGTTTGCTAAAAGAAATTGATCACCAGCAGAAAGCATATGTCAAAATTTCTACAGAAAATGTAGGTGCAATTCTAACTATGCAGTCATGCATATATCAGTCTCCTTGCAAAGACCCAAACATGAACTCAACGGAGGCGTGTGCCAACACAGGGTTTCCAGATGGACATTGGAAAGATCATTTCCAGGTGGAGCACAGAAGGGAAAGTGAACCTGTTTCGGTATGTGACTCTGATCAGGATTCACCTGGAGCACTATGACTGTGTGTTATCCTGGATTCCAAAGTGAGCTTAAAAATTTGTTCCACACATATATTCTTTTTCCTGGGCTGTCCAGGCTGACAAGTGTTTTCAAAAGTCTTCTGTCTGCTTTAAATCCTTTTCTTCTGAATTTAAGATCTCAGGAAAGGAAGGTGGTCATGAAAGGATAGAATATAATTTGCTATTCTGTGGTATTTTTTAAAGAAGGGATATAATTTTATAACATTGTTAGACATATTGCTCTCCCAAAGACATGTAGAAAAAGCTTAGTCTTTTGAAACATTGATCAGTCTTTCCTGTGTGAAGCAGATGAAGCTGTTTGAATAAGGACTGCCTGTAGTGTCCACACCTGAACATGTATATTCCCTATCCTGATTTCACAGTTGGACTGAAGAGCAATGGTCGTTTCTTGAGTAAATGGCTTCTAAGTATTGAAATTTCCCTGAACACAGGAAAGACCAGTTAGAACCCCTGAGCTTGCAAAGCAAAAAAACCATTTTTGCTTGCCTTCCTTTTCCAGCTTTGAGTATGTATTCTTTCTTAATGTTGACTTGTTCTAGCAAGCAGTACTTCTTGCCTGAAAGCAATCCTCTCTCTGTTTCTAGGGTTACCAGAGGAATATTTAAAAAAAAAAANAACAAACCCTTTTTTTTTTTTAAGGTTAACAAAAGAAAAATTAAAAAAAAAAAAAAAAAAAAAGGAAAAAGAAAGGAAAAAAAAAGAAAAAGAGTAGCAAACAGCAGAACAGAGCAGTACTCAGAAGTTTCCAGGTCTGTTTTGCAATACAGGACCCAAGGGGTTTTGATAGGGTCTAAATCTGGCAAAATCAGCTTTCCCATCCCTCCCTAACTTTATTTTTCTGGCCTCTAACTATTTTTACTCCAAGTTTCTCTCTGTCTCTGTGGATGTAGAGAAAAGATCTATGGATAGGAGTCTGGGAATAGGATAAGAAAAGTAAAACCTCCTGGAAAAATTTAATGTTGTTATTCTGAAAGCAAAGCCAAGAATCTAACACTACATTAATATATATCACCATAAACGTATGTGGACTATATAATCCACTAATTCATATTAGTGAGTAGGTTTACTGTATTGTCTAATTCACAGACAAAACAAGAGCCCGCTTGTCTTCCATTACCTTAAAGAAAAACTGAGGGTCTAAATCTCTTCATTAAGGTGTAAAAATTAAGTTAGAAAGGATCAGTAGTCCCCTTTTCCCCTAGATTAGTGCTTGGCATTATGGCTTCCTACAGCACTGCAACATGCAATCTCATATGCAGTAACTTGATTTCTTTAAGAAGGTTGTATTTTTTTTTTTTAATATCATTATTAGCACTTACGTTTGAAAAATCCACCAAGTCTTGTGAGATAATAAAAAAAGACAATGAAAATCAGGGTTGATGGCCACTTGCATGACAGTTCCTTGTCCAGCTGGACTATACTTTGACTTGATTGAATATAAAATGCACAGAAAAATGTGCAAGGCCTTAAGCTCTTCAGTGTGATTCTAAAAGCAAATTAAAATCTTTGCGTATTATGCTACTATTTTATTGAAAGGATACATTCTACATTCATAAAAAAATGAATAGTTTTTAGATAAATTTGGAGAAGTACTTTGTCTCTTCTTAGAAATATGCTGATGCTATATTTTTCATGTTATTTCTACCAATGTTTGGAAATGGGAATTACAAGAAATACGTGTATTTATTGCATGGTTTTGATTTACTATGTGACAAGGTTTAGACTTCAAAGGAAATGTTATCAACAAATTTTACCTATGTACACATTTAAAAATAGTTTCAACTGATGATGTAGATTTATTTTAGAAACTATACTGATGTTATGACATTTTAATTTAAAAGGTCTTAATTTTTTTCACTGAAAGATATACAGGAAATCCATCACTACTTGATATCTCTGTAGGATTCCTGCTTGACTGGAGTCAAGTCTCCAGCTGCTGTGAGATTTAATAACACCCTGGTTATGATATCATCCAACAGCAAAACCTTCTGGACAGCTGGAACAATTTTTACACTAATGCTGTAATTAGATACATAGAATTGTCTTGGTACAGAAAATTACTTAAGGCTCAGACAAAATACAATGTACCACTTACTAGCCAAAGGTCAAAGAACTTGTTTCCAAATCTACCAGCCTGTTCTTTAGAAGAATTTTCTGGGAAACCTGCATCCAGGATAGTTTTACTGAATAGCTTATATGGAAAGACAAAAATACAGTTTCCAAATGAAATTATTTTTCTTATTGTGCCACCATATTTAGACCTTAAGCCAGTAGTTCAATGTTTTTCTCCTAGATGTAAATCATTACTTTAGTTTGGATCTCTTTCATAACAGACATTTTAATATACTTTTTTTTCTTTTTCTGCAAACAAATATTAATATTTCACACGAAATTGATTGTGACCAAAAAGACTGAAGGCACATCTATATATCTGTGTTGATTATACCCATATGGTATCCAAGCCTGGTCAGTCCATAAGGTCCATAGCCAGTGAGCACAAGATGAGGTCCTTGCAAGTAGGTCACACGTCTCAAAGATTGCCATTTAGACAATTTGGTTGATTCATTGTTGAATTATTAATAGCTCTTCATACACCTTTGATAAAAGTTTATTGATTCAGACTGATGGAAGGTGCCATTTGGAATGTGAATTCTTCTAACCAAAAGTTTTACATAGCATCATCATTGACAAAACTGAATTTGGCTTGCAGATAAAAGATTGAATGAGAAGTCCTCGAATGATTTGAAAAACTGAAGCAGTAAAATTTTCAAAACTTTACATGTTTTTAGGAATTAAAACTATAAGTGATAAAAAATGGGATCTAAATCTGTTCCTTTAAATTCAGAAGAAAGAGATGTCTGTGATAGTCTGAGTGTTTAACTGCTCCACTAATCAGAAAGGAAACTATTCAAGCTTTTTATGCACTACAGTATTATTTTTACTTAGTCAATAGCTACTTGAATGAATGCGAAACGAGTTAAAGTGATTTGGCTGAGATTCAGTAATGCATGGGAAATACTTAAGATGCAGTCAAGAAGGCTGCAATCAAAATTAATCCAAGTAAAATAAATACCCATCTCCATACGTGGCAGAAAACTTAGTAGAATAGTGAAGAAAAATATCAGTGCAAAAGATTAACAGGGGAGCCTTGAACCAGCTAGCTTTTTTTTTGGTTTTTTTTTTTTTTTTTGTACAGGTTGGTGTACTCAGGCTAAGGAATGAAGACTGAAATCTAACAGCATTTTAAAACTGACCTTTGATTCTCTCCTCCAAAGCAACTCTCCTCTAAATTAAGAATCAATTTTGTGGAGGACAGAGAAAAGGGTGATGGAAGTGAAAATGAGTGATTTCACAAGAGATAAATTAAAGAAGTGTACCATGTACCAAGAGAGATGATTGATTAAATAAAGAAGGTACTTAAGCATGTTTCTGAAATATTGCACTGAGGAACAAACTGAAATGCCAGTTAGATGTGTAAAACACAGAAAACTATAGCCAGCATAACCTGAAGAATTTGTGATATTGTTCATAATATAATGTAAAACTTTGGGGGCTGAGAAGTTTCATCAAGATTTAATTAATTTTTCATCAATCTCTTAAATCCACTCTATCTCCCACCTGGTCTCCTATCACTGATATCGTGACAGATTCCTGAGGAAACCCTGCCTTATTTGTGTTCCAAGTGCCAGAGAAAATGGCTTCTGAGAATTTGACTGACTGGGAAGAGATGATGGTTCTGGACATTACAGGGAGAGTTTGTATATGGATATGAAGCTGGACATTCTCTGTGGAAAACTGTGCTATAAAACCAAAATATCATGGTTTGATTTCTGACAGCTGCATAACAACCCGGCAGTTTTTTCCTTTCCCAACCTACCAGCTGTCCAACTAAAAATGGAAATGATTTATGTTCCCCAAAACCCAGCTGACTGACAGGCAATGCAGGAAGGAGTGGTAGAGCCCCACTGGGCTATGGCACCTCTAAAGAAATGGAAAGAAAGGGGGCAAATCACAGGGATACTCCCTCTGCAGAGATCAGGGAGCTTTCTCTTACCCAAAAGTTGAGCTATGCATGCCCAGGCATGGAAGAGAGCCGGCCTGTGATTTTTAGAGAAATTAAAGAAGAAATGCACTACCCCAAAGGGTATATATTTTCCCATTTTCTAACCCAGAGGTAGATGGTATGGTGGATTATATATGTTTGCCATACAGCAGGCAATCTGATATCTCTTTGACACAGTGTATATGTACACTAGTTTCAGGAGGGTAAAAATATAAACTCACTGGAGTCGCTGATTTCCCTAGGTAATAGAGTTATTCAGAGAATATTAGTTGACAGCTACACCCACTTGCAGGCAATTCTGCGAGGGCTGGTATGGAAGTTTAAAATGCCAGTATTCATCTCTTTCTTTCCCCTAAGTCTTCATTATAATGTATCTCACTATTTTTTAGAAACTTAGTCTACTTTTTTGGCAGATGTGACAGGCAGCTGTAACATTGATACCATCAGTGCTGTTCATCCTCCTACTTTGTCTTCTTACAATGACTCTTAGCCCAAATTCATTAAGAGAAATGGGAAAGGTGCAATCAATTTATTTAATGTAGTTAATTAAAAAGAGCTTGTGAGCTGCTATCAGATAAAATTTGGCTTGTGCAATTGCAGTTTGACAAATTTTAATCAAATTTTATTTTTCTTTAAACATAAATGTGCTTCTCTAAATTTTCTTTCATTAACCAAAATATTTTAAGGCACATAGGAGGAAAGTTTGAACAAATCTTCTTCAGCTTATCAAAATATAAAGACACCCTTAGATGTAAGACTTATGTTTTTCAAAGTTCAGTGTTTAGGCAGGGGGAGGAGCAAGGATGGAGAAAAGTCTTGGAATGCTTGTAAGAACTGGGTTGCTTTTTCCTTACATTTGCTTACCTGTTAGTAGTGATTAGTAGCATTTTAAAATATGGTCTATGAGATAAACTTTTCAAATATTACGTGCCATATGCACAAATATGCCACAAGTTAATTAAATCACATGTGTAATTTTAAATAATTGAGCTAAGTAAAGCTGGAGAGATCAGTAGGACTCGTAATGAAATCCTTAGCATAGTATTTAATTACCTCCTTGTGCAATGTAACAGAAAAATATTTGGCCTTGCAAAGTGATCTAAAGGTCAGGAGATTCAGCCTGCATTAGATCAAAGACAGTGCCAGGCAGATCAAGAAATACAGATAAAATGAGGAGGTAGCTTATGGAAATGAATGCTTTAGCTGATCTTGTGTGGTAGTACTGGAAGTAGGAGATAACTGTTTGCTAATGATCTAAGTGACCATTTCAGGACTTTGCAGTTCACCTGCAAACAAACTGAGGTTGGAAAGATATACCCACCTAAAAGGAAAAGCACCTTGAACTGTGTGTCATAAGAACTGCTCAAAATTTCCACTCTTTTCTCTGTTAGGAAAAATATTTTGAAAAAGCCTAGGTCTTATTAAAAATACTCGGTTTATAATTTAAGCTTTTTTTTAATATTTTTATTAATGGAGTGGTGAGAACTAAAGTGACACATTATAAAATTTGGAAAAAAAAATCTTTACTGTACAAGTTAAGAGGAGAAGACATTAGCAGCAAATCCATAATGAATGGGGATTGTCTCAAATTTTAGGAAAATATTGAGTGCTTGCTGCTTTTTGAAGAGACAGCAGCTTCTTTGGCTCTTACCCATTTGCAGAGCACTGCGTTAATGCATCCTGTTGGAGCGCAGACCTTTATTTTCCCAGGTGTGAGAACTTTTCAATTCAGTGAGAGTTAGCCCATAAATTCCTCAATGTCAATGAAGGGGCAATGTCTTGGCTGAAGACATGAATCATGGAAACTTCTGAGCTGGAAGAAACAAGGAACACTGAGTTAACTCCTGGCTCTGCACAGGACAACTCCAAAAATCTCACCATTTGCCCAAGGGTGTTGTCCAAATGCTTCTTGAACTCTGTCATGTTTGGTGCTGTGACCACTTCCCCCAGGAGCCTGGTCCAGTGTCCAACCGCCGTCTGAATAAAGAATTATGAAGTAACAAATTACTTGTTTTCCAGTAGAGATTCTGCATGACATTACAAATTGAAGGAAAATGCCTTTTTCATCAAGGAAATATGTTCTGTATCAGGCATTTTACTCTGCTCATTGCCTCCTTTCTACCATGATCTTTGTTTTGCTTCTTCCAGGTTCCATTTGTTGTTTGACTCTAGTGCAGTGCGAATGGGCAGCAGGGCTCAAAGATGATCCTCACAGAAAGGTTTTGAGCTAGGACAATCATCAGTCACAAAAAAGTTATGCATTTTTTCATTTCACTGTTGCAAGCAGGCAAAACTAAGGAAAATAAAATTGTCTCCTGTGTAATTCTACACATTCGTAGAAGGTAAAAATTCTTGTGCTTGTAATGTCCAGTGGAGAAGAGAGGCACTTATACATTATTAAATCTGCTAGTTTCTCTACCTGCTGATAGCTCAATGGTTTCAAAACAGGCACTGGATTTGAAACGATCAAAACCAGAATTTCCATATCCTTGTATAATACTTAATTATAAATATATTTTTCATATTAAAATAACAAAGGAAAAACAATGATTTCTTTATGGCACAACACAGAAATATTCTGTTTATGCAAATTAATTGCACCCACTTTGTATAGAGTGTCAGGAGAGGGGTTCGGAGAGGGGTTCAGAGTGGATTTCAGAAACAATTGACTAACGACAAAAAATTTATTCAGATTCCTATGAAAATATGCAGTCTAAGATAAAGTTGTAACAGAAAACTGAAATTATACAGTTTTTATGGCAGAAGTAGAACAAAATCATGGATGTGGGAGAAGAGTCTGAATTTTTGAAGTAAAAAGTATGAGAAATTAATTCAGATGAAGATGCACACTTGGATTTTTAGAAGTCAGGAAATACTCTTTTTCTGTTGAATAACGCTGAAAAGTGGAAGGCAAGCAAGAAGATGATGGAGGTGGTGAGGTAGAAATTATGAATTTATAAGTGTGAGGAAAAGGAAAATAAGATTAAATGATAGCAGCTTTGGTTCCTTATCTAAACTTTTTGATGTGAAATTGCTACTGAAATCGATTTTTAAAATATATGCTTATTTTTATGGTGTGCTTATTTCTTAGTCTATGAAATGGAAATTTCCAGAATTAGCAGTGCCATCAGTTTCTTGGGAACTGCCTGGTACAACTACACGTGTGTAAGGGGGCTCACGTGGGAAGAAGGTGTTTGCATGTAAGTGTGTGGCTGCCACATTGCCATATTGCACCACCAGAGTCACTGACTGCAATTAGCAGAACTAAACTGCTTTAAAACAGCTGAAAAAATGGTCCGTATACACATTGTACAATTATGATGTCTGCAACAACATAGTCTGCATTTAGGCGTGCTTTAGCTTAATAAACAAAGCTATGAAAGGAAATGCAAAAGGTATTGCCATCGCAGGCAAGGAAGTACTGAAAGACTGTTATATTCCTTGCATCATAAATATCTCTCATATACTAAGCTAATCCCTTTGGACTGATGCAGTATGGCAAAATAAAAGGACCTTTTTGCATTTAGTTTAAAAACCTTAAATACCATGAAAAAATACAGCATTAATGCTGAATTTTCTGTTTTTAGAGTCAACAAGTGAATTCTGTTTCTTAGAATTTATCCTGCTACTTTATTGCCTTTGGAAGCAATTTGAAAGTGTTGGGTGCATAATAGTCAATAAATCATATGAGGAAAGAAGAAAAGTGTCTTTGTTCTTCAACAAAAATGGTAAGGGCTGTAAAATTATGCCATTTTTAAAGGGGAAAAAAAAAAGAAAATACACCAGAAAATAATTACAGACTTGAGATCTGATAGAGTCAAAGTGCAATAAGGTTAAAGAAGAGAAAAACTATTCAAATCTGACTGCCATAAACTTGATTTCAGAAACAGACCAAGGCTATATTCACAACAGACTTCTTTCCACTTAGCTCTTATCTTTACATTACGTTATGTCACTGATGAAATACAGCAGCTCATGCAACAGTCATCAGGAAGGCTACATTTTAATTGCAAGTAAATGCAAGTATGTTAAATCTAATCTCCAAAGAGCAAATATTTACCAAGAGTTTATGATCACAGATAGGCTTGTAGAATAAACAAAGTGTACATATCAGCTTGTCTACATATGTATTTGACTATTTTTTATTTAAAAAGCATTAGACTACTGAATTCAAAGTACAGTACTGCCTCAATACAAACCTTCATTGCTCTCCTGCAATGCTAAAGACCACACACAAAAAAATGTATTCTTATAAGAGAGAAACATTTGTAAAAGAGACTTCAGGATTTAAGGACTTTATAGGTCTTTGTAACATTTAAAATAAACCACATATGTGTTTTGAGCTTTATTTCATTAGATGTGATCTGTGGTTTGTTGAGTCTATGTAGATGTCTATATGAATTTCATACTACTAAAAGAATTAAACAGTTCTTTTGGTCATTCAAATAAGAACCAAAAATTGTATAAAAATTATCTGCTTTTCAAGGTTGTTGAAAATTGTATGACAACATTATTAGTATTTTGAACATAAATTTCAGTACTGACTACCATGTATCATATCCCAGACATTGTACAGTACCTAACTTGAGAAAAAATTGACCATAAAAGCAGGCACAAAGAGGATTAAATTGTACATTTTTAAAAGCTGGGCTTAAATGTCTTGTAAAATCATAAAATCAACACAAATTTAAATGACAAGAATTTGTATTTCTGCATTTAAAATATTTGGAATAGAAGAAGCTCTTGAGACAGCAGAAACTACATTTATCCCTAATAATGATCTCATAGGACAATCATAGGTTTTGGGAAAGAAAACGAGCTTTATAGACTCTACAGATTTATGGAATAATATTGAATATGTGCTATTAGAGGAAAAAGACTGAGAATTTAACAACTTAAGTGTAACTGCTATGATGTAGTTCAGTGCTTTCTCTGAACAATTCAGGTAAATTCTTCTTCAAGGATTGAAAATGGCAATTAAAACTTGCAGTATTCTCTTTGGAAAAAGGACTAAATCCTTATCAAGCTTCTGTAATTAAGGCTATCACCAGACTGAAATCTTTCTAATCCAATTTGACATTTGAGGGATAGGTGACACAGGATCTTATTATTGTGTTGTAAGGAAATAACTTAAAATACTAAATTAAATGAAAACCAGATATTTGGTAATTGATGTAAGGGAAACACTGTCCTAAAACTTGGCAGCATAAAATTTCATGGCCTCACTGGGCTCAGTAAGATACTCAGAACAACATTATTTATGTGGCCTCTCTTTCCTTGATCCTTGAACCTAAAGACCAATCATGGGTAAGAATAAGTAGGTTTGAGAAGGAAACAAGTATAATTTGCATTTTCTTTGCTCCATCAGCATGTCTATCACTACTAATTTTCTTTTTTATTGGACTGAGTTTTTCCTTAATACTAAAAAAAAGCTAAAATTCAGGTACAGTGAGTAAAGAACAACAACTCTAACAGCTTTTAACATCCACTCTCAGCATAAAAGATTTGGATACTAATTTGCATGCTGGGAAAAAAAAAAGAATTAAAAAAGTATACTATTCCTAAGTAACAGCATCCCAAGGTGGCTTCCCCTCTCCCTTGGATGCATTATATGATGCCTATGCTGAACTCTGCTCCTTTAAGTCAAAAGAGCACAAGATCTTTTAACTTCAAACTTTCCTTTCAATTCCACATCCACTCCTTGGAACATTTTGGTGAGAGGGAAGAATGTCTCAGGTTCCACTCCTCCACGATAACAGTGGCTGCTCTCCCTTTAGCATGATGCAGCTCCAGCCACCTCTCAAATAAAGTCTCCCATACAGGAGCTGGGGCTGTTTTGTACAACCAAGCCCAAAATCAGTGTGATCCAGGGAATGGCAGCATCCCGAGTCTTTGCTACAGCATGGCAGGTCTCTAACCCAGCAACTAAAAGCCCCATAAACAAGGCCGTTTTCATTTTGAAAATAAATTGATGTTTGAGATCCATGTCTTTCAACCATGGGCAGTCATACTTCAAAGACCACACTGTTCCAGCCAAATCTTTTGCACACATCTTCTTAAAAGAGTCAGAAACACTTGCCAGTTGCTTCACATGTGCCTCATCAGAGTGTCTGCTCCCAGTGATGAAAAAGGGGGCAATACCCAGATTAAGTTTGTTAGGAAATAGAGGCAAGACACACACTGCTAGTAATGTTGCTGCTGTAAATAATGTGTCTTCTAGAACCCATTGGCAAGACTCCAGGTTGTGCTCATAACACAGAAAGGGACTTTAGGAAAAAGAAATCAATAATAAATGTGCCAGGATCTCAGGATTTATGGTTTTGCTGTGGGGTAATATTTTCATTATGGTGTTCTCACAGTCAACAAATTGTGTTATTACACAATATGTAGTTATCATAATTGAGGAGATGTCTTTTGTTACACAATCTGTTGACTCAATGCCTGTGAGACAGAGAGTTAATTTTTCACATTGGCTCCTTCCGCAATGAATTACTGTGAGCAACATAGAAAGGGACAGTGAGATTTCTGCTTCTGTCTGAATTACTGCAAGCTGCAAATTTAAGCTAAAAATCCTGTATGTTCTTAATTTACCTATTCCTAGATAAGATTCATGTTCCCTCTCATTCAAATTGTCTCTGCCTTTGGGAAATTGCCGCACCTTGTCTGTGCAACCAGGCTGTCACTCTGGTCAGCTGGCTGGAACAAATAAATGCTAAACAGACACTGGTGACATCAGGAGGCTTTAGCAAGCTTCATTACTGCTAGACCGTGTTTTCCTGCATCGTTAGTCACTCCAAGCGCTGCAGGTCCAGGCAGTGAATCAGTGGAGCTGGCTCTGAGCTGGTGTCCCGGGGCCAGCTGCCGGCGTGGGATTCAGCGGCAGCGCTGCCAGCACAGAGGCACCAGGCAGTCTGCTGGGGCTGCGGACCGAGGGTGGCAGTGGCTGTAGCACTGAATCAGTCATCCTTCTCTGTCAAGCGCTGTCACTTAAACCACACAAACTCCCAGATGATGAAAACCAGACTGCGCCGTTGGAAGGCACGTTGTGTCTGTCACTACTCTTTATCTCCACCTGCTGGGGTTATTCCAGACATTCCCAACTACAGCCTCTTTCCCAGAGGTGGAAGTACAAAAGCCACAGACATGATAACGAAATGCTAGTGATGATTACAACGATGCTTAACTAGAGATGCATAGAAAATTGTGGATATGGCGAAAAAATAATTTGGAACGTTAGAATGTTGCCAATGGACTTTTCCTGAACCAATACCTCATCTGGCGCTTTGAAAGGAGCTTTCATTCCTGTCTTTATGTTGCAATGATACAAAGTAATAGAAATTAGTAGTATTTTTAAAATGAAGAAACTAATTAAAAGAAAATAATTCTCAAAAGGCAGATTTATTTTCTTGTTTGTGTTTGAGATTGATGCCAATTTCTGTTAGAACTTTAAAGTACAATTTTCTGTTATACTTTAGCACTGTTAATTTTGTCCTTAAATGATAAAAGATAATGTTTATATATGGAGATTCATATATTTTAAAAAAATTAAAAAATAGTAGAATCATAAAATCATGGAATGGTTTGGGTTCAAACTGACCTTAAAGATCATTTTATTCGAACCCCCCTGCCATGGGCAGGGACACCTTCCACTAGATGAGCTCAAAGCTCTATCCAACCTGGCCTTGAGCACTTCCAGTGTTCCTTGGACACTTGATGGGATATCAACAACTTCTCTGGGCTATGATATCTTAAACATGTTCAAAACAATATTTTCTTAAAAATATGTTAAGAAAAACTGAATTTTTTTTGGTCTGTATTTAAACAGATATCAAAGCTTGTATAACTGGATGTACAGGAGTGTCAGTATTACTATTTAAAAATAAGTAGGAGAAAGACTTTAATTCATTAATAGGGTTTTTTATGTGTGGAACTTTGAGTGAAGAAAACGTAAATGAAAAGAATAAATTTTTCACATACTCTGACAGTGAGATATCTGTGGTTTATTTATCTCTTGCAGAAAAGTGAGTTCCATTGCATAGGCTCAGTGCTTTTGAATTTTCCATCTCCTCTGCTCATACATTTTTTAGAACACAGTTCTATCATTGCAGTAGAAGATACCTGCTATGAACCATTATGGTCATAAAAGGAGAAGTGATTTAATATTGACTGCTGGGATGAAGAGCACACTTTAACCAAGCTGCATATTTGCAGTTCACTGGTGTGGGATTAACACCAACACGTTGAACACTGCTTCCTGCCTGGGGAGGTCCAAGTTGTTTGCCTCATGGACCTGGGCACTAAGCACCGTGCTGTTATGCAGAATCACTGCAGGCATTATTATTACTTTTGTGTTTTCACCTTGACTGGATGTGAGAAGTGCTCTGATGACACAATGAAGAGATCTCATGAGTTGGCACTTGTTGATTCTGCCAGCTGTTGGGTACTTGGGGTGGCACACTTTGAATTATGACCAGGGGTGTAGATATCATCAGAGCTGAGAAAATGATGGCAAGACTAAATGTATGGATTTCTGAAGTCTAGAAACATTGTACGAGTATCCTGAATAAACTCTTTTAGTCATGTAAATGGTATTGGGTACATATTGTGTAAATCCCACAGGAAGTGACCTGAGTTTGGCTCCAAGCCTGTTGTAGAGTGTTGCCATTGGGTGTTTTTTTTTTTTGGGGGGGGGG
>VZTX01002287.1:428148-479514 GCA_013400915.1 Pardalotus punctatus | reverse complement strand
GGGTGATGAGGTTGTTTTTTTTTGTTTGTGAGGCATTTTTGTTTGGTTTGTTTGGTTTGTTTGGTTTTTTTTGTTGTTCTTCTTTGTTTTGTTTTGTATTGTTTTGTTTTGCTTTCTCTCTTTTTTAAAATCTTGCTTAATAGGAGAGATGTCAGGGAACGTGACGAGATAAAAGAAGTTTGCCTAGGATCAGTGCTATGTCTTTGATAAGGAAACACAAAAAGCAGATATTATCAATGGCTAAGATATCAACATCTATCAAAAATCATGAATACAGATTTTTAAGGGAGAAAGAAGGAAAATTTTGTGAACTTTTTCATCTTGTCAAAGAAAGACAAGAAAACTCAGATAGTTGAGAGACTAGAGATTAACAGAAAGTGGAAGATACTGTTTTCTCCAGAGTCACAATTTGGATTAATTCAGAGACTAGGGTTCAGGACAGCTTATCGAAGTTTTTTGTCTTGGGATCTGAATCTGTAGAGAATTAAACACTTTAGAGAACAAATTCAGCTAATACAGAATAAATTATATCAATCAATCAATTTTCTGTGATCAGGAAATGTATAATACTGTAGCATTCATGTATGAGATATGCAAGCATATTTTTCATAGCACATCATTCATACACTACAGAATATTTCATTTTGTTATGATGTATCATTTAAAAACCAGAATCTGTAATGTGATGCTACAGAAATTCTATTAACTTAGCTGTATTCACAGCTATATAATAACTTGGAATCTTCAGAAAGAAATATTTAAATAAGTGTAAAGTTTTCCATTGAAACCACTTTATCGTATATAAAATACACTCCTAATTATACAAAAATATTTAAATCTATAGATATTTAGAATTTATAATAAACCCTGATGTTATAAGCTACTTTTATGGAGCATTATAAGGTACATACATTGCTTACAAAACTTTTACAACTGTTGTAGGAGTATGAGGAATATTATTAGTTTAAACATATGGCCTCTGTAGTTTAGGCCTTTTTTTTTACAAAGTCAGACCTTCAATGTGTTAATTTTGTCCACAGCTAAAAAATAAGACTAACCAAATCTGCTCTTATTGGAATAAAAATCAGAATGTGGGTTGAGTTTCCTGAACGTGGGCATCTCTTTATTTAAGTTTTGTGGTGTTTCATGCCTGGTTTCCATTCAACACTCTTGATTCCTTATTGTGTCCCTGATGTCTTGTGTCCTGCCTATAAGATCATATCTGACAGATGATGTAGAGACTCTCCTATAGCTCTGGTGCTCATGTTTAGGCAGCTGAAGTCACTGCTGTGTGCCATCAACCAAAGAAGGATTCAGTTTAATACAGCTACGTTTGGAGGATTATTTGCAATCTGAACTCCTTGCACAGTCCACAGGGATCAACCAGTCAGTTCAGTTGTCTAGAAATAATCACCTAATGTCAGCATGAAGTGCTTTAAGATCTCTCACCTGATTTCCCCATTTTGCTCTAGAAGAACACAGGTTTTCCATGAGACTCATCTGTTGATTCTCCATGGATATCTTGGATTCTCCAGGGCATCTCAAATTACACTAGAAATCTTTGTTTCAGCAACCTTGCCCATGCCTTAGACGAGTCAGATGATGGAATCTGCAGTCACCCAGCTGACTGGATGCTGGGGTCCACCCTGGGTTCTCAATAGCTCTGCAGACACCTCTGAGTAGGTACATACATTTATCTGTCTCCTGCTGTGAGCAGAGTCTCACCTCCTGTATTTCTTTTAGAGGTAATGGGACATCAAGGGACAGTAGATCCACATGGCACTTCATCTGGAGGGAGCTTGGGTGGCTAAAACTAAGTGAAATTAATCTCAATCTAAAGAGTTGCAGTTATGCAAATTCCTGTTGCTGTTTCCTTTCCAGGTAAAACCAAGAAAGGAAGAGAGGTAGGCAGAAAGGGAGGAAAGAGAAAGTGAGTAAGAGAAAGTAAATAAAAGAGAGAAAGAAAGAAGGAAGGAAGGAAGGAAGGAAGGAAGGAAGGAAGGAAGGAAGGAAGGAAGGAAGGAAGGAAGGAAGAGAGAAAGGAAGGAAGGAAGAGAGAAAGAAAGAAAGAAAGAAAGAAAGAAAGAAAGAAAGAAAGAAAGAAAGAAAGAAAGAAAGAAAGAAAGAAAGAAAGAAAGAAAGAAAGAAAAAGAAAGAAAGGAAAAGAAGGATAGTGCAGGCTTCTAACTGTGCTAAATATCTCCCCACACATGTACACTTATGCATATGTACATGTGTGAATATGCATGTGTGTGGGTATGTATGTAAGTTGTGTGAATGTTTGAAGCCACCATTAATACAGGAATGCATCTACAGTTTAGAAACAGAAATAAACACTGTCAAATCATTCAGGATGTGTGAAAGCACTGACCCTGTGTTTGTGCCCTGGAGCTATTTATTTTGTCTTTATCCTAAGCTCTTTGTTGAATAAATGTCTTCTGCTTCCACAAGGAACTAAAGACCACTTAGCTGACTGAGATCTAAAACAGTTGTGTTTTTATCTACACTGTGTTTATCAGAAGCATTTTAGTGACAAGAATGAGTTTATCACCTGCAACTCATACTATAGTGCTCATTAATGTTCAGGATTAACATTCTCATCATTACAATTTAAATGCATTGCTATGGAGGATAAATGGAAATTTGTTTGGGTAATTGTGCAGATCTACAACTAATAACAACATCTGGGATGTCATGAACATGATAGATATTGATTAAAACTAAGGTTTGCAGTATTGGCACAGAAATAAGAGTAACTTTGCTGAAAAGTAATCCAGAAAAGGCAGATGCAGAGATATACAGATATAATCTGTCCTTCATCTATGCATATACACAAATTTACAAGAGGAAGGCTCTGATGTCCCATCTGTTTTCAGGTAATATTCTCACAATTTCTTCCATCCTGTAATCCAGACCAGGTAACCTTACAAAATAATAGAAAAAAAATTGTGATATTTTGGTCAATATGTGAGAAATGGAAATTTGTCAGTTTATCAACCTTCCTTTCTTCCCTTTATCAATTACAGGCAATTATTGTCTTCAGTTATTATATTATTGTCTTTATTTCCTTGCTTTGCTACAGTGCAATCTTGCTGTAGGTGTCAAAGGTGACAGGTACATGAGGAAGGTAGTGAGGAAGCAGTAAAATGGAGACAGTATCACTTGTTAAAGCACAGTTTGAGCTGGGGAAAAATAGAAGAGAATCCTACAAAATACATTTAAGAGATGCTGGGAACTAAAATTTATGTCTCTGGTGATAATCATGAAATATATAGAGAGATACCAATTTTACGGCAGAGTAAATTCTCTATCCCTTTGCTGCTCTTTGCCACGTTCCACAGGATGATTTTCTTTCTCTTTTCCCTTGGCTGAAAGAACCTCACCATCTCTCTGCCTGTCTTCTGCCTTCCCCTAATTACATCCGCTCTACTCCACAGTCACCAACTATCTTTTCTTTCAAAGTTGATCTAATTGATACATATCTAACTAAACTCTGAGTCACTGGTCTCTACTAGTATCCAGTTTTTAAAGTTCTTTCAGACCTAAAAAGGGACCTGTGTGCCTGAAAGCATGTTTAATTTCTCCAGCCACACCAGGTGGTAGAATAAAAGGTACTGTGTCTGCCTGCAGACCTTGCCTTGCTTTGTTAGAGGCCTCCTATGGAGCACCGGTGTGAGTTCAGAATTCCCTCTACTTGAACCTGAAGTGCTGGGGAGCAATTTTTTGACAAAGCATTATGACTCATTAGTGACTCAGAAACTGAGCTGGCTCAGGCAATCCCTGGGGGATTTATATCAAGGCATTCAATACCATTGATTCCCCTAGTACTGAAAGCAAGAAGTCCCTCAAGGTACCTGACGACCCCAAGAGTGGCTTCAGTTGTCATCCCATTTGGCTCTGTTCTGGCTCTCTTGTTTGAGGTAGTTAGTGTCCCCTCAAATGCCATCTTCTTCCAATTTTCTAATTGTATTTGAGATATGGAAACTGCAGAGAGCGCAACAAATAGCAGCAATAAAATCTATTGAAATTGCTGTCCGAAGTAAACATGTTATAGTTCTCTGGGACCTAATATAGAACCTCTCAAGAAAAAGTAAGGAAAATGTAAGGAATTTATAGTAAAAAAATAAAACAAAAGAAAGGACTGCACAATACTCTAGATTTCCTTTCCTTAGCTTTAAAGAACAGAATAGTTGTCAAAGCCTGAATATTTTTTGTTTTGTTTTAGAAGCCATCTGAATATCATAACTTATTTAGGAAAGTGCTTATTTAGCAGGGAAAGAAAACTGAACAACTAGTATAAAACCAGGGGAACAATTATACTTGCCTCAGTAAGGATCCTTTTTAGCTCATTAGTAAAGAAGAAAAGAAAAAAATGCATATGTGCATTAAGCAGAATAATATTCATCCATTTCTACTCAGAGGAACAATTATTAGTCTAGAAGTCTAATCTACAGATTTGGAGTTTCCACCATGTTTAGGACACAACTACTGTAGACTCTCTGCAGGTTTAGGGTCTCTTGTGAATCCTCTCAATCCTCATAAACTGGCTGTGGTTTTTCTCTAGAACTGTTCTGTAAATCTAATCTGTGTTCCTGAAAAATGTAGGAACAGAAATACTGCTAAATAAGCTCTAAAGGACCTGCCAAAAGAAAAGAAACACAATCACATTTCACAATTTCATTCCCCCTATAAAATCCACCTCTGTAATATATAGGCTTACTTTTTGGAAAGACTTTCGTAAAGAGATAATATTGATAGTTGAAAGGGTTTTAAACATAGAGTTTCTTCTCTTGTTTTGACAACAGAAAGTGGAGTTAGATTAATTTTAAAATAAATGATTTTCAATTGTCTGTACAGATATGCATATTTTATGCATTTGTCCATACAAATGAGAAAATATGCATAAAATACATAAGCCTTCATAGGGCTCAATGTACATTGGACAGCCATGAATGATGATGAATCTTACAAAAGTACAAATATATGTGAGTCCTGCTGCAACTTTAGCAACAGGTAGGCACCAGGTTTTTCATCACAGCCTGAGATCAGTCTGAGATTTGGTTGACACTAAAGCTATAGCAGAATAAGACAAAATAATGGTTTGTTGAAGTCACTGACAAAACCAACACTGTCTTCAACACAAGTATCACCTGTTAATTTTATTATTTTACTTTTTTATTGCTGCTCCTTTTTGAAATAAGTTTTAATTTAGAAAATAATAATAGAAACATTAGGATTTTCTCGTGCAATAAGAAATATTTTAAAAAATAAATTTCACACCCAAGGTTAACTTTATTGTGTTGGTCTTTTGCCTTCTTATTAGAAGCCTGCATTTTCATTCTAATGTGTCTCTTTTAGGAGACTTCTTATGTTACTGTTCACTGAATTATTGCTGTAACTCTCCATACCAAAATTAAATTTGATGTTTCAGGTGCTCAAAACTCCATTGAAAGCACATATTTTAATTCCTTATCACCTGTGAAAATCAGATCATATATTTAATTTTGGCAAAAACAACTAGGAATAAGTAAAACAAAAAGAAATGCTATAAGATAATGAACATTCAGACAATATTCTTTGAAGGCTGAGATGCCTGAAAATGTGGTGCTTCTCCATCCACGTATGCCTGTCTTAATGAACTAAATGAGGCCAGGGCAAGAAATTGAGAATTTTCATGTTGCATAGTGTTTAATAATCCACATTTCTTTGGCATGGTTTTGGTTAAGCTTATTAGCACTAATCCAGACAATGCCGGGGTAAGAACAAGGGGACAGCATCCCTGAGGACAAACCGATGAAATCCTCCTGTTCTGGAATGTGTCACAGCTGGGGAGACATTTCCTTAGCCTACAAACCTATTGGCCAAGAGGCAGGGGAGGCTCTGAGTGAGGAACCCGGCTGAGCAGCAGTCGCTCACAAATGGCAGCAGCCCTCAGTGCCCCTCTCCTGCTGTGAGCAGGAGGGGCTCAGCCTGCTCCGAGGGGGCTCAGCCACACCATCCTTTAGGGCCTTTGCAGTCAAAGAAGGTTTGAGTGTAATTTCCTGCCTTCCAGGAGACTGCCCAAACTATTAAGGGGAGGATTTTGAGAAAATGAGTTTTTGAATTTTTTTTTTCAATTCAGTCCATACACTTAGGTAGTCAAGAGTAGGAATTTAAGGGCTATAGGAGAACTGAGACTCCTCCCTGTTAGCTTGGGAAAGGCAAAAGAGTACTCGGGATTATTTCAGTTTATGGTGGGTTTTTTTCTGCACTATCTATTAGAAAAATATTATATAAAAACCTATGGAGATGGGGTTAAAAATCTATAGCTCACCACTCAAAGACATTTCTTACTAGAGTGACCACTTTGTTCTTGTCCTACTGTTCTTGAATAGGTTGCACAGTATCTCCTTTCCACCTCCTGAAATCTCCTGGAAATGAAATCTGTAGAGGGTTATTTTAATATAGAGTGCAGAATACAAAATGAAATATATGCAAAATGTATACAGTTGTAGTTTTCCGCAACCCCACACGACTGGCCATTTGATTTTTGCTAAGTTACCAGCTGTTTTATTTTCTGTATGTGTGGGACCATCTTGCCTTGTGTGCGGGGTTGCAGCGTTGCCTCTCTGCAACTCAGGTTACTTTGCCAAGGAGAAACAATGCAAAAATGGGTTAATATAACATTGTGTTAAAAATGTCCTGAAGATCTGCATAGTGAGAACTCCTGGGAGGATGGGGAGGGAAAAAATAAAATCACACACTTTCACAGACTTGTGAAATGAAGTCTGCCGCTTCTGGCTCAGGGTTTATTTTTCAAACAAATCTGCAATAATAATTTCCATTCTGAATGCACTCCCAAAGTAATGTAATTATTGGCATCATTTCAATATGCATTGAACACTGATGTTTAATTAATATCTTATTAATTTCTGATACTTAAAACCAGAGCCTGGAAGACTATTTTATTGTGGTAGCTGTAGAAAATATTACGCATGTCTGAGTTTCTGAGGTCATATGATACATACTCAGACACTGTCGTGACCTGTAGTTTTGGAATGTAGAAATGAACTGTGTCATTATTTTACAAACAGTAAATGGTGGGAAAGTTTACCAAAATGATTAAAAAAAAATATAATCAGCCATACAGATAGACAAATGGAGAGGGGAGGGCAGTTACTCCCCCAAATCTGATTAATGAACATAGTGGTTCTGCATTGAATAGAGTTTAGGCTATTGTAAGCACGTAAATGAATTGTCATAATATGCCATAACCTGCTGTGAGAGTGTTGAATTTCCTTCTATGAAATGGAGATCCTTATTTTTCTAACTGCTACTTAATTTCTGGTTTTAATATGTGTATAGCATTTGTACATTTAATCAGTATAATTCACAAGGTATTGCTGTCTTGTTACTAATATAGCTAGTATTTTTTTAAATTTTATTAGCCCAGGATTTTGATTCTGTTCAGATCAAAGTGCATCATGCAAACTGGAAATACATGAACTTATTTATAGATGCAGCAAATAATAGAGTAAGAGAACCTGATGAGACTGAAGGAGTTAAATTGGTATCATTATACCGGTGTAATATTTGTATTGCTGTAATGCATTGATGTTGCACAGATTTAAATTTTAACCCAGCCATAATTCTCTTCTTAGGTGTACTGGCAAAGCAGATTTTACATTTTTGACTCAGAATTAGACCTTCTCCTATTCTAATACTTAATGTGTGTGAAATTATGAAGAAAAGCTAAAAGAAATGCTGCAGTGTGACTCTGAAAAAGTAATAAAATGGCTATCTAATCACTAAAACTTTTTTCTATAAATTAAGAATGATGTTATGCATAAATAATTTTTTAAGGTGCATTTTTAATATGGAAATTTTTTATTTCAAGATAATTCCAGTTTTCAGCACATTGCATTTTTTTTCCATGCTCCCTCCTCCTAGAAAATTTCTGCCTCCCAGATGCTGCATGGCATAAACAAAAAACCTAAAAACTACTCTTGTGGTGATATACAACACACGCACACTTAAGGAAGTCTTGAATGTGTTACTTCTATATGTGCTACCACGGTGTAAATGCTACAGTGCATTTAAATACTCATTTTACTCTGGTATAGGTATTTAGAATCTCTTACCCAAAAACATTGGGTGCACACTTACATTTCAGGGTTTTTTTCCTGCCACTGACAAGGCAAGAAAATAATGTTTTAAAATACTGAAGGCTGCACAGTTTGATTTATTCAAGTCCACTGAAAAAGGAGAAAGGTGATCTTTATGTATAGGGCCTCATCACAGAAGTGTTTCTACTTATTCCTGTGATCTTTCTACTGAATTTCACTGATTTTGAATTCTGAATGTCATTTTACTTTCAGTGTATGAAAATTCAAAGAGTTTGACTTGATTTTAGCACAAACCCCAAGTTTAAAATCCAACATTTGTACAGCCTTATCTTTGTTGTGAACTGTGAGGCAAACTGGCATTATGTTACACACTGGGCCGTGCTCCATACATATTCACATTCACTGCAAAACTCATTATTCCCACTACTTTGTGGAAAAGGGGATTTATAAACAAAAATTGAGTTTTCCAGTGGCAAACCCAGAAATAGCAGAGGCTAGAACATAGCAAGGTTATAAGAATTTATTTTTTCAATGGTTTTTTAAAGCCAATTAAATAAATGTGTTCAGATATTTTCATGAATCAGAGAGATTCTTTGTTAAAAATTTGCACTCTGAGCTTATTAGGAAAGATCCAGATTAGGAAATATATTTTGTCTGCCCAACAAATTGAACAGAGCTGCTGAGCAGTGCACTCAGAAGTGAGAACAGTGAGCTCTGCCACTTTATTAAACTGTTTTGCTTCCTACTCCTTCTTCCTTGTTTTAATAAGCAAACCTTGTCCAGCATAATTCAGACTCTAGGTTACACAGACTGGGATTCTTAAATATTTTCAGAGGACTACAGAGAGAAAGAGAAGTCAATTCTTTTGATAATGTTTCAGATGCCAGAGAAGATTAGAACATGAGGAAGAGTGCTGGAATGGAAAATTAATTTGATGGCATTACAGTAGTTTTGAAGAAGAAGTTAGGGAAAAAGTACATTAATTTTGAAAATAAAGCCTTCCTTCAGAAGTTGAATAATGTCTTGTCCTACTTTTGGCTTCATTATATAAGTTACAAATTGACTTTGCTGCATGATTTTTGGGGTTAGAGGAATTTTTTCTGCTCCCCATTCTATCACTTTCTAATAAAAGGCTAAGAATATTAGACTCATAGCTGTTGCAAATGTGACAGTTTTAATGAGGAAATATTTCTTTCCACTGAGCTCTAATTGCAGCAAATTGCATTTTTATGTATGGTGAAACACTGAAACAAGTCGATTGGAGAGCTGCCCTGCCCCTGGAAATATTCAAGGTGAGGTTGGACTGGGCTCTGAGCAACCTGGCCAGTTGAAGACGCCCCTTGTCATTGCAGAGAGAATTGGACCAGTATATTGTATACACTGTTATTTCTTGCATTTCTTCATGGTAGCATGCTTTTCCTGCCCTCAAAAATTACCCCTAAAATTTACAGTTGAGCATGATTTGCCAGAATTATATGTTGCTTTAAATGCTGTGATTTGAAAAATGTGCGGGGCTTTTGGTGTGCTGGTCACCACAATTATTCCAGTTATAAAGGGTGTTTGTTGAGGGGTTTTATGAAGTGTTTTACAGTATATGAATATCAAGATTTGTTTTTTAGAAAATGAGTACTAGTTAATTAACCTGAAAAAGAATATTTGTTACAATGTTTAGAAAAATAAATATTTATATTTGTTTTGAAAAAAAGCCTTGCTATTTTGCCTGTATTTGCTTCTTTTCTATGTATGGTCAGGATATCTGCAAGTGAGCACCCAGAAATTGCTGGTGTGTTCTATGTAAAACCAAGTACTGCTTTGGTTCATAGGATTTCTGAATAGGAATTCGTAGAGGGGTACTAAAGTCTTGGTATGTGTTCTGAACCGGGTCTTAGTGATACAATCAGTGAAATAATTTTTGCCTAAGACTTCATCAAATGCAGGAAAAACCCCCAACTGTTATTACTATTGAGGCATTCATTTTCTAAAATAAATTAGCTGTCATCATTGCCATTAATCCAATACACATATATACCTTTAGCTGTATTTGAGATCCTGTAGGATCTCAACATTTATGTCATTTTTCTCCTTTGAACAAGAACAATTGAAATCCTTTTTTGCATATTAGCTTGGTTTTCCTCATATTGGAATACAGCACTTCTTAGCACAAGCAACTTACTATTGTCATCTGCCAGAAAAAAATCAAACAACAAAACCAAAATTTTGGCAATGGCAGCAAATCTGGAAAAGGAGCTAAAAATAAGTTTATCAGTGTATAAATAAATGGCCTACACACAGAGACTGTGCTGACAGTGATGACAAAACTCTACCCAAGATAATTAGCATTTAACCAATTTTTTACCACTTGACATATTTTTTGTTCTTATTTGGACCTTTTTAACTCTAATAAATGCTTATTTAAGGTGCATATAGGGTTCAAGGTTTGGGCAACAAAAAAAAGATGACATTCTGTTTGACATTCTTTGTTCTCTACGTCTTTTAAAATATTTTCTTTTGAGTACTACATTGATATTTTTATGGGTTGATCTATCATACAGACAGGTTTTACTCCTGAATTGTAATCATCTGCTTAGAAACAATAATTTTATGTTGTAGCTGCATTTTTTATTTTTTTATATGCATAATTTCCTGTTTATCTGAATTGCCCTTCATCTGTAACTTAAATGCCCAGTCACTGAATATTAATATGGATTTATTCATAGCCTGTCCTCATTCTTACTATAGTAAATACATATTTGTTATTATCAGCAAACTGTACTTTTGCTCATTTTTCCAGAACTTCAGAACCTTCAGAAATATGGTCAATAGCAAAGTGATTTTGGCCTTTCATTTCAGGAGCAGAAAATAGATATTCACTCACGACTTTTGTTTCCTACCTTTAAATCAGTCTGTGTGGTGATATTGTTTAGTAATTATTTTGTAGTTTGTTGTTGTTGTTGTCTTTTGTCATTCTTTTATGAACATGTGCCTGCAGAGTGAGGGTGCAGTGAAGAACTTCCTAAGTTGTTCTGATCTCTCCAATGGAGCTGAAATAGCTCATGCTGAGTTTAAGTTTTACAATGTTAAAAATATTAACATTATCCTATATTAAGGTTTTCCTATTGTCATACAGCCCAAATGCTCTTCTCAACAGAAGCTTTCTTTGTGCCTGTTTTGTCACAGGGAATCTTAAAAATGACCACGATGAAAGTGGCAGGAAATCCTAACACTGGCTTTTGCTTTCCCCAGTTTGAAGTCACATCTAGTTTAGGATCATTTAATTCCTGTTTCAGCTCTCTACACTCTCCCATTCTCTCCATGGCCCAGAATTCCTGGCCAACTCCCTCCTCCGTGTGCCCCCATCAGCTGCTGTACCAGGATGGGTTTGCTCAGCTGGAGTGGTGACAGCAGGGCAAGGCCAACTTCTTTTATGGCCACTTGACCTTACCTGTATATATTTGCAAAACCAGAAAAGTGCAGAATGAAATCAACTTCTGTCTTTGTAAATTACTGTATGGGATAAGAAACTAGATAATTCCTCCTTCCACACCTTTTTCTACACTTCCTTGCTGCTGGTTTCCTTTTCCATGTCTCTTCTCAGCCCAGCCACTTTTATTTCAATGATACCTCTCTTATGTTTTTTTCCTCTGCATTCCTAGAACTAAACAAAAATATAACCTTTCTTAAATTAAGTTAACACACACAGCTTCCCCAAAGCTGCTTTGCTGACTTAATTTCTGTTTTTTCCCCTTTTTCTTTGTGTTTATAGATGTCAACAACTCTGCAGCAGTCTTTTGGCACACTTTTATGTCTTCTGCTCTAAGGAAGAGGGGTACTGAATGACTCCCCTATTACCAAGACAAATATGAGAAGTTATTATGTATGACCACGTTGGCTGACATACTGGCTGTCTGGGGAGCTAGAAAGGAAAAAGCCAATTTGATATTATATTAAAGAGAAAATTAATTTCAAGATTCCACAATGGATTAAAGACTGGAAAACCGATTTAGTTGGATTAGAAGTAATTGTTGTGAAAGAGGCGTATTTCTAAGAGGAAACCTTTGTTTATTTTTGACTAATAATTTTCAAACTTTATTAAAACTTCATTACGTTTATTTCTTAAAAAGTGATTAGACATTCCTGACTAAAGAAAAACATACCAGGCCAGAAAATATTAAGCAATATCTGCAAAGGTGCTAAGCTGCTATTCCATCCGCTCACTGAAACCAGAGCTGACAATTAGATTCTGCTCAGATAGGAACCACTTGAAATTAGAGACAGCATGGTGATATTGGCCTCTGACAGTGTTACTTTTGCAAACAAAGATGGAAATTTGGTCTGTAAGTGAATCAAGAATCCTCATGAACATAGACTGATATATGATCACTCTGCAAAATTCACAGCTTAGGAGATTCTCATACTTGCAGACTTGTCAAAGTATGGAAAAAAAGACCAAAAGAGGACCAGTAAGGACCTCTGCAATGGACTGCTGAATTTGTTGAGATCAGGCATTCAGCACTTCTTTGGTGAAACTTTCTGTAGATGGCACTGAAATTTTAACCCATAACTTCGTCAGATGTGGAATCAACCAAGTGTGAAACTAACTGTAATTAGTGATCTGCATGGGAAAGAGAGTTTGCTCCTGTCAGCAAGCAACAGTCAGGCAAGGCAAACTGCAACTGTTGTTTGAGGGGAGATTATTAGGAAAAGGTTGCTAGTGAATAATTATGATCATCTGAAGACATTTTAGAAGATGGAATAACATGGCTTTGTGGAAAAGAAGGTTAATGTTTTGAAGTGGATTAAATCACCTGATATTTGCATATGAAAGCTTCAGCATATATATAAGCATTTATATCAATCCTGCATATGTCTTTGTGTGCTATGTGTGAGTAGACTAACACAGGATAAATGCATGTGGGGGCACACTGTTCTACCTCTTTTACTATGAATCATGGTAACTTGACAGCAAACCCCACATTTACTATGAGGAAACAGTAGGAAAGAAGGAAGAAAAACAACCTTCTCCCCCAGCTTGGGTAAAATCTTTGGCTCATTCGCTACAGGTAAAATTCACCACTTGTAAAGCCAGAATGGTGGAGGTCTGCCCCAAAATCTTACACTGTACCTGCCAGCCCTGGGTTTGTGTCTATGACAGCCCAGCCATCTCAAACAGAACTACACATTAGTTTTTAAGCACCTGACAGCAAGAAGCTAACCTGGAACAGCCATAAGAATAACGCAGGTAAGGGTAAAGTAAACACCTATGCTTTATGTGCCACCGGTTATCGAGTGACTTTAGATACCTGGTGTGTCAGGAGAAATGCACATCATGCCACTGCATGACCAGTCCCATCCAAAATACTTGTTTCTTTAGAACAAGACAACTTTTTACTCTTCTGCCACACCTAAAGGATTTTTCTTACTGTGTGATTGTAGTATTGAACTCACTGGGATTAGTAACAAACATCAGCTGTAACTGACCATGTGTATATGACTCCACTCCTTTTCCTTCAGGAATACATGATAATACTTTGACAAAATACAGTGCCATATTTATCTCAGTCTTGCTATATTAGATTAGATACTCTATCGAGCATGGAATATCAACAGGAATTGATACAAGTTAAGCAAGGTGACCCCCAGTTCTGTTGTGAGCTGCCTGATTTCCCTATTCAAGTATGAAAGACAAGTGGAACATTCCTTCATGAAACATGTTGGCATGAAACAACATCTCAGTGTCCTTTTCCTTTCCAGTTTGATGCTTACAGAAATGAATCAAGGTTGTGGGTTAAATATGATGTCATTAACAGAAATGTTTGCACTACCATGTTCCTGAAGTAGACCTAACCTTGGAATATGAGGTCTCACTTTATTGCTATTAATTTATCCAAGATATTTTAAAAATAATTTTTCTCCCCCCCAAGAGTAGGTCCTTTTTGTCCTACACTGTGTTTGCCTCCAGAAAAATGGATTGATTTTATTGATATTCCAGCATGGATTCACATTAAATATAGAAATTTTTCCTAAATGAATAATCATTGCTTTTAATTACTATTCTGACTTTCCAAAAATTTTCAAGAGGAGATTTTGAGGATACTGATATATAATCTATACTTCTGCAGTAGTCATTTAAAAACAATGATCCCTATCCACATACCCCAAAGTGTGTCACATGTTGCTGCTGCAAATCCTGAGCAAAATGAAGCAGCTAGACTAAAAGAATTCCCAGAAATTGGCTGATATCTTGATAATGGTGGTACCCAAAGGAGAAAGTGAAAACCAGTGATATTTCTCATTTTGTGAAGAGAGAACAAAAGAAAACAAAAGGAGACTAAGAAGGCATGATGAGTATTAAAAATAAGCCATGTTGTGATGAAGCACCTAAAAGACTGTGACAAGGAATGGAATGTTAAAAAAGTTAATTCAATGAGGTACTTGGCAATTTTTTCCTTTGAAGATGAGAGACTTGTAGAGCAAATAGGATTTAAAGTGTTCTGCTGCTCACATAGAGCCTTGCTGTGTGGCAGCTGTTAACAATGACTTGTTGCAGATTCAAATCCAGCCATTATTAGAATAAAAATTGGTATTAACTGCTTTTTCAATTGGAACAAGGCTTTCTCAGTGACAGAGAAAACAATTGAATGCAACCTTTAATGGGACAGTGTTTCCTCTGAGAACACCATGGGATATGAGGTCTCTTTCTGTAGCTTTGAGTTAATTGCACACAAAAGACTGCAGGAGATAGTATTTGTTTAAAATTGTTGCTGGCATTGCAATAAGGGATGCCACTCCTAATTAAATTGGAACATGTAATTCTGCATGGAGAACTGGTGATGCAAATACAGATCTTAAAGCATCTTGGGGTGACAAATATTAGAAAGAAGACACAAGTATAAGTAATAAATACATTAAAGAATTCTTGTTCATATCAAATAGATTTCCAAAAATACATTTTCTGAAATAGTTACAATTTTACCTATGCTTAGTTAAAAAATCAATTTGTTTGACCTTACATTTATGCAGATCTTAACATTCTTGGCTATATTCAGCTTTGGTGGAATGACCTAGATTTCATAAGAAATCAATAAAGCAGGTTATTTGTGTCCTTTAGGCATCTGTGAATGAATGCCCAAAATCACTGTCAAAATTTATATCTGCAAACTGAACAACCAGTTCTTTATCTTAAGAAAAACTTACATGTTCTCCAGCCTGCAGCGTAAGTACAGGAGGTTCTTTGGTAACTGATACTAAATCAAAGGGCAAAATTCAGAATTAAGGTAGGTTGTATTTAGTCTAAAAGCAACACATTAACTTTCACATCTAAATGTTTTGTTTTGGAAATAAAGGAATTAAAAAGAAGAATGAACATAACATTTCTTATTCAGTCATGACACTTTTACTCTAAATTTGTAACTGAAATTTTGTTTCTTCAGCCAAATAAGAGAAATTATCCTCCTTGTCCTGAAAAATTTAGCAGCCCAGAAGCTGTCCCTGCACATTAGTCGATGTCCTAACTGTCTAAAGTGAAGTATAAAGGAAAGATAAACACAGAACTTATTTAATAACATTTTGTCAACACATCGGTAGAAGCTGTTACTTCTCACAAGAGCTCAGAAACCAGTCTCCAAGAATCTCGAGGGTTTGATCAAATTTGGAACAGAATCAGTGTCATCAAAAACTTTCATGATTTTCTAAAACATGCAGGAAAGTTTACTGACAATACAGAAGGGTAGAAATAGTAATAATTTAAAAAAAAACCCATATAAAAAAGCTATTTAGGTGTAAGAAAAAACAATCTCCATTTTGCTATAGAGGGAAAATGGTTTGGGTATACCATCTCAGGATGTCTTCTGTTCCTGGAGCCCATTTAGCAGCTAAATGGGTGTAAACTCCTCAGAAGGAGTTCACTGTGCTTCTGGACTCTAATTGTTTTGTTTCTATGAAGTGACATTTCCAGTAAACTAAAAAATCTTGATTAACATAATCCAAGATGCCATTCCATATTATACTTTGACAATCCACTTCAAGGATTAGCAAAAGGAAATAGACTGGTGAACTCACGTCAGCTTTAAAAAAATGTTAAATTGTTTTCTCTGTAGTTTGCAAATGGTGGTGATCTATTTCACAACTTTCCATATTAATACCACTTTAGTTTAAAAAAAAAAGATAAATGCTCTCAAATATTGTAAGAACTGCTTGTGTATTCTTCATACTGTGTGTGCTACTCTTCTAAACTGGTAATCATGAAACAGTATTTATTCAGGCTAAATTTTTTGACAGAATGGGCTTTGAAATGGTCATTAAATCTTCTAGGTCTTGCTCCTCCCCCACACCCCCACCATAAGCCAGCATTATGTACTGTGTCATCTTAAAGTCAGGGCAAAATATGCCTCATTAACTATTTCACCTTAACAAATAACAAATATATTTCAATAATGTTCCGTTTAGAATCCCAGCTTTTCTACCTCTGACTTTCCAGCTCCTGTTATGTGAGAGTGACCTGGAGCCCAGTCCCATGGATACTTATCTATTCCTTTTTGTGGCTGCCGTCCCTCCCAGTCAAGGCCAGGGTTCTTTGCAGATCCACTTTTATTTATCTTCATTCATTACTATGGTGAACTGACCTTTCTGTGCTGAGATGGGGTTAGCTCCTTTCTATCAATATTATTTGTTCTTCCCCAACTTACCTCTAATTATTGAGCATCAGACTTCTAAAACAACCAGACTTGATGATAGTTCTAGAGATCCTTTGTGAAAATACAGATTTTAGCAAATTAACTCTGCAGGCAACTTTGAAATTTGCAGGCTGGACCTGTCAATAATCCTGAACTTCCACTGGTCCTTTCAGTAAGAACAACTCAAATTAGTTTTGTGGGTCAGTGTCTTACCTCCATCCTTTTCTCACAAAAATCTGTGAGAACAGATACATCAGAAAGGTTGTTTCAAGTATGTTTTTAATCTGTCTCCTGACCAGCTGCAGTGCAAAGGGAATCCTAGAGCTGTTTAAGTCCATTTTGAGAGTGCTGTCTGACAAACTGGCTTCAACTTCTATCCAGACCTGGGTAGAGTTAAAAAACATCAGCTTTGTCAAAAAAAGAGCAAGAAAAGTGTCACTGTGATAACACTCATTATAAAGTCAGTGGGACCCTTCCCATCTCATGGACCCTGCCAGGCTTCCTTTGCTTCCTTCAGTTCCTGTCAGAACTCAGTGACAGCCAAATGAATTCACTCATCATTATATTTGTAATAGGTGGAAATACACAGTGTATATTTGTCAAAGGTTTTTTTAAGGAAAAATGTTTTGTTAAATGATTTTTTATTTTGACAAAACATTTTCATCAGTTTAGCAAAAGAGAGAAGGAATAAAATGTCTTTGGACCAACTAGAAATACGATTTCTGTTTTTACTTGGAGACAGCTTTTCCCTTCAGAAATGTGTTTCATGTAAAAAATATTTTCACAATAAACCACTTCTATCTGATAAGATGGTGATCGACATATGTGCTGTTTCTTCAAAAAGGATACTTTCTGTTCTAAAGCAATTTGGGTTTTTCTCTCCTATACATGGAAAATTCATTCTTAGACTTCAGATTTGATGTTTATATGTTTTTCCATTATTAGATAAATTATTGATTAATATTTCTTATTTATTTTTAGTTTTTTTATCAACAATAAACAACTTGTTTCAGGCACTGTGAGAAGACAAGTCTCTCTAAGAAGACCCTGTACAGTATTTTACAATCCAACAGGCCCATTTTGTAAAAAAGCTAGAAGTTTCCAGTTCTGAGAACCATGAGGTTCTCAGAATACCGTGGTAAAACGCAAGAATCCCCATTCTTTGGATGATTTAATATGGTTGAAATAAATAATCATGCAGAACAATCTAACTAACAGCAATAAAAAAGAGCAATCAATACAAATCTGTGTGCACATGTAATTAATACCTCTCACTTTCATGAGAGTTGCAATATACAATCTTATAAGTAACGTCAACATTTATGTATGGACAAGCACACTTACTTACAATTTAACATTTTATAAATTAAATGCTGCTACAGGATTTTCTTCTACAGGACACATCACTGTTGAACCTAAAACACAAGCCTACATCTTTTGAAAATATAGTTTCTGTGAAAAAATACAGCAGTTATTTAATTTATCTCGATTTGTGATTTCTCTTGAAAACAGCTTCTGTAGTCCTTGAGAGCCTATGTGTATTTCCTAAATAAATAAATATATGCAATCAGAAAATTACTTTTCTCATGAGGCAAATCATCCTTTTTTTTAAGAGTGCTCGTAGACAGAGAAATGAATGGGTAGAGTTGAATCACCACACATTAGCAACAGACACAGAAAAAATTTGTGCAAACAGAAGACTGGTTAAAATGCACTCTTTGGAGCTTTGCAGAATATATTATGGTCAGCAGCATAATGGCTTCTGCTTTAGGTATTTTAAAGTACAGCACAACATATATCAGTGAGGCAGGAAAATGCTAATGATGGACATATATATACTGAATTAATTTCTCATGGGACAAGTCTGTTGAGCCCAGTGTACTCAGGCATCATTCCTTCTAGACTCCGGCTAATTAATGTAGTGCAATTTAAGAAAAGGTGGAAGAGATCATATTGATAAGTGTCAATGTGTACATCCAAAACATCTATTATTTCTCTTCTGTGTCCTTGGAGGCCTGAAAAAAACCCAAGTCCAGCAATCACTTATAGTTAATTGCTAAGCAGGACACAATTAAAGAAAAAAAAATTAAACCCCCTCTTCTCTTTTGTTGTTGTTTTATCTGTATTCCCTTCCCCCACTGTCAGTCTATCGGAAGCATATAGAGAACCAGAACATACGCTTTTTAATCTATTAATTGCAAAATTATTTCTTCAGGAGTTGGATCATCATCTAATCCATGTCAGAAGAATTATTGTTTCTAAGCAAGTGTTTTGAGTGTCTGATTGAAGAATGCTGTAGAAAGCCTGCATTTCTCTAAGCATCCTTCATTTTCAATGGTTTCAAGTAGAAAACACTTAACAAAATTAGGACATCCTGGAACAAAAAACTGCATAGCTGTTCTAAATCTTTCTACAAACTCAGATCCTATGAAAAAAGAACCTTTCCTTGAGACCTAACATCTAGATTTTTTTTCCCAAGGTTAAAGAGTCCCCTTTTGTCCTTTGCTTTCACCATGGAGATTTGTAATGCTTTTTGTTTAATTAAGTGACAGAATAAATTGACCAAGGCGATCAGGAAGTGTTTTGATCCAGATTATTGGAATGGAAACTATACTCAGCTTTCCCAGTAACTTGTAAGCCAGCATCCTTCTCCATTAGACCTGACAACTGCAATTTGCTCTGGAGCTCCTGATGCAGCTTGTCACTACCAACAGGCCAGAATGTGCATGGCCAGGGGTTACAACACACTGATTCATTAGGCTGCAGCCACCAAGCTGCCACTTCAGAGAAAAGGCCCATCCATCTCTCTACATTTAGCTGTCATTCCTACCATGAATGTAATGCTATTACTGAGACAGCCAAGTCCATTGCTCATGCCAGATGTTGTTAGGAATTCAATCCATCCTATCTGTGAACACTAGTCCCTTCAAACAACAAGATGTTGAGTGAATTACATATTGAGTGGTGAGTTTTTTTGGCGTTTAATTATCCAGCTGAAAGGAACATGCTTAATTGTTACTGCAGTTGCTGGTCAGCAACTAAATAGAGGAATTTTATGAAGCGATGGTGGAGCAATGGCAGCTGAATAAATGTTTCACAGCTCAGCAGTGGCTATGACAGAAAAATCTGTATGTCTTTACTGAACACAGATGCCTCTCTTGTTGGGTAAAATGAGCATGTTTTATTTTGCTTTAAAGTGAGAACACATGTCATTATTTCAATAAGGCAAATTCATGCTGCTCAACCTCCTGCTAACTGATTTTGGCCCTTCAAGCAGGATCACTGCCAGCGTGTGCAGGGATAGCAGCACAGTGCCAGTTATTCAACACTTTCAGAAAGCTGTGCTCGGATATCCAGAGAAATATCTGTGGGACTGCTGTGTTCCACAAAAGGGATAGGTAATACCCTTGGAGATGAGCTGGGACTACACAAGTCCAGAGGAACAGGACACAGAATCTCCGCTTAGGTTTGCAAGGCAGGAACACCCAAGACCATCACTTCACACACCACTTCAAAGCAGAACTCTGAAATTGAAACAAGGTTAAGCCTCACCCTTTCATTAGGCCAGTCCACACTAGAGAAATAGTCTCGTGCTTCAATACTTGGCTCATGCTGAATAAAGAAATATTATGAATGTATGTGATATTTTCAGTCCAGGCAACAGTGCTGCGTAATCTCCATGAATGTTTGGTCTTGTAATATGCCCAGCTACATTACAATAATAAACCCTTGAGGAAATTGCATCAGGGCTTGGGACTTTCTTAATTTCCCTATGTGAAGATTCATTCTTAGTTATAAATACAAGAAAGCAAAATGAGCAGCTGAAAAGGCAAGAGTTTATTCCCTCAGATTTTAACTGGGAAATAAGACTTATGCAGTATAACAGAATCAGAATAAAGGTGAGATTTTCTGACAGTAAACTTGGACATTGCCTTTGGTTTGTTTTTGTCATTTTTTCTTTTTTTTAATCTGTCTTAATGATGTAGTCTGGAATTCAGGAAGTAGCCTTCCCATTCATTCACTAACAAGTAAGTGATGCTTTTTTCATTTACCAACTTTACTTTGTTGCTACACAGAAAGAAATTTTTGGTGATCTTCGTATTCTTTTGATGAGGCCTGTTTGTCTAACATGGTTGAAATAACTGTATTTAAAGGAGAAAAACAAGTGATCAAACTGACTACATCTGAAGGGTTTTTTGAAAGTATTTGAACTAACATTATACTATATTTAGTGATGATTTATCACAGCTTTTCAGAACTTAGACTGAAGAGGACCAAGCATCTTGTGCAAGATTTTTATATATATATATGTTTATCAATATCATTACTTACAAGGACAATATCATATAACTTGATCTAGTTCAGGGGGGAAGTTTTTCTTCTCCTGTTTTTTATTTGCTGAGATTAACAGCCTTCAAAACTGAAGGACCCCAATTAGCAGCAACATGTGGCTCCATTAGATTGGCACTCTTGCACATTCTGACTTAGACTTAAATAATTTTTCAGATTCCAATGGATGTCACTCACACCAGAACAGGGAATGCTATTCTTTCTTCTACTCTAACACTTTCAGAATCTTTGGACAAACAATAGCATTTTTTTGCGGTCAGCTGTCTCTGACACTCTTGTACTAATTCTATTCTAATTTTTCTCATCTTAAGCCAATGCCATCAATGCTTGAGGCTGGCCATGTCTAGGGGCACTGGTTGCTATGTCAGTTCACCACAGCTTTGTAAATACTAAAACACTTGACAACTGACTCACAGGTCTCCTGCTAAGTATTAAGAGTTAATCTGTTGACAGCCTGATACCTGACAAAAGAGTGGGAACAGGTATTAATATAGTTAACTATTTATGGTTAATAATCCATTTATACAGCGCCTTCTGCAAGATCTGATGTTTCAAGCTGGAAAGCAGCCTTACACTTTTGCTTTGTGAGGTTTAGACACATCAGGTGCTGAACCATTTGCAGATTAGTACTCAACACCATACATAGTCCACAGTGCTCATTTTTGTATTTTGGCTTAAAAAATTGGTAACAAAGATCACAACACCTTAAAAGAATTTGGGTACCTTATATAACCACAACTCCTTAATAAAGTGTACACAGCCATTTCCACAGATTCCTCAGCATATGAAGTACAGTAGTATATCCATTATGATCTGGCCTGGAATTTGGCTTCACTGAGGCTCACATACAGATATTTGGATATTTCATATTTAAGGTAGAGACAGAATCTCAGTAAGACAGGGTTCCAGCTCACAGCAAAAAAATTATGAAGGAAATTCATAAATGTTTCACTTTCACCTCAATACTTTATATGCAGGGTGATTATTACAAAAAAGACCCTACTATTGAGCATTTCTTCAATTTTTTATTTTTAGTAACTCTCGTTAAAGTGTTTAATTTTTGTGTAAAATCTGTTTTCTGTCCTGTACTGGATCAGACATTCTGTTTGCAATTCACCAACAGAAATAATATTTCCACCAATAAGCAGAAATCCAGTCAAGTCTCACTAACATAATATGGCAAATACTGACAAAAAATGTCCCACAAGCAAACAAACAAAGGCTAAAAAAATTGAACGGGAGAGATATATAGGAAAATCAGGTAATAAGCCATAGCTAGAATCTAAACATGATTTATGAAAGTGAAGGGAGAGGGAACATCCTTAAGCTGTAAACAGATTTAAGCAAGTAGGTCTTATTGGTTTTCAAAGGGACTCAAGTTGTTCTTTTCCATATGTTTTAGTTATTTTTGCATCCAATAAATTATTTACAAACTATTCACTCTATTCCAATTAATCTTCCAAATATAAGTATATATTAACTAATAGTAGTGTCACTTGAAACTAGTTTTAGGAAGCTTGAGATTTAAATTTTAAAATCAGACAATTGATGATTAGCCATACCATTTTTTATAGCTGAGGTATTTTCAAGAAACTGCCAAAAAAAAATTGGATGAATCAGGTCACCTTTGAATAGTTCTGAGGGTAAGTATTAAAGTAAGGGGTTTTTTTGAAATGCAATTCATTTAGTGTTAACTTATTCCTTGCAAGAATTTATTTTCTGGCTACCAAGGAAAAACACTTGAAACTTCTCAATTCTTGAAGATGAGGCCATGCAGAAATATCTTTAGTTGACACTAAGGAATTATTTCTGAGTGAATTGAGAAGCACTTTCGCCTTTTTTTTTTAAAAGCTGTGTGGAAATAACAAATGCAATGTCTGAGAAATTACTGGAGACTCTGCCTTTTGTGGGATGTATGGATCTGTGTAGGAGCACATGGAAGCCTGCAGGAACCCTGGTAGGAACACAGCCTCTGAAGGAACACAGATGGCAACCCTAATCCAGCAGGACTCTGAGTCCCACCTTGACCTTTGATTATTTATTAGGTTTAGTGAAATGCTTTCACTCTTTCAGGATCAAGTCTGTGGTCTGATACAAAGCTCTGAGGTGAGCAGGAGAATTTAATTGGCTTTGAAGGTTCAGACAGCGCTTTAAGCACAGTCAGCACTAGTGTTATGTGTATTGAATAATCTGACTATTCTTCTCTGGGTGCTTGGCGTTGATGCTTAGACTGCAGCTTACTAAATGAAATCTGTTCCTGATGACAAATGCTGGGGTAAGGAGTAGAGGGAAGACATATTTTGGGAAGGACTGCTCCATCATAAAGCATTCCTCCTGGCCATCTGCCAGGTCTCTGCAACTGCTGAAGAAGGTATATTTAATCAAGCATTGAAATTAGCACCTCAGGTGGAATGTCACGAGTGGAATGTGTCTGTTCAGTAAACCTGTTTTTAGCTGTTTAATTCTTGAATATTTGGTTGACTTTCTTTTTATTGCAAAGTGTAGGGGCTGAAGTTCCAGCTATCAGTTAAAAATAAGCCTGTGCATGAAGACATAAATGAGAAAAATGGGTAATTAACCTCAGTACTATAGTTATACATTAAGGTGGGAAAACTGGATTTGTATATTCCATTAATAATACCACTTGGTATTAATCCGGATGTCAGTTTAACACTAAGCCATTTGTCCCTTCATTAAGGCTGCAGTAGGAATACTGTTATGGTTTTCCACAGTCTGGCAGCACTGTGGCAATTAAAACACGCTCGTCATGGAACAAGCCTGTATTTGCTTTTTGTCATAGAGTTCATATTAGGAAGAAATTGTTGAAAAAGAGCAGGAGGGTGGGTGGGTAGTGAGTGAGTCTGAGGGCACAAAGGAAAGAAACCTTTCAGAGAATTTGCAAGGAGTGAGAAAATATATTCAAATATATTCAAGGTAGCAGTGGCTAAATGGCTACAGCCCAGATGACAGGACTGCAAGTGGTTCCCTTGGAAACATCCTTCTATTCAGAGAAGTAGAAGAGTCTAACTGGCTTTTAGGTCATGCAGACCATCTTTCCACTAATGCAGAAAAATAGCTGAAAAACATGAAAATCTCAAATAATATAATCTCAAATTAAATTAATAGATAAACATAACATTTTCCCACTTTAAATCCCAAAGTCTTGCATCACAGAGTGCAGGCTCATTCTACCCTCCCTACTTGGCGCTGTATGCCACATAAAATTAGAACATAAAGGCTGTTTTAAGTTAGGAACTCTTATCTCTCCTTTGGAAAAGTGGGGTTCACACTGACACAGGCTTTGTTCCTCTGATCTGTGGATTGTACCAAATATGCAATTTTTCTAACTACCAGCTACTGTGTTTAAACAGTCATAGCAGAGGAACCTAAAATACATCTCAGATTATATGTTTCTGAATTTGGCCCTGTAAATATATTTAATAGAAGATTATAACACTTCCTAGTGAAAATTGCAAGCTGGAAAGCAAGAAATCTCTTGCATTTGCTGGGGTAGGTTTGCTTTGAGCAATCTTCCAGCTTTCTCTTCAGGGGTCTGTGAATGCACCTCAGTTCTGAATGAAGTGTTACTCATTGAACAGGATATTTATTGAAAATTAATTCTATCATTCAGTAGAAAATAATTCATAATCACAAATACTGCATAAATAAGATAAAAACCCTTTTTTTTTTTTTTTGTGGATGTGGATGCGGGTGTGTGTATGTGTGTGACAAGTCACTCTTATTGATTTAGTTTTACTGTTTCTGAAAACATCCATCCTCTGGGTGTAGCAGAGGGGAGGAAAACATTTCCTGGATGTACACAGTAAGTTTTTCTAGACAGGATGAGGTACCTGAGGAATAGGATGAATTAGCCACTATGGAATTCTTTGTGGATGCAGCTGGGCTGCTGCAGCAGATGCCTGAATTAGGTCAGGCACCTTCCACATCATTGCTGGCTGATATCTCATTCTTCAGCACCCGTAATGTCATTACATTTTTAATTTTGAATGTTTATGCCTCACTGTAGCTGCGTAGACCAAAGGAGGATTGTTTTCCACTCTATTATGTGACTTTGCTGAAGTCTCACAGTTCCTATTTATACTTGTCTTCCTAATTTTTTTTTGTATTCGAGTTATCATCAAACCATGCCTCACTTCTGCTACCTTTACTGTATGTATTCATGAGCATGTGGTTCACTAAGAACAGCAAACACCTGTGCTTCCTTCAGAATGCTACAGCTTTGATTTTTCTTGCCTGAGTACATTGACTTGAGTGATTATTTATCTTGGCTCAACAAAGCTCTCTATTGATACAAAATTCATCCAGATCATACTGCAAAGCAGAAGGGAAAATTCCAATTATAACATATCTTTCACCAGTCTCTTCTCTCCGTCACCACTTGACAACCACTATATTTCAGATCCAGTTTTGTTTTTTTTTTCCCAACGAGCAGTGAATTGTATATGGGTAAAAAAACCAACACTAATATAGCCAGGGATACCAGGGATACAAATGTAAGCATCTTCTATGAAAGCCAAACTTTCACTTTTTTGTGGATATTTATGAGGCCAAGATCCATCAAAAGCTAAACATGATTTGAGATGAACAAAATGGTTGGTACAAGATACTTTCCACCCTTCAGTAAAAAGTGACAGCTTCATTAGTGTTTCAAACATGTCAAGACAGTAAAGCAACAGCTCAGAAATGACAAATAAAGGTAAATGTCATATGTGGTGGAAAAGAAGGTAATCAGTGTCTGTCCCAGGGTGAAACAGAGAGGATTTTTGCTAATGTCTCTTTTGCCATAGTCCATGAGAAGTGTGTGATGGCCACAATGATCTGAGATTTCCTGCCCTGTCGCCTCTGCAGCTGCTTGTTCCTGGTCTTCATTGCAGTTTGCTCAGCTCCTTTAATGCAACTGTGTGGCTCCAGTTTTTAGAGTGGAAAAATTATCAGATCTGAGCTGTGTTTTGAGGGACAAAGTACAGCGCAGGAGGAAAGAAAAATAATGAACAGGAATACTTAAATGTAACCCTCTTATAAATGGAATTCCATCCTGACACAAAAGCAGAATTGTGTAAATATATAAGTTAAAAAAAGGAGACTCACTAATGAAGTTCCAAGATTGCACAGCTGAATAATGCTTGTGATCTAGAAAAATCCTTCCAGTGCTGGCAATGAGAAAGGTCAAATGTGGTGCCACTAAAGGTTAAGATGGCTTCACAGTAAAAAAAGATATTTTAATACTGAGCCAGTAAAAAGAGAACAGATTTTCTTTTCTCAGACTGTGACTTAATATAAGCATTTGTAGATTCTTGCTGGGTGAAATCTTAAATTCCATCTAAATGAAACATTCATCTACTTGACAGTTTGTGGTGAATTGCAGCTTCTGTTTTCTGTCAGTATGAATTATGCATGTTTGGAAAAAAGCTTCCAAATTTCAATTAGTGAATCTTAATTTTCTTTCTACGACCAGATGGACTTTGTTAACAAAAGGATTGTATCTATATCTAATGGAACCTCAAATTGTTTTAATCAATTTCAATTGAGATAAATATTTGAAGCATTAAACCTGTCTCCACTACTTTTTTAACAAAGTCATTCTGGATATCAACAGCACACTGCTCAGTTTATTACTTTTTTATCCAATTAGAAAGCAGAATCCCCATGCACTAATTGGCAAGTACATAAAAGAATCTACATGTTGCTTAAGCAGCAGAGACGCAAGGAAGTTTAATTAACTTGTAACAGGCAATTTATAACTAATTACATTTGGTGTTGGATGGTGCTGGTATACTGGCTTAGAGGGGGGAAAATTCTTGTACAGCTTATTCCAAGTCCTAAAATAGATAAACCATTTTTCCTACAGAAATATCATAAGTCTTAATATTGAATATTTTACAGCCTTTTTGACCTGGTTAATGTCTTTGAAACACTGCAGTACTGTACATATTGGGGACTCTAGCTTTCCACCAGTTCTCATTGCATTCAACAGGAGTCAAATATTATTCTCGGACTGACCACTTTTATTACACAGCTCAGTTACTTCAGCTTGTTCAGTAACCTCAATAAACCTCAATACCTTCAGCAGTTCTCTCTCTTGCTTGTGAAATACCATTTCGAAAATGGATATGGAGTTGTGAGTAATTTAATGTGCATACCTAATTTGTTGAAATTTTGTTAAAGCACAGAATTTGTTTTATTTTCCAGAATTCATTCAGCAGATGTTGAAGTTTGTGAAGATTTTGCAGGTACTTCAATAGTCAGAATAAAGAAGTATTCATTTTGACTGGATATATACTTTTAACATATGGTTTGATGGTACTTCTTAGATTTACACAGACTAACTCTTAAAATGATATTTTTGTGTGAATTTTTTAATTTATACATTAAAATTCTTCATTCATTCGTTGCCCAGAAATACATTTCATTGTTATGGACAAGTGCAATAATGAATATCTTTGTATCTTTGAATATATTTGTGTGTGTAACTGACCAGATAAACATTTACTGCATTCTTTTGGTAAGATTAGCATTGTCTCAAAGAGGTGCAATCATTCTCATGTTCATTGGTGGCCTCAGCAAAATGAGTTTATGTATTCAATACACCTCCTTACATTTCCATTACATAGATAATAAGTCTGTGAAGGACATTAATATTAAATCAGAGAAATCAGAATAATAAAGATTACAGATATATCTTCTAAAAGTAGCCACTCAGGAAGAAAATCAGACCTATTGACAGTTTCTTAAATTGTAAGAGTCTTATCTAGCATCTGTAAACCACATGCATGAGATTAAAAAGATTAATCATGAGATAGTTTCCTTCAGCCTCACTGGAAGAGGGCAGCAGCTGAAGAGGAATGTTTGCATTGCCAAACCTGAGCACTTTTAGTTTGCCTACAGAGTTAACAGAGAAATTCACTGCATTGGGTCTGGCTGAGATGGAGTTCACAAGGCTGTGCTTTGCATTGCTAGTTGGAAAGGTGTTGATAAAACACCATTTAGAGGTGATTCAAAGAATTGGAGTGGGAATCCTAATTGCTGCCTAGTACAGGTATTCTGAATAGCCCCTTGAAAATACTCACCTTTCTTCACAGAGTGTAGAGAACTGAATTGCTGAGGTCAAGCTTCTAAAGTCAAGGGATGTGATTTCTTCCCCCTATTCCTAATAACTACACACTGTGACAAATGCTATAGTGAACGGGTCACAGAAAGCTTTCTCTGGCTGCACAGCAGATGTTATATCATTATTTCTCATCAGGAGAATGGTAAAACCACAATGAAATACTTTTCTGTAAAACATGCAGGTCATCTTTATAGTATATATTTTATACGTGAATGTATAATAAATCAATAACTGCATCTATTCCCCTCAGTTTGTCATGGCTGTATGGTTCACTTTGGTTTCATAATGGGATTGTTGCCCAGACTAGTGTAGTATTATTGTCTATGGTGAGAAGAATTCTGTAATCCCTTTTGAAGATTAATAACATCTGTTACAGTTTGGGATTATATGGAAAGACATTAATGGATGCCTAGCACGAATTCCAGTTAAGTATCGGTTTGTGTAAACAGGAATGTGACAAAAAATAAAAGGAACACCAGCAGCAACACATCTGTTTATAGAGCTAATGCAAACTGCAAGTTCTTTAGGACAGTAATTTAGGCTATTTTTCAACATTTCCTGCTTGACACATAACCATATAAGACATGTCAGATGCTCGATCCAGTTGATGTGATGTATACCAGCCCTTTCTTTAGGAACAACAAAGCCATGAAGCACAATCTTTCAAGGTCTGGGGGGCAGTGGAAAGCTCAGTTTCAGCTGTTAATTGTGATACATTGCTTCTCTCCTCTGTAAACATGTTCTGAATGTCTTACAGTATTAACTGCTCTTTTATTTGCTCATTATACATCACCTCAGAAATAAAAACTGATCCAAAGTCTCTGATGAAGAATACTTCTCATACTGACTGGAATATGGAATGTAATCCACCTGAGTGTGCTGTTGTAACAGAAGCTATTACCGGTTGCATGGCCACGATAGCTACAACCCAGGCAGTAATAAGGGTGCTCAGTCAGTAATTTAGTAAGATTTGCTGACTTAGGCACAGTTTTGTGAAAAAATAGATCTACTGCATCCACACTTCTCAAAGTTACACGTGCGAGTATGGAGACTGATGTATGGAACTCGAGTTCTAGTTCTTTGCTGATTTACACCTTGCTGCATTTGTCTGTGAAACAGTACTTGTGTATCCTAATAAGTTGTTTGAAATATCAAGTAAAAAATGGTTTAAATGGCTTGTGAGAACTAATTTTTAACATTTTTACTCAATGTTTTTGTTAATTATATAAAAAAGGTTATTTTAGATTCCTAATGCACATAATAATAATTTATCTTTTAATTGTATATTTCTAAGGGAAGATTGTGCAGAAATGCTTCTAATCCTATTTTTACCTCTTTGTAAATTAGAAGGTTTTGTGTATCCAGGGTTTATGATTTGGGTCTCCAAGTAAATTTACTGTAAATCTAGGGTGAAAGGTACCATTTTTCTATGGCTTTATTATTATTATTATTATTATTATTATTATTATTATTATATTGTTTATTCAAGTGCTCAGTTTGTATTTGTGTAGCAAATTAGTAAGCAGAAGGTAGATCAAACTGACAAACAATCTACTGGGCAAGTACAGTAAATGAAAGTGGTGATATTAAGACGCCTTTTATTTCTATCCAGCATGAACCTACCTACTCAGACTTCTTCTATGCATATATATAAGTACCTAATGTAACAAAGAAATCCCAATTCCTGGCCATTAAAAATCTTGATTATCTCTAACAATGATGCCAAGTTTCTAGATGAACACCTCACTTGTGACTGAGGGCCACTGACCTCATTTCTCCTGTTGGCTGGAGGAAGGGCAGAGGTGAGCGCTCCTGTGCGTGTGCAGATCCCTCGTGCAGGGCAGTGTTCATCTCAAGAGTTCTGTACCTACCCATTGAGCCTCCATCCTGGGAAGGCCTTGTAGGATGTGATGTCCACGATGATAAAATTAGGGCATGTGGCTTTGATTGCAGGTTGTACATAACAATAACTGATATCCTACTGATTTAAGACCAGAGACGCATTGATAAAACACTATATCAAAATTTCAGACAGAGATCTCTCTTTCCTTGGCCATGGGCATTCTGTGTGATTTCACTTCCCAAGATTTACTTCCTTCTTTCCTTTCACTCCTGCATTTAACTATTGACTCAGGACACAGAATCACTTAATTGAAATATTTTGTACAAATCTCTCTTTTAATCCAAGTCTGGTCATGATTCTCTTTTAATAAAAATCTGGTCTTGATTAGAGTTGCTAGACGCTATCATAGTACAAATAAATAATTCAAGGAAAAGTTAGGATTTAATTGATTACACTTTATAAACCCATTTTTTTGTGACTAAATTTTGCCAGGATCAACATAAGGTAGCAGTGCCAAATCCATCAAAAGTTCTGACATTAATTTGAAGCAGATTTTTTTTTTTTTTAATTTCTGGAAAGGGAGAAACATGGTTTATTACACATTTTGTATCAAATGTACAGCATATCTATTTTCAATATGAAATCATCAGATAAGCACAAGATGTGAGCAAAGTTGAAAAAGTACATTGAATATATGTAAGTTAACTACTATTAAATTAAATAACAATATCAGAGATGGAATGGCCGATCAAGTTCTGGCCTCTTGGTACTATAAAAATCAGTCTGGTACAGAATTTAATATTAGCCAGTAGCTTGGGGTATTGGTAATGTTAACTGCTATGAGTCCTGTTAAATGCTGGCAGTCATCTGAATTTTCACACAGGCTAAACTGCAGAGAGCATTATGCATTTATTTTATCCAAGTTTTAGCTAAACAGAAATTCTCTTTTAGGGAAGTTTGTGTCTTTGGGAAATGGGAAATGATGAGGGGGGGAATTGTGTGCTGAAGTTTTCTGTGCTTCTTTGCCCTTCTTTCAGTGTTTATCACACCAGCTCCTTGGGAATGAAAATTGTCAAAGGACAAGCAGGGTTTACCCGAATAAAAGAATAAAAGAATAAAAATAGCTATAAAATTTATTAAATATGTTCACATTATCACAGAACATGATTGTACTTTCCTTAAAACCAGGGACAACTTTGAAGGATCGGTCAGACATTGAATCTTGTACATAGCAGAAGTAATAAAGAAGTTCAAATTTTTACCCAGACAAGTGCAGAAGTTACAAATTTTTTAGGCAACAGCTGACTGAGACCTTAATTTTGTTTGAAAAGCAGGAGGTAAAGGGTTAGGATAGAGCAAATACCTCTTTGTGGGTTTCCTGAGCTCACAGGAGCTTTCCCAAGGCATAAAACTTCAATATCTCAACTTCTGCCACTTCCCTAATCAGCCAAGGAAAGAGATAACTTGAAAGGTTTATCCTGTCTGAGATTCCCATGTTGTGAACTCAGAACTTCATGAAGGTCCAAAATGCTGTTTTGACAGATGTCTTTTAAAGTAAGGTACTTTCTCACAAAGACTGTTACAAATTAGAGAAAACTCGATTCACAGGACCTTCAAGAAAGACAGCAAGAGTGAGCTGTGTGTATTTTGTTAACCTTTCAACGTATTGGTCACAAGACTTGCTGTAGCCTCTCTGTCCAATTACAAAACAAAACAGAACCACAGTAACACTGTCTGCCAAGTGTTGAGAAATGTAGAAATGGAAGAGCCAAACCCACAAAGATCCCTCAGGCAATACAACATCCAGGACAGACAGGTACACAGACATCTGGAATTTTTACAAAACACGCCTTTAAATTTTATGAGTTTATGACCTGATTTAAAATTTCAAAAAAAGAAAAAGCAGAATAATGGAACATTTTCAGAGTAATCAATCTATTTATGGCATAAAGGAAATATAACAAAAATTAAATTAAAAAAATATAGTTTGAACAAATTAAAATATATTTCAGCCCAACCTGAAAATTTGCTAAGTAGCTTCACCCTTAAAAATGAATGAATGACAATTAATGCTATTTAGATGTGTTGGAAGTTTGGCAATAATAATAATAATAACAACAACAATGACAATAACAACAACAACAATAACATTGCCTTACAGTGAATACATTTATCTTCTATTGCAATTCACTGTAGTGTCCAGTTGTTAGTAGGGGGGAAAAAAAAATCAGTCTAGAAGTCATTTTACTCCTAATCTATTGAAAGTTTTATATCTTCACTGAAGGACTCTCCCCATTTGTGAACATAAGTGGACAAAATATTGTAAATTATTTATTCCACACAAACAATTTCTTCTTGAAGAGAAACTAATTTTGAACTCAACATTAGATTGTATGCATGGGATTAGACACTTTAAAAGGGTCAAATTATTTACCAAATTATTTACCCTGAAAAAAAAGTGGTGCCAGTAATGGAAACACTGAACAAAACTAACTACTCTCACTATGCAGGGCAATGAAGAATGTTAAAAAAAGTCTCAGTGATTACTCAGAGCTAGTGAATGCAAGAATAAACAAGCAAACAAACCCAAAGCAGCTGAGTTTTAAGTCAGTTAGTGTATTTTTGTCAGCAATGATTTTATGTAGAATTTTGTACAGGTAAAGAAATGTGGGTTGTGTTTCAGTAGCCTCCTTGCGGTCAGTCCTAAAGTGGAGAGGTCTCATATCCTCTGCTGGAGTAATCAAGAATTAGTCAGCATAAAAAAATCTACATCAGAGAAGCTAGTTCAGTATGCTGTAATAAATGTGACTTTTCTTAGCCCATAAAAGTTTTTCAAAACTGTAGATAAAATCCTCAGAAATTAATCAAAAAATATTTTAAGCAAAGCTGAGTGTGGCCCAACATTTGCCAAAAACGACTCAAGTTTTTATGTTAGCATGCATAAAAGGGTGTAAAATAATGATTTTTCTTGTTCTCAGGGAATGTAACACATGCAAGATAATTGTGATCTTTTAATAACTAAATTTATCAATACAAAATTTCTGTTCTTGAGTTGTTGCTAAAATAGAGCCAATGAAAGAAATTTCTTGCTTCAGTTGCATGGCCTTTTTCTAAATCCAGATAATGATATTCAGCTTGGGTAAATGGAAACACAACAGTCCTTGGTCTCCTACAAATGAGTTACCTGGAATAATTTGCTCTTTTTATCTTACTTGGCAATTGTCAGCAAAGTCACCAATAACGTTAATTGTCTTACCATGCTTGCTTACTCCTGCTGGAAGGTTTCACATTCCATTAGAGGGTCCACAAGCCTTGGCATAGATTTCTGGGTTTATTTATACGAGATTATGAAAACTGGTAAAATGCTTGTCAGAAAAAGTATATGTTACCATATTTTGTCTTGTTTAACAGGCTTGCTGTTTCTTCAGATTCACTCTGGGCTGTGCTAAAGATGATAAAAGAAACATTTGAATTACAGCTTGAACTCAAGCCACTTCTTCCTTGAGGTACAGTGCAAAAAATTCACTGCTTAAATGGAAATGTAAAAGTTCTAAATTTCCTGAAAAGGTCTTTCTCTCTAAGCACAAAATGCAGTCATAGACAATGCATGTTATTTATTCTGTAAATCCAGCTCTTTGGGTGTTGAAGAAACATGCTGATGATTCAGCTAATACCACAGAAAACCTTTTATTTTCTTTACTGTTCTTTGGAATAATAGAAATGTTACTTGGGGTTGTTTGGTTTTAATTTATTCTGTCATTTGGATCTGGTACTGCTGTCATTGAATTCTCTGCTAGTTTTGTAGTGATTCCCATCACCCAGCATTGGGTCCTCATGTAGGTCCCAATATCCATGGAAAGAAGCCTGGCTATAGAACTTGAAAAGGATGTGTTTGGTCAGTTGTTATCAGGCTTTTGTTGGCAGCTGGACCCATGACCCTGTACTGCTTGCATGTAGATATTGTAATGAAGGTGAGGAATGGCCAGCAGGCCTTTGGCAAGATTCATTAAAGATTGGGACTTTAGGACAACTGCAGTGAATCCAGGAAGCCCATTTTAAGAGGAAGAGATTAATATTATTCCACATACACTTGCCTAGGTCAGATAAGTGGATATATTTCTTTTTGTTCTTCCTTAATTGAAGCATATCATACAAATTCCATAGAAACTTCCAGTTGGTACAGCAGAAAACCTTGCAGAAAAACCCTATTATTGAGAACTTCTGGAGCTCTCTTGTAAATAGCAAAGTGGGAAATGGAGAATCTCCAAGCTTAGTTTCTTTCACTTTTAAAGCCTAGTGGATGATTTACTTTTGAGGAAACTAAACAACATTTTGCAATCAAATATTTTGATTTCAAAGTGAACAAATAGGCTGAATTGTAAAGACTAGAAATAATAAAAAAGTTTGGAACCATTTGCTCTGACTCTACTATTCATGACAAGCATCCTAGAATTAACACAAGATCTTCAGGACAGAGCAAAGTAACAGCTGGATAGCGCTTGGAACACTGTATTAGTCCTTTTTCATTGCTTAAGGATTTAATTTTTTTTTTTTTCTTTGCCATATTATGTCTGGAACTCTACAATTTGACTTAGCTGATGCTCAAACATTTTGTAATGTAATAGATAATTTTTTTTATTAGTAGGACTACAGGGAAGTTATAGATGAATACCCAACCAACATCTGGCCCAAGTGATACACAGAACTGCATTTTATAACCCACAGAGTGCTATTACCTATTAAGCTAAATTTTCTGCCGTGCAAATTATATTTAGTTTTAGATTAGCTCTCGACTTTAATATGTGTTCTTAGTTTTGTTCACCTGAAATTGGGGTAAAAAATGCTTGTACTCTAAGTCTCATTTTCATCACCTAATATTTTCTTTAACTTTCTTTGTGTATTCAACCTTATAAGCCATATGGCCTGGTTACAAGAAACCCACATTGTTACCTTTTCTTGATGATATGTCCAACCCTGATTATTCAAAATTCAGGGTTTTTTTCTCCTAAGTAATATTATATGCCCTTGCATGTATGTGTAGTGAAAGGCACAAATAGTTTCTTTAGGACTAAAAGACATATCAGTATGTTCAGGATAATGAGGCTGATTCAGTAAGACTAGACCTTCAAGCTACATTTTCCATTCACATTCTCCTTAAAACTACAATGACACATGCATGAATGAACAGCAATGAAGTGGTTAATTCACTAGGAAAAGAAAGAACAGCTGTGGGCACCTTATGAAAAACTATGTTTGACCTGTCCATCACGAAGACATTTGTTCTTTAGTGCTGCAGGTGGCAGAGTTACTAAGAAAATCAACTTAATTCAACACAATCTTTGGAATGACTTGTTTTCTTGGTAGTTTTCTGAACAGTGCACCTCTATGTCAAGTCATGATCGTTGCTGCAATACTTAAAGATCGTGACTGGGAACTAAAAGATCCTTGCAAAGAGCATTGTGAAGGAGACATTATGCTCAGCATCTTTTAGCATATGCAAATACAAACCACAACGTAAGATTAAGACGCAAGTGAAAGAAGCATTTCACCCTTATACAAAGTAGTACCGATAAACACACTGTTGTTACTGCTTATAAGCTATTAACCATACTTTCTAATAACTAAATCTACTAAAAAGTTTTTTTTGCTGATACATACTTTCTATAAGTTTAAAAATTACTTACAGATATAACTTGCTTTATCTAATATTTCACTGGAAAATTAGGTCATTCTTACTAAATTTAAACAGTTAATCTGCAGGTCCTCAAGCAGAATTCTTACGAAAATTAGTGATAGTGTACCAGAAAAAAAGATGGTCAGTTAAACACTGTAGGAAGTAAAGTTTCCAGTTATCATTAGATTTTGGAAATATATGCTTGAGGAGCTCACGTTTCAGACATGAAAAAAAGCAAATTGTAATTTTATTTGACCATGAGGCAGGTAGCAGAGAAGTATTATGTTCCTTAGAAATGGCTCCAAAACACATCAGTGACAACTGGTAGATTTTTTATTATTCTTTTTCTACTTATTGCTGACTGTCAGTCTCCTTTCTCAACCTGCACAACTGAAAAAAGACCCACTCACATTGGCAGCAGGAAGAGGCAGAATATATATAATGCCTCATATAATATATAATATATAATATATATATAGGATTATGAAGCCAGGACATACGTTGTGAAGGCTCCTGAATCCCTGTTGTTTTAGACCAATGACTACTGTTACCGTTCTGATGTCTTCAGGAACTCCCAAAAAGGGTCCAGGCACCACTCTGTGAGTTCATCAGGGTAGTGTGGCCTTAGCAGATCTGGTCATGAACAGAGGAAATTATTGAGTCAGCTGAAAATGACAGGAAACTGTTAAATTTGGTATGGTAGTTATACTTTCTCGCCTCTCAAACATGAGAATTGTGTGAGTTATAATTTGGATGAAAACAATTAACAGATAAAGAATTCAGTTTGCTGGAATACTTTTCCTTGACCAGTTTTGGATGGAACACACACAAAAAATAAACCTATTTTAAATGGAAATTAATTTAGTGCTCTTTTATCCATGAAACAACCATGCCAAGAGAAACATTTTTAGTAGTCCAGGGCTATCCAGCTGTTAGACTTAACCTGAAATAACTAGAGAGACATAAAAAGTATGTTTTGAGCCAGATGAATGCAGTTCAGTTTATTGCTGTGTTTATCATTTTAACACCCAAGAGAAAATCCAGAAGATAGTCTGTTTTTCCAATGTGCAAGATGCCAGTCCTAAAAAATGTATCAAACAAACTAACCTGACAGAAATAACCATTAAATACATGTCATGATATAACTTTAACAGGTCTATTTTTTTCCTAGGTGCAACAAACTTGATATTATGTCTGTCCTCTAAAACTTAAAAGTTTTAAAGTTTGTTTAAAGAAATAAATTTGCATTTTATCTCTTTTTAAAAAAATATTTTTATTTTGCTGCTAATTCCAGAGTTTGGCTCTAGGTATTGAATTATGATTGTGCATTTTTTGGAACTGAAACTCTGAAAGGAAAAGAGAACAAAGCAGCATAAAGTGGGACTCATTGAGTATTGTAGTTGCTGTCATATATTCAAAGAAAAAATATGCTTAAAGCTGGAAATTATTGCAGTTTCATTGTGGTCATATGCAGAGAACTGATAATGATGGGGTTAAAACAGAAAAAAAAAGATAATAAGGGAAATGTGCTGCTTCCACACAGGTGATAATGAAATTCTTTAGACCTCTGCAGGTGTAATTTGGTCAATTAGAGCACAAATTGAACAATTTCCTAATTGTTCAAGCAAATAACTAATATTATGTCTGTCCCCTGAGCCATCAGTTGAGGAAAGAAACATGTAATTATCAGCTCATCAACCTAAGGGCAATTTACAGAGCCTAGAATAAACAGGTTGTAATTCTCTGTATTCTAATAGTGACCAAGTTATAAATAACTTCTTTTGTGTGAGTAATGGGCAGTCATTTGTAAATAACTGTCCTGGACAACCCTAGGATTACCTTTCTTTATTCAAATGGAGACACAAACAAATTGCTCAGAATCTAAGTGCAGGTATTAAAGTAGTGTGAGGAGAGCTTTTCTTTTCAGCTACAGATGTTAATCACAGGTGAACAAAGGTCTTATGAAAACCTGATCTTCTGTCTATCAGGTTTAAAGAGACAAAAAGGACCATTATCAGATATCTTTTTGTTCTCTGAAGATACCTGTTTAATACTTTTTCCTTTAATATTTTCTTCATATGAGGGAAGGGAAGAGGCTTTAACACATGGATTTATTTGGTCTCTAGGACCTCTGGTATAACCACATACCCATCTATTAAATCTATTGGTTACGTTTCATAGAGGTCATATGGCCATAAAATGATGTGTCCTTTTCCTGAATATACCTCTACTATGTTGGTTATAATGGTGTGTTGAGATTTTCTTGTCATATTATTGTTTAAAACAACAGTTGCATAAATATAACACAGTATAAAGCAAGATCCGTCATATAATCGAAAAAGTAGTTTTTTTATTATCTTGTGTTAAATATCTGAGGTACAGAGGCTTTTGCCATCCAGCCACCTTTCATTTCTGGGGGAAGAAATAAACCCCTAAGAGCTGTTATGTATCAAGGACAGAGATTTCAAGCTGCAATGAATGCATGGTATCTGTTAGAAACTTCTAAAACTGTCTGTTCAACTCCCATATGGCCATGTTAAAAGCAAGAATACCCATGGTTTCAACATTTTATAGGTTACAAGCAACATGGTCCGGCATTTAGTCATGGATAGAAACCTGGGCTCCACACTACCAAGATCATTGAGTCACACTGAAGAAACTCCTTCACTCCCTGTGCCAGTGCCTTTTCCCTCAGGTGGGTGATACAGAGAAGTATGTTTGCACAGTAGTGCAAAAATACCATGATGGGTGGAGAATTCTAGTTAGATGTTCATTCTCTTTTCTTCATTGATTTTGGATTCTATTTTAAGGAGTTAATAATGGGTATGCTTCAGACTTAGAGCCCAAATCCTTTCTCAGTTTTTCTCATGCAGTCTGATGTATATCAATAATAGTAATAATCAAACAGAGAATTCCAAAAATAAAAGAAAGAAGATAAAAAGATGAAAGATTTCTACTTTTTCTCAATTCTAGTGAGAAAATGGTACATGCTGCCACATCTTGTAATACAGCTCTTCAACATACTTCAAATCAAGTCAGAACCGAGCTGAAGTCTGACCATAATTTGTCCTTATTTCTTTCTGTAACATTGTCCTCACAAGTCTCCAAGCATCTTGCATTTAACAAAGACAGAAATTGGGGGAGGGGTTTCATGAACTCATAGAATCATTGAGCTTGGAAAAGACCTCCAAGACCATCAAGTCCAACCTTTGACCAAAAACCACCTCGCCAAGTAGACCACAGCACTAAACTGACATGGCCAGTAATTTCTTGAACACTTCCAGAGATGGTGACTCCACTGCCTCCTGGGCAGCCCATTCCAATGCTTAACCACCCTTTTAATGAAGAAATCCTTCCTGATGTCCAACCTGAACCTTCCCTGGTGCAGATTTAGGGCATTTCCTCTTGTCCTGTCACTGGTTGCCTGGGAGAAGAGGCTGACCCCCCACCTTGTTTGCAGGGATCAGGATTCCGGCACCTACATGTCAGCAAGGTATCTCAGATCGATGAAGGTATCTAACAAGGCGTATAATATCCTGTTACTGTCAGTGGAGCTTAGTCAATACAGTCCCTGGGCTGGCTGAGTTATTCAGATCACCCTGAAACAGAGGGTGGCCTAGACATAAAGTCTCCTACCTATTGTACAAAACCCACTCTCTCAATTTACTGAAAGTTATGAAAACTACAACCTGATTCTTAAGCATGATTGGACCTTGAAGCCCAGACCCCTTGCATAAAAACGGGAACAGCTGTATGTTGCATATGTTGAGTGATGATGGTGAGTTTTTTAATCACCTATCTCTGTATGGATTTTGAAATGGGACACTAATGAAATGAATGAGAGCACAGGTTAGCTGAATGGCACACAGCTTCATTTACACTTCAATTCTCCTAAAGATATTTTAACTCCCTACTCACATTAAGTAACTAATTGCAATTCCCAATCTACCTCATTGGCAATTCATTTGAAATGCGAGCTGGTAGTGCATGTTTTACTATTCACTAGAAAACAAGGAAGCATTAATCTTACTTTATTTGTACCTGTGAGATCTCATGCCAACATTTTCAAGTGTAAAAACTTGTGGCATATAAATTAACCTTAGCAGAAATAAAAAGCCGCCATTTGATGAAAATTTGACGTTTCCTATACGTGATGGTCCCCAGGCAGTTTGTGTAATTTCTTTGTCTCAGTGTATTAGGTAACTATTATCAACATGAGTTTTCAAATGAATGTATGCTTAAAATACAGAATGCTGAGGATGTTGATTTCAAATGGTTAAATGTTGAAAAATTATGTTGTCAGATTTACTACCATTCTGCTGCCAGCTGTTCTTAAGCTGAACCTGCAGAAGTTGCTTAAGCAGAGCAAGAAAAGAAGGAAGTGGGGAGGAATTTAGTGTCATTAGTGTTTTTTACATTTTTTTAAATCAAAAATTTGCATCTTTTTATTTCCTGAGCACTATGAAGACAGGAGGTTTAAAAAATAATATGTTAAATTCTTCCTTTAAGCAACGTGAATTCACAGAGCAGGTATTAAAATAGACTTATTAAACTCTCCTGTAGTATAAAATAGAGGAACACTAACTCACTTTTACTGTAACTCTATTAATATTCTTCATGGCAGTAATTAATTTGGTCATATTGATTTTCCTATAGTTATTCTGCTCTTTCCTCACTTATGACTGTAAAGATGTGTTCTTTATCCTAAAAATAATGTTGAAATTTTTGCATGTTTGATTTTTCACACAAGTTTATAAGAGTAAATGCTGAATCAGAGATATTTATTTCACACAGGAGAGCAAAATAGAGACCTAGGAATAAAAGCCTTCTGGATTTATTTTTACCTTTTCTTTATGCTTTTATAATCTTTGCTCTAGAGTCATAATAAATTTCCAATAGGCAGAACAAAGCTGTGTAGAAAAACATTTTTTTTCTGCAGTAACAGCAATTAATACACTGGAAATGCAAAACAATACAATTACAAAAACAAGCTTAGCATAGCATGTAGGCTAATTATTTTATTTAGGCTCAGTTTCTTTTGGTGTTTGACCACCATGAGTAATACAAACTACTCATCTTGTACTTCGAATAGTTAAGAAAGCAAGAAGTGGAACAGTGACCCATCCATCACTTCTCTCAACTCTTCTTTTTTTTCTTTTTTTTTTTTTATTCTGATACATGTTTGCAAATTTTGTATGCACACAAACATACAAAGAAGCAGCAGTCTGTGAATCTTAGGAATCATCAGCTGAAGTTTCTACAAAAAAGTTTTCTTTCCAAATATAGCTTTTTAAGGAGTACTTGGTTGTTCTATCACTTTTCATTCCCTTGGTTTATTCTTCAAATTTCTTTCTTTTTCTGCCATCTCACTCTCTACAATCTAGATCAAAAGCATGATAATTTCTCCATTCTGACAGTGATACTGTGACAATGATACTTCTAATCTACGACCATGTGAACATTCAGACTTTTAAAAAAATTTTAGAAAGCTCAATGGAACAATGCCAGTAAAGCTTTATAATGTTGCCAGTGTATGTTGCCAAGAAACTGAATTTTGCTATGAAGCTTTGAACGTGTTCTACTGGTTCTTTAACTTACTCCAGCAGAACTTGTGCTAATCTGACAGGTCACTGAACTATTGACTGGCCTCCAGCTGGACTTTGTGCCACTGATCCCAACCCTTTCAGCTCAACAGTCCAACCAGTTTTCTACCCACCCCACCATCCTCATACCTAGCCTGCACTTTACCAGCTTGTCAATGAAGATGCTATGCTAGGGAGTGTTGGAAACTGAAACCCTTATCAAAGTCAAGCCAAGCAACATCCACAGATCTGCACTCGTTTACCAAGCTAGTAATTTTGTCTCCAAAGGTTAGGATTTGATTAGGCATGATTTCCAGTTTCTAAATCCATGTTGATTGTTTCAAATAACCCTCATGTCCTTAATAAATTTGGAAATGGTTTTCAGAGCTATGTGTTCCATCCCCTTCTATCCCCTGGGATAGAAGTGAAGCTAATCAGTTCCCTAGATCAGTTCTTCTTTTTGCCTTTCCTGCATTTAAGAGTGATCTTTCTTCCTTCCAGCCCTCAGGAATCTCCCCAGACAATTGTGATAATTCAAATGTAATTCATAGAACCATAGAATGGGTAAGATTTGAAGGGACCAAAGTGGATCATCTGGGCCAACCTCACTCCTCAAGCAGGGTCATTCCAGAGCACATGATACAGAATTTATAGCAGAAGACCCTTGAATATCTCCAGTGAGGGAAATTGCACACCCTCTCTGGGCAACCTGTTCCAGTGCAGCCAATCACACAATAAAGACGTTCTTCCTCGTATTCAGATGGAACTTCCTGTGCATCAGTTTCTGCCGGTAAATTGAGAGGAGCTACTCAATGGCACTGTCCAACTCCTCATGGACGTGTGTACATCCAGGCTAGTTTTGCTCATTGTCCAGGCTTCCAAGACTAAACTAGTTTCTTCTTTGCTCTTTTCTACACAGCCAGCTCGACTGATCACATTGCTTTGGGTTCCATGCCTTTTTCCTCATTGTTAAAAATTTGATTTGGTCTTGTAACTTTTCCGTTTATGCAACACATTTTATTGTGTGTCTCTCGTTAGGAGCTCCAAAGAAAAAGTCTCTTAATTAAAACTTATTTTTTTTGCATCAGAACTAGCTGTATTTCAGCAGGTATCACAAATGGCAATCAACATTTTATTTCATGGTGATTTTCACATATGTAACTAAGATATTGCTATTATTAACTGTGACAGGACAGAAAGAAAGAAACTCTGAGTTTCCAGATGCTAAGAAGAGCACCAGCAACATAAATCATCATTGTTATACCAAACCTCACAGCCAAGCAGAGTCTTCAGCACAAGAGCATTCAGACAAGTAACAACCAAGGGACCACCAAATACGTAGCCACAATACCCCGAGAAGCTTGCAACCAAGACAAAAACACTTATTCAGATATTCAGGCTCCACAGGTAATACAGAGCTCTGGTTAGTATTTGGTTCTAAATGAACACATTTCCTGGAATTTCTGGGAAAAGGACATTGGTTCCAGGTAGTTTTTAAAACTTAATATGAAAAGACAGTTTTTCCTGCCTAGTAAGCAAATCATACACTTGATTTCATAGGAAAGCTTCTACTATTTTTTTTTTTTTACCATTCCTTTAAAGTTTTCTGGTAGGTGGTAGGAATCATCCTTTGGATTAAATGGTTTTTTAAATCTCTTTTACTGCTGATGAGAAATGTCTTCTATTAGGGGAATACCTTTTCTCCTCACTACTCCATCATGTTTGTACAATTATTACTTCTGATTTGAGAAATTATGCCTTCTTGCACTATGGTTTGTAATTTAGGATGCCTAATCCTGTCACTGCTAAAATGAATCAAATTCTGCTGAGTGAATCACCAGGATTATTTTTGATTTGAATAAATCTTGACAGTTACTGGTTTGCATGTCTAATCTGATTCATTTGCTCTACTCTGGTTGCACATGCTCAATTAGAAACAAAGAAAGAAACCAGTAAAGCTCACCATTTAATATGTGGAATATTCCTTCAGAACAGTCATAAGCCTTAATGGGGTATTTTCCTAGAACTGTGGTAGACCTTGTACTCAGTGCCATCTACAAATGACTCTGAATTAGACAAAAGCAAAAGCAATAGTAAATAGAGCCCCCAATAAGAGAATTGCTTCTATGTGTGTAGTCCCTTGACAAAAGCTGATCACACTGGCAAGAGGAGCATGCTCTTGACATCATCAATTTGATTATGATAGCCTCAGGACTCACAGGATATGTTTGTAAATTGTGAGACCTCAGGATCAGGTGATAAACTCAGTCATTATAAAATCCTGGCAACCAGTGAAACTCTTTCAACTTTCTCGGTCGTCTCGGTCAATAAAGATTATATATACATAGATATTACGAAATTTTTTTCTCTTCTCTGATTTCACTACTCTGACTATCTTGAGGAATATTTTTTAAGAAATCAGTTAGGATGATATTTTCTGACAGCAAACAGAAAAAAATAATGTAATAACATTGCAGTAAGTAAATAAAATTATTATTATGCAGGAATATGGATTTTTACTCATATTGATTAATATGCTACCCTGTGAAGTGGATTTATTGATTAATGGGAATGTAAATGTGAAAGCACACTGTTTTAATCAAATAAGGAAGTAAGTGACACAGAAAATTAAAATGCATAAAGAGGTCCTGGATATATTTTATAGTCATTCATCGTTTTCCATGCCTAATCTCAACATAACAAGCCCAAGTGACAAGAAGACATAAGATTGATTAACAGGAGCAAAAGGACAGGTATATAAGTTCAACCTACTCAGAATTCTTACAGTGGAGAATAACAAATCCCTTCTTGGAGTGGTTCTTCACGCTCACTCATATGAATAAATCAATAGTTGCATTAGGTCAAATTAAGAGTTCCTTCAACAATTATTCCAGTCTCCAATACTGATCAGCAGAAGAGGGATTTAAAGCAGGAGCAGATTCAGTTGAGTGTGCCCACAGGCATGTGGCATTGACCCCAGTGTCTGACACACAGGGACTGAGCCTTCCCTGAGTGGATAAGAAACCATCTGTGAATCTTAGTGATTTGGGATTGAGAGGGAAGAAGTACCTCTGGGGAAAGCTGGACAGGAATTTGGGACATTGTGGGGATTCTGGCAACCATGGGAATGCTTTTGGTTCCCTGGTCCTAGCACACCTCCATGGCTGGCCAGTATCTTCGGTTTCCCGGACACCTTCAGGGAGTCTTGAAAGTTGTTGGTGCTGTGTCCACTGCTGGCTGTGCCCTGCCTGGAGTAGAAGATGCGCTTATTCCTTGCTTTTGCATGTTTTTTGCTTTGATTGTTCCCTTTTTTCCATGCATTTTCTTCCATAATGACTTTTTTTAATGTGAAGTAGTTGATTTTTTAAACCTTTGGTTATCTCTCTCTTTTGGAGGTGGATAAAAGAAGACATCTATTGTTTTTATGAATGAAATGGCAGCTTGTTATTGCTAGAAATAAATGTGACATTACCACATGGGCAATGACATATATGAAATCTTTTCCTCTTCCTGACTATAGCTTGTTTCACTACTGCACAGATCACAGAACTCAGATTTTTTTCAGCAGAGTGGTATTCAGGGTGTGATTGTGATGGTAATTAGATGTCAGCAGTTTAAGTAGTTTTGAAACAATGCGAGCTTACAAAAGTATAAAGAACAATTTGCACTGTCACTCCAGTGACATTTCCAAATCACCAAAATAAAAACCCCATATTTCAGAAGAATTTTGTTCTTTTTAACAACAACAAAACAGCAGCAACATACTAATAAATACTAATACTAATACTAATACTAATTTATTTCTTTCCTTTCATAAAACTGTTTCCTCCCAAGCAGAATTGTCAAAAATATTGAACCAGAGCTACTTAAATATCAGTCTATAATGTGATGGTTCTGCTTTGAAAGTGTTTGATTCCTTTACAGTACCAAGATTTGAGAAGGGTTATTATTATCCTAGCCAGATTAAAAAAGACTTCCTATAAGGCCACTCAATATGACTCTGTATTTAAGCTCCAAACAGTATTTTTAAAATCAATGTTAGAATATCAAGAGGAAGTCTGATACATATTTCTGAATCCCTGTAGGTAGTGAGTTTGAGTCAGAACGCAAAAATAGCACTTACAAAAAGCAGAGGAAGTGTGTGAATCTTAAAATAACAATTCTAAAATTCCATATAGAAAAAGATTTTTTCAAAAGAATTAAACTGAAAGAAGTTTAGTCTAGAAATCTCTAACTTTGGATATGTTCTTTGCAAATAAGCATTATCATGATTTTTAATTAATTTCAAAGTTATTAAGAACATTATAAAGACCTAAACTCTGGAATAGACTTCACACTAAAACAACATGTTGACAATGCTTCAACTCCTGAAAATAATGACTGTGGACTACCTTTCAGAGCTATCTTTCTGTATTAATTTGCCACTAAATGGATTTTTGTCTTGAAGGTATAAATTAGAAAAACTTGGGTCTGCTTTTATAATCTGGGGTGACTGAAAGCTGAATGGTGCTTCTACTTCGTATGGCTATGTCCAGCTTGTCCACATAGCAGCTCCACGTAAAACTATTTCAGTTTGGCCTCACTGGTCCATTTATTCTTTCAGATAATAGCATGTCACATGTATAGAGGTTCACAACTATCTCAGTGGATAATAAAGAAAGACCATGTTTCTGAGAGAAGAAAGATGTGATAAAGAGAGCTAAAACAAGCTTCAGATCAGTGACTATGTCATCCAAACTTATATTTCACTACTCAGAAATTCTCAGATTTTCTTGAGCTGGAATTACCTCTGTGCTGATCTAACTTTCCCTCTCATCATAAAAGTTATAGCCATAATCTACAATTACAGAGTTCCAAGAGTGGAATTATGCCATAAAAACAGGTCTCAGTCAGCTTTAGGACCATGTCAGCCACTTCTGGCTTGTGGCAGAGGTGCAGCTGATTTTATCTACCTCTTTTTCTCATGGATTTTTTTCACCTACATTTTACTGTCAACAAAAGCCACACCAAATTTTCTAAAGAGTCTGAAGTGACCGTCTGCAAAGAGACCCAGAATTTACATTAATCTAAGAGACCCAGAATTTACAACATTAATCTATAGGTAAATGTATCACTGTAGGCAATTTACAGGATGTAGTATAATGAAAAAAACTGGAAAACACACGATCTGGGCTTTCCAAGGGGCATGTGGAGATGCACAACCCTGATTCTCATAAATTTATCACTCTAAAATCATTCTGTATTGTTTATATTTTAAGTCAAATGTCCTGGATACTTTTTATGCAATGCACGCATAGTCCTCGTCTATAACACTGGCAGTGATACTTCCCACTTCAATAAACGTTATAAATGGAAGCTCCTTCCTGAAAAGAAACTGCACCAGGGGACTTTATGCCCTAAATTTTGAACAAAAAGAAGTGAAACAAATGCTTTTTACCCTGAAAATGTTGCTTCTTACAGTAATTTCTCAGCACATGATTACAAATATAATTAATTTTCCAAGGGATCACAGGATAAATCAAAGAACTGATTAAACCATATTGTTTGCTATATGAAAATCCTATTGAGAGAAAATCAGATGTTGAAGACAAAAAGTAATTTTGGGTCACACTGTTTATTTTCAGTTACTTTCTCTTACCAGTTCAAAAGGAGATTTGAGTTGCTTATTCAGCCCTCTTTCTTAATAAGCTATCACTCTGATTTTCAATAAGAGCAAACAGATCTTCTTAAAGAAAACTTTCTGAAAGTCAGAAACAAGCACAGAACGCCCAGAGGCAAGAGGTCTGTAGAATCTTTAAAAGGTAGCTGGAGGCGAGAACTAAAGCTCTGGAATATGATAATTAATATCTCTAGCCTGACAAATAAATGTTTAGGTTGTAGACATGTACTCCACAGAAACAACCAAACCTAAGGCTGAACCCTCCCCCCAAACCCCGAAATGGAACTTATTCTATATTGTTCTTAGTATTAATTCCTTGTAATATGATTGTTCCAGAGACTCTAATACTGTAGGAAAACGTTGGAGAAAGGGTTCTTTGTGCCAGTGGGCTGGATCATCACTGTCTTTTCAATGCTCCCCTCAAATGATGGTGCATTTTCAAGTCTGATTCAGATTGTGATATTCATGAACAGAGTAATATGACAAAAGTAGATTTCTTGAAGAGAATTACTTTGCTGCTTCTTCTACAAAAATAGTAGATTCATTTGTAGTCAAAGCACCTTAATGGTCATTCTTATGACAAGGATTTAGAGGGTTTTCACTGGGAGCAGTCTCATTAAGAAAGTTATAGGAGAAAGGGAAATAGGATTAAACATCTGGTTTACATCTTTTTGTGATGTCTGATGAAACGAATGGTCATTGCTTCAACCTTCCTACTAGAAATACTCAGGAAAAGGCTGACAGACACACATTTGGAGGCAAAGCTGGTAAAACAATTGCAGCAATTAACTCTGCCCTATATCTTGCTTTCCCATTTGCCTTTCTGAAAATTTCCCAGGAATCCTCAGATCCAGACTATCTTCCTGTTGCCTGTCTTTGTCAGAGCTCAGAGCTGGCACTGATCTGCTGTAAGCAGGGATCTGTCTCAGCCTTGCCTCCTCTCCCAGTGGAACTTTTTTCATTTTGGATTCACACTAATCTACCAGGCCATTTTGACACTAGCTGGAGTTTTTTCAGGTCACTTTCTGAGTTTTTGAATTTGAACTGCTGCAGTAAATTTTGTGAGTAAGAACAGCAGGGTTGAATTTTCTAACTTTGCTTTTCTTAAAATCAGTTTGAAACTTTCTGTCCTTAAAAGTTCAAACTTATCAATGTTTTTAATGCAGGAAACTAAACTATTCAAGAAACTATATTTGAAGGTCAGAAGCTAAAGGTTGTTTGGATGACATATGAGCATGGATATAGAATGTTGAAAGTACCTAAATGCAATTTTTTTCTCACATTTAAGTTGTTGTGGAACTAAGTACATATAAGAAACAATTCAAATCAGTAGAAGAAATATTTTTTATTTGAATATCTGATAGAATATAGTACTGTCTGAAGAATGTACTTCATAAACAAAATTAATCATAACATGTCAAGAATTATTTACTGAAAAATTTTGCATACCTATTTCAATTTTTCATGTGCAAGAAATGTTCTTTTACTGCAGTTAACGTTATTTGCAAAAATAGGTCAGCTTTAGCTAATTTATCAACTGATAAAATTTGAAGAGATATTTAAATTTTTTCAAGGTTATATACGATACTTTGCTAAGAGACCAAAGTCTGTTGCATATCCAGATAAGCTGTTTATAATAAAGTAGTATGATCATGGATGGCTTAAAAAAAAAGACATTAAAATCCTTAGACAAAAATATTCTAAGTAATTTGAATTGAATTATTCCTTATTGTATATTCAGCCATTACATGAAATACCAAAATTATTGACTAAATCAAATAGAAGGGAGTGAACTACAGGAAAATTAAAACCACAGCAAACAAGTAAAACAAAGAATTGCACAGAACTGATGACAGCTGGAACAAGTGTGCGTCCAAGAAGCCATATGGAGTTTCTCTGTTTCTGTCTTTTCTGGTAGCACCAGCAGAGCAACTGAGGAGCAGCTGGCTTGGTTCTGCTGCAGCCCAGTAGGGGCTGGTAATGTCTGTAATCCTGATGTGGGGCCGAGGGAAGAGAGACATCACTGAAATCCTGCTGTCCTGAGCAGACATTTGTGCATACAAGAATGAGAAGATGGTATTTAAATTAGCCGCTTCTGAAGATTTCTCCTGTTTCTTGTCCTGTCCCTTTTTTCTCTCCAGCTTGCTATGAAGTGTATCATCAAGGTAGAAAGTGGGTTACTTCTTTTCAGCTCTTTGTTGCCTGCACAGAGCACAGCACCTTTCACAGCTGTATTTGTTTTCCACAGAATCACCTTTTTCCACTTTGGGGGAAGTTTGAACTAAGGTACACTGGATATGTTTTTCCCATGATGTGTTTTCACAGGGAAAATATTGATTGGTCAAACCTGAAGGCTTTTATACAGATGTATATATATTTCAGTGAAAGTTTTGTAAGGAAAGTTTTTTAAAAGCAAATGTGGTTAGACAGAACTTGATGCTCAGCTGGACTGATTGAAAGAGAATCTTTGTTTATATCTTTGTCTTATGTTAATCAGATGATTCAGGAGTGAGAGTTCCTAACGACTTCATGACTTAGTTCAGCAGATGGTTTTTTTCATTCCAGCAAAGACTTAAATTAAATTAAAGCAACAGCTTAAAATCTTGTGTTTACTTAGGTTGGATCTGTGGTGTTCCTATCCAATTTTTTACTTCCAAAATAAAGATTTATCATCTTAAAAAGCAAGGAACAAAGCATTCCTAATAAATATTTGAAGTTTTTGAATGTACTTTTCTTGTATTTTACTACTTTACCAAATGAATGATTTTCTCCTCAAACCTTCTCATTGCAGAGATGTAAAGACTAACTGCTGTGATATTGTTAGAATAAAAGAAATACTGCTTTGCTTTCCCCCAATATTACATTATTTTCCCAAGGTAAATTCTAGGAGAGTGACATTTAGTGTCAACACTGTATAAACAATAGCTGCCCTGCAATTGCTAATCTATTTCCTTCATTACTGCTGATGTCTTGAAATTCGTGGAACACCAGAACTGACAGAAAAACAACCCATTTCCTCCAAACTTTCCTGCTGAGTAATTACTTCCTATGTTTATCTGATATAAGCTTCCTGTGGGCAGTTTCCATATGTTTTTCCTGTGCATGGGTTTTCTTAAGGACTCCAAGAAAAACCAATTTTGCCAAGTACCTAGAGTACCTCCTCAAACTAAGAAGCTGAACAGCTTAATATGAGACAGAAAGAGCTTTAAATATTTTTTAAAATAATTTATTTAAAGATTTTAAGACTATTTTTACTAATAGTTTGGTCATAAAATCTTACATCACATTCAGTTTTTACAGGTGGATCTACTCTGCCTATTTATTACAGTTGTTGTAAAGTCAAAACTAAAATAGTTTTTAGTCTTCTTCCTTGTGTACACAAACCCTTTGTTTAAACCCATTAATTCTGAAAGAAACTATTGTTGTATTTAGAGATGAGAGACCCTTTATAGGAGCTTGAAGAGCTCATCATGTTCTTGTCTTCAGTTGTGCGGGATGATAGGAAAACTGCGCTCTTCTGCTGCCGTACCCTAGACATCAGCACAAAGCCAATGTGTAGCGGGGCTTGGGGATGTAAATCTTCCCGTTTTCCCTGAGGAAATGCCTGTCCTGAGGCATTCTGAATTACACGAGGGATGCACAGTGAAGATTTGGTGCTTCAGCACAATGCCAGTCATTTTGTCTAGTTGTTATTTGTCTAGTCAATTTTCAAGAAAACTGAAGAATTTGATCTCTTTGGGTAATCCTTGGTTTATGTGTCTTGTTTATGTTGCCAGTTCCTGAGTGTGAAGAGGCTTTTCAGTAACATTTAGCATAATTTTCTTTGGTATATATTTGCCTCCAAAGTTTGTTGTTGTTTGTTTGGGGATTTTTCAGGAGTTATTGCTTCTCAGATAAATGTGAAAAATATGTGACTCACTAGTGATACCAGAATCTCTGTATGTGACAAAATTTCTTTGGGATTCTCCCCGGAATTGTCTGAAAAATTGTTACATCTTCCAGTTGGATGAAACTTTATGAATGGTAGAAGGTTAATTCAGCTGCTTAGCAGATGGTGGGCTTGAATGTTTCCAAACTCCCAGGTATTAGTGTCTTCTTAGGCGGGAAAATTCTGATATTGGTTTATGGAGATAAGTGACAGACCCAGCAATTAATTCAGTTATATATGATAATCCTTCATCAGAACCAGTTTTCCAAGTACAAAAGAAGTCTTCCACTGTCTGTCCACTGTAAACTGGACAGTGCTCTCAGGCACGTGAATCTTGGGTTGTCCTGAGCAGGGCCAGGATCTGGACCCCATGATCCCAATGGGACCCTTCCAACACAGCACATTCTCTGATTCTAGGATTCTG